>CM044007.1:86982455-87117455 GCA_024085815.1 Flaveria linearis
ACGACGATCTAATCTCACCGGCTCGATCGGCGGAGACACGTCACCAAGATGCCGAGGAAGATAACCTAAAGATCGGGCAATCAACGTGATGTACGCGCCGCCGTACACCGCTCCTCGCTCCTGCCGATGATAATACGAAGCAAAATACTCCGCCAAACACCTCGCCAGGTTACACCTGGTCCCCGTAATCAAACAGTATAAGTAAAATAAGTCGGGAATGGTACACCACTCCCGACTCTTGCCACGTCCCGTGATGGACGTGGCGATCATCCGATGCAGATAACGGATGAGAGGATCTCGAATGCCGGTGACCCTGCCCTTAGTCCTCTGAAACGGACCTCCGGCAATCTCAGGCCACCACTCTCTCAATGTGCCCTCCTCCATCTCAGTAATACCCTCAGTGAACAGAGGGGTAACAGTCTCCGGCTCATAATAAAGCCCAGAGACAACTGCAAACTGCTCAATGGACATCTGATGTGCATGTCCACAAAGCGTAAAAGATATCTCCGATCGCTCATCGTCCTCCACCATCTCATCTGGACGAATATATGTAAATGTGGATAAAAACTCCACTACCAGCTCACGGTGGGACGGTAAGAATGCGATCTCAAAAAGACGTCTCCACGGCGTATCGTCTCCGATAATAGCTGCAAGACGATCGCGCTCTCCCAACTCAGCCATCACCTCCAATCTACGGCCTTTTGATGACCGATCTTCATCCGAATAAATTTTGAGCACTTAGCGTGCTCAACGGAACCGGCATCAAACTGCAACCAGGATGCTCGGCAATATGGTCAACAACGTCAGCCTCAATCTCAGAATCGGAAGACATATCTGCACAGGTGAACAAATAGGTCAAAACAACGTATACATACATATATATGTATATACACATATACATATACATATATGTATATGTACATATATACGTATACGTATACGTATACGTATACGTATACGTATAGATGTACATATACATATATGTATATGTATATGTGTATATACATATATATGTATATGTATATGTATATGTATAGGTATATGTATATGTATATGTATATGTATATGTATATGTATATGTATATGTATATGTATATGTATATGTATATGTATATGTATATGCGTATATACATATATATGTATTTGTATATATATATTTACCCTATACGCCGCGTATAGGGCTATACGCGGCGTATAGGGTAGCAGCGTATGGGTCACAGGGCAACGTATAGGTCGAATCCGACCCTATACGCCGCGTATAGGACTATACGCAGCGTATAGGGGACCCACGTATGGCCCCCAAGTCGCGTATTGCAATACCCTATACGCCGCGTATATATCTATACGCCGCGTATAGGGTACACAACAATTTGTCTTCGTCCCCAACCAAAGAACTATACGCTGCGTATAGCCCTATACGCGGGGCTGTACCAGCGTATAGTTCTTTAATCCAGTTTTTAAATCACGCATTTTGGGGCATAAAACACTACTTTAACGTTTAAATCAATGAACGATTAACATAATAATGATGTATGAACAATAATACGTACCTGGATGTTGAAAAATCGAAGATCAATACGTGGAGTATAGTGCTATACGAGAGTGTTTTTTTTTTGAAGTGTGTGTAAAAAATAGAAAATTTGAAAGATATAGTTGCCCGAGGACCTATACGCCGCGTATGGTACCATACGCGGCGTATAGCTTATATTCCTTTTTAAATCGACACCGACCTATACGTGGCGTATGGACCTATACGCCCCGTATAGGTGTAGTGATGTGACTTCGGTTGTCAGTCATTAATGTCGCATTAATGGCGTACCCTATACGCGGGGTATGGGCCGCGTATGGACCCATACGCGGCGTATAGGGGGGTGTCGATTTAAAAAGTGGGTGTCTAAATATTAGGACCCTAAGACAATTATAACTATCGCTATATTTAGAGTTAGTAGCACATAATCAATAGAGCACATCATTTGCCAAATGGTCATAGATGGTTTGACCTTTCTATAAACTCTTATTTTTGTGTTGGAGTTTTTTTTTTAAATTTTAGTTATAAGTTTATTTTGATTAAGTGTAAATCTTGAACACGTAAATTTACATGTTTATTAGTTCTCAATATCATGAGTTATCTGTTAAATTTGAATTCCAATATCTGACACTATACATGCAATATTAAGAGCGGACACCAAGAATTCCTAAAAGATCATGGGCTTGGGGTGAGAACAAAAATAAACCTTTATAACACAACCTATAAAAGAAGTCTAAATAGAATAACTTGTATATAAAATTCTATAATACGACTATAATCGTTTTAACAATAAACGAGACGAAAGTATTGTGGTAAAATAATTTAATTTACTAAATAAAACGAATCGGTATGCTCCTTATCATTTTTGAAAGCAAAGTTCTCGATCAAGTATTTATATGGATAAATGGTATTGGGTAAACTATTTAAAATATTAACGGATTTTAAATTAAGGTTTAATCGGTTAAAAACAAAAATATTATTGGGTTTAATAACGATTTTATTAATAATTTATAGTTTTTTATTAAAAAGAATAACTTATGTATAGAATATACATATTTTTGTAAATTTCGGCCTCTAAGGAGATTGCTTTCTGTGTGGTCACCCACCTTACCCTACCCTCGTTCTCAGAGCCGCCCTGAAAGATTATATAAATTAACTAGTTATAATAACTTATGTGTTACACGGGTTGAATAAATAAAAAATTAATATAATAAAATTATTAATTATAAAATAATATTTTAAAATATAATATCATTTAAATTATGTATTAGAAATGACTGTCAGTTATAAAATAGTGATATTAACTTTTAAAACTTTATTTTTTAAAAAAAATAATAAACGTTTTGTTCTAAAACAAACGGTATAAAAATGTTATTTTTAAAAATTTTCTGATTATAACTCTTAAATTTAATTATTTTTGGTTTTAAAAAAATAACTTTTTAAAAATACCAATTTTAAATATTTCGTATTTTTAAAAAAAGTCTCATGCTTTAAATAAATTTATTATTTTATAAAAAAATTGTTTATTTAGAAATAACATTAATAAATAGATCTCTTTATTAATTTATTAAATCTAAAAAAGTGTTAAATAGTATTATTAGTAATTAAGGTAATTATTTAATAGGAGAGAGAGGCAGAAAAATTTGATGAAAATGATTGTGGTGTTGACACGTGTCATCCCAGATACCCTTTTATTAGAGTAGGAAGACTTTTCCCTATCAAGAGTATACCGTTTTTACTTATGTTTCGTTACATGCCAATAACAATTAAACCGAAAAAAAAAATCAATAGCAACTTTATCTATTTTATCAAAAAACGGACGAGGTCTAGCTTACACAAACTTTAAAGAGTATAATGTTCAAAGATGTCAAAGAATATCGTCCATCGAATAATCTGTTCTAGTTATTGAAGATCAAAAAATCCACACATTTTTAATCAAGGCTATTAATTAAACTCTAAAGCTTGCTAACACCACTAAAAGTTGTCATAATTAAGATCAAAGTTGTGTTTAGGATAATTTATGTGTTTAATAGTAGTCGTCATCTTTTCAAAAGGATAGATTACTGGTTAGAATATTGCCAAATATTGCACTAACCTACACCATGAAAGAGTCGGCAGTTATTTTTTAGCGTTTCTTTATGTTTTATATTTGTATAATATTTATAAAAGTGAGTGATATCAAGTTAGAATCGTTAAAGGTAGATCCCCAAATCTTAATGCATTTACTATATCTTATAAATGATCAAAAAACTTGCATCTGCTCGAAAATAGTTTGATTGAAATTGGCTCATTTGTAAATGAGCTAAACTCGAGCGCAAAGTCAGTTCTTTTTGTGAACTTGTTAGCCGGCTCGTTGACTCGCTCGCTAGCTCGATATAAAATAAAGGTTATATTATAATTTATGCAAGCTATAAACAAATATATTAGTTAATTACAGTATTTAAAATATCAATCTCGTATCATCATTTTAACGAGTTAAGATAAACAAACATATATAAAAATTATTATTTTGTTTTTAAATATATGAATACGTACAAAAAATAACAAAAAATATTTTTTTAATTTAAAAAATTGGCTCGAGAGCCAAGCTCGAGTCCATATTTTAATCTCGTCAAGCTAAACGACCTAACTCAACAAAAACCAAGCCGGTCTAGAGCCCATCCTAACTGGGTTGTTTATAACACTACTTTTCACTAGTCTTATTTTCAATATGAAATAGGCGTAGACAATCTCATACCAGAAAAATATAAAAAATGGTTGTATATATAAATTTAAGATTTACTATTTTTATTGTCATTTGGTTCCGGCAAGTGGCATCAAACGTGTGATTTTCCTAAAAAGTGAACCGGCAAAAAATCATTCCATGTCTTGCATCAAAAGTTATTATATACAGTAGTTAAGTGATGTGTCTCAAAAGTAAACATGTTGATACAGAAGATAAAGGGGGTTGAGCGTTACTTTTCTTAATCTATTTTAAATGTTTGTTAGAACCCTTTAGTAACCAAGGTTTAAGTAGAGTTAGCAATACATGTCATATACTCATATTATGTAAATCACATTTAACACAAGTAAATACAAATGGTTAAATAATACGAATGAGTATGACATAACAGGCGTTGTCTTGGCTCACTAATGACAGTTAAGAAAATAATAAACACAATGAATACCATAGAGTAAAGTTACTGCAATTACAATCCATATTTAATAATCTATAAAACAATAACCTAAATCGTTTTATTAATAAATCATAAACTACATCACGTTAACCAATTAACTTATTTAACATGATAAGTTACAGGTGTCAGTCATGTTATACACATCTTAAGTGGCTTGGGTTAATCCTGCTGTTGACACATTTTTAAATTGTATATGTTATCATGTGATCCGGTTATAACCCTATGTATCCTATTTAACTTCGTGTTTATTAAATTTATCATTGAATCATAGGAGCCGAGTGTTATTGGAGGCGATGAATTTCTTCAACAATTTATGGTCTCTAGTATTTTTTTTATCTCTTCTTTATTTTATATTTGATCTACCTCTAACTTAACAAAGCATAATCTTTATAAGGTATTAACGTTCATGGATCCATTACAGCGATTGGATTACGAAACGTTATGATATACAAAAACGATGACAACGTTATACCATCCTTTATACGCTATGGTTGATACAATACTGAATATATTTCGTAAATTATTTAAAGACCTAAAAGGAGGTCAAATATGTGAAATCACATCTTTGACTTTGACCAGCGAATAGTTTACCTTGGAATTATGGAATAAAAATAACTTTGTACGATATTTGTGGAATCCACCAACCATCTTTGACTTCGATATTAAGTTACTAACAGCTAGCAATATGTTTTGAGTTTTGAAATACAACCATTAATGCAAAATTTTGTTGAAAATAATGTAAATACAAATATTTTTACAAAAAAGTTATTGTAATAATCATGTGTAGCATTTTTTTTCATCTTTATAACATGTTAACGCCTTATAGTTAAAACAAAAAAACCAGTTACAATAATCAAAGTCTTTAGTCAATTTTCTTTCTTACAAGTTAACACAATTCTTAGACATCGTAACACCACCATCAACAACGAGGTTGTGACCACTCACGTAACGAGACTCGTCGCTAGCAAGGTAAAGAGCAGCTTCTGCTATGTCTTCGGCTTTTAGAGTAGCGCCCTTCAAGTTTCCTAAGCTACTCACAAAGCTCTCGGTTTTTTCAATTTCTTTCTTGCTTGGTGCTCGAAAACTTATTTCTCCGTCTTCAACATGTTCATCCTCGCTTCTCCAGGCATTCACAAGCATTGAAGTCGCCACCCCGAAAGGGGAAATGCAGTTGACCCTAATCCCGTGTTTTCCCAATTCACAAGCAGTGTTCTTTGTTAGCCCGACAATTGCATGCTTCGAGGCCGTGTACGCATGTGGGCCCATACCACCCGTAACACCCGCTACACTAGCGGTTGAAATTATGCACCCGTTGCCTCTAGGAATCATAACCCTAGCAGCATGTTTCATCCCTAGGGCCACTCCTCTCACATTCACACTCATTACTTTGTCAAACTCATCCGCGTCAAAATCAACAATGCTTTTGTGCTTGGACTGGTTTCCAAGCACACCAGCATTGTTGAACAGGATGTCTATACGGCCATAACGACTGATTGTTGAGTCAATTAGGTTTCTTACATCGGTTTCCAAGCTAACATCACAATGAACATACGTAGCTAAAGGAGACAATGAACTAGCGATTGCGAGCCCATTTTCGTCATTGATATCCGCTATGACTACTTTAGCACCATGCTTCACAAACAACCTAACGGTGGCCGCACCGATCCCTCCGGCACCACCTGTGACGATTGCAATCTTTCCCTCCAACCTATAAACAACTAAACAAGTCAAATGTAGTTTTTCAAATTGATGAAAAAAGGTGAGGTACAAATAAAGCTTACATAAGCAAGTGTTGAAAATTCGTACTTTGAATATTTTGCTTTATGTATGTGACAAAATAAGAAGTTATAAAATAGTGAACTAATTAAACTTTATATTCTATTAAATAATATATAGCGTCAAAAACGAGTCGGATTTTATGGTTATAAAATTTACTTTCTGACAAGTGATTAGTTGTCTTTGTTAGAGCTTCATCAATTAATATTATTCGAAACGTACAATTTACCGGAGAAAAATAAAGTATAACTAAAATAATCCAATAGTCGTTGTTATGCGTATTCTTTATTCCAAATAATTGATTTTTTCACGAAAAAAGTAATACTTATTCCGAGGTTCAAGGAACTATGTAGATAGGGAAATGAATACAAAATCTTTACAGCTCTTAAAATGAATGGTTTTAACTTGTTGTTAGCCCTGTTTTTATTATATATATAATATATTTGCTGTTAAAAAAATGGTTTTAACTTCTTAAATAAACTAAAAGAATGATAAAAACCATGCAATATATAGCTGTCAAAATTAACTATTTTATATCATAAAATAAAGGTATCATAACTCATAAGTGCAGATAATCAAAAACACACTAAAAATTAGGGGTGTTCATTTTCGGATATCCGAATTTCGGATATCCGAAAATTTCGGATAGCGGATTTCACTATCCGAATCCGAATCCGAAATTTCTGATATCCGAAATTCGAATATCCGGAATTTCGGATTCGGATTCGGATATCCGTTCGGATATCCGAAATTCAAAAAAAAATATATATTTTTTAATAAATTTTATAAAAATATAATAAATTTTTATTGAAATTTATTTATATATCCAAAGTTTTTGTTAAAATATCCAAAATATCCGAAAATATTTAAAATATTTAATTAATATTTAATATTTTTAAATTTTTATATGGATATTTCGGATATTTCGGATATTTCGGATATTCGAAATATCCGAAAATTCTCAAAATCACTATCCGAATCCGAATCCGAAATTTCGGATATCCGAAGTTCGGATATCCGAATTTTCGGATATCCGAAATTTCGGATATCCGAAGTTCGGATTTTCGGATATTTCGGATTCGGTTTCGGATTCGGATATTTTTGAACACCCCTACTAAAAATCATTTAATCACCCGCCATATCAAAATAATATTAGTATTTATAATCTTTAAAAACATCCCAATAACAAGACTCAAAAGTCAAAAACATCCCAATTAATAAGAAGCAATGATTTCGAAACCGGACCGGACCGACCGGTCCGACCGGTTTGACCGGGAACCGGAGAGGATGTCGGTTCGGTTCGATGGTTTTGGGCCGTTTTCGGTTGAACCGGCCGGTTCGTGCGGTCGACCGGTCCGACCGGAACCGGCGAACCGGGTTGAACCGGTTTTTTGAATTTTTTTTTATTTTAATAGAAAAATATTATTGGATATGGATTAAGGAACACCGGTTCGTTAATTTGGACTATGTTTACTTGAATGGTATGTATTTTGGATGTTGTTTTGGATTAAGGAACACGGTTCGTTAATATTATTGGCGAACCACTATTTGATTTATGGTTGTCTAAACTTTGGATGTTTTATTTTGTTTTGGTTTATGGTTGTTTAAACTTGGGTTGTTGTATTTTTCTAAATTGGACTATGTTTACTTGAATGGTATGTGTTTGTAGTTTTATAAATATTTGGAATTTTTTTATATTTTTTTAAATATTTATGACGTCATCCGGTTCGTAATTCGGTCCGACCAGTGAACCTCTAGGCCGACCAGTGAACCTCTAGGCCGTCCGGTTCGCGTTCCGGTCCGGTTTTAAAAACATTCATAGGAAGACTCAAAAGTCAAAAACATCTAAAATTTCGGCAAATCATCACTGTTTTTCTATTTTCTTTCTCTCTATTTATTTTAATATATAAAAAGTACACTTCATCTATTATTGGTCTCATCATCATTCATTTTTTCAAGTTTATGATGATAAACTTTTGCATCCAAAACAAGAACCCCAATAGGGACGCTAAAAGAACAGCCAAATGGGCACAAAAAATGACGACAAACTCCTTATTGGAGTTGGTCAGTCAACATGGTGTACATATTGTCTTAAAGAATACGACAAAAATAACGAAGAATTTGCGTGGATCAAGAAACAAAATGTACGTTAGATTTAGCGACGAACCATAGGTGTCGCAAGGTTGAAGGTCAAAGAATAAGAATTGAAGCTAGCTAGTGTACGTATAACGTACCTTCTATAGAAGATGGGATTGGTTTCTTTTCCATGGGCATGGATCCCTTGGAATGCTTTTTCAGGCATAACTTCAGCAGGCATTGTCAAATTACACAACACACCAACACTTGTAATTAACTATATATTTATGTCTATGTGTATCTATCTGTATCTATGTGTGTATATATATATATATAGAGAGAGAGAAAGAGAGATGAAGAAGATTTAGATTTATGAGAGAAGAAAGAATGGAAGTGGTTTATATAGAGAGGAATGGAAGTTTATAACTTATTTGCATATTGCCAAAAGTTTGCTTTCCATGGTCAACAAACCATCTCCACACATTCCAAGACACTACCTTTGCATTTTATATAAAAATCTCGCTACTCTGATAAAAGGGTAACTATGGTTGCCAAATGTCATTTTTTGACTCATCTAATGCCAAGTGTCAGCATCACATTCATTCTAATCAAATTTTTCCCGCTTCTCTCTCCTATTAAATAACCACATTAATTACTAATAATATTATCTATTTATTTTTATATTATAATTAGTTTTTTAATCAATTAAGAAAGATAAATTTTTATTAACGTTATTTCTATATAGATAGTTTTTTACAAAGATTTTTTTCTAAAAAATAAAATATTTTTACGTAATATTTTAAAATTGATTTTTAAAGTAATTTTTTAATAAAACAAAAATAATTAAAATAGGGATTTATAGTAAGGAAATTTTAAAAAAAACTTTAATGTTTTTTAAAACAAAATGTCTAATTTATCTTTGAAAAATAAAAAAAATTAAAAATTTTATATTATTGTTTTATTACTTATAATTATTACTTATACATAATTTCAATCATATCATGTTTTAGTCTATCATTTTATAATTAATAATTTTTATTCAGTTTAATATTTTATTATTCAACCCGTGTATTACACGGTTGACTAGAGCTAGTTTATAACATATAATAAAAGAAGTTTTTATTTTGACACTTGTCATCAATCTAGCATATCAAATGACACGTGTCATCATTTTAGCATATCCGAAAAATCATTTTCCCGCCTCTCTCTCATAATAAATACGAAAATTATAAAAATAATCAATTTGACTTTCCTTTTTTACTAAAATATCTTAAAACAAATATATATACATTTATGTTTATTGACTCTCTCATATTAAATGATAATTATTTTAAATAAGTAAATTAAAATATTAAACATCTAAAATATAAATGTTCTTTTTTTAATAATTTATTGATATATACTAAATTATATGATTTTAGACTTATTTTATCTTTAAATATAGAGTAATAATTTTAGATTTTATTTTTTGTTATAACTTTTAAATATTTATTATATTTTTATTTCACCAATAGCTAATTAAATTTAGAAATAAAATATTTAAAAACTAATGATTTTTATATGTTTTATTTATTCCATCAATTTAATACATGGGCTCTAACCTAGTAATTGAATATACATAAGAATATTGAGGAAAATATTATTTCTACTACTTTTATGTCGTTAATTTTTGGAGACTAATTGCTCAACGCAAGTTGTGATTACTTACTTGATTTATATATTTAGTTAGCAGGATATTAACATCTATAAAGAAATCGCATCAGAGACAAATAGAAGTTGCGGAAATGAGAATGCTGAGGTGGATGTGTGGACACACAAGATTGGATCGAATAAGAAACGACATGTTTCGACAGAGGCTACAGCTGGCTTGTATCACTGATAAAATACGAGAGGGAAGGTTAAGATGGTTTGGGCACGTAAAGCGAAGGCCGATGGTAGCACCCGTTAAAGCAGTAGAGAACATCAACGTAGAGGGTAAGAGGAGTAGAGGTAGACCTAGGTTGACTTGGGACGAGCTAATTAATCGAGATATGATAGACATGCACCTCTCTGAGCACATGATCGAGGATAGGACTGAGTGGAGGCGTAGAATTAAAATTAAGGACTTTTAGTGGGACCGGTGATAGGAAGGGTTGAAGTGATCTTGTTGCGAGCCCCTATTTTCCTAATTCTGACCTTATACACGATTCTTCCCGCTTATTTGATGTACGCACTTTCTAAGTATTTAGGTGATTTATTCCTGTGTTGTCTGCCGTATAGTACGTTTGCGATTGTTATTGCTTTCGTTAATGTGTCGGGGGTCTCTCCGGAAGCAGTCTCTCTATCTCCCAAGATAGAGGAAAGACTTGCCACCACCTACCCCTCCCAGACCCTGCTCTTGAGTGGGACTTACTGGGTATGTTTGTTTGTTTGTTTGTTTGTTTGTTTGTTGTTTAGCAGGATAAAAATGTATATTTGTGGCAATATGTCTAACATTTGAATTTTATGATGAAGATTGTGTCGAGGCTTCTTTGGTTTTTGATGAAAATAATGTCCAAGGGTTTGTCACATATAATTGAAAATTCGTAAGCTGATTATTTATATTATTTTTCAAAGATACTACATGGGTTAAATGTTTTCTTATAGGTAAAGTAGTAAGTTTTTGAAATTAAACCTGATATTGTTTGGTCTCGATGTAGTTTAGACGGCTTTGTTTCATATTTTACGAAAGCAAAAACGATTAGTTTCATGTAACTCGTTTGGTTTATGGTTTTTATGACATTGTGTGAGGTGCGTGTGAGATTTTGTGCTTAGTTGCAAAGAGAATGGTCGGCTTAGTGATTCTAAGATGTTGTTGGTCAGTATGAAAAGCTAGAAACACTTTGGTCTTCTTTAATCAAAACGTATCGCTTAAGAGAGTCATAGAGTTTGAAAAAAAAATGTTCAAATTATTATCTCTTGTGTGGATTAATTTAGTTCTTAGAGGTTTATTTTTTTATTTTTTGTTTGAGTTGTAACATGTCTACCCGCTTGCTAGCATATGTACTTTTAATTTATTTACGAAATCTCTACAGTTAAAAAAATGAAAATAAAATCTTTCTTTTTAGTCTTGATTTCATGAGAACACACGTGAATAACAGCCTAAAAGGTAAACCTAAGAGTAGACTAAAGCCATATGATATGTTGACTAGATGAACAAAATAAAAGCTCATGGTGTGTAGAAGAAAATTAAAACACGTCTAATACTATTTTTCTAACGGCAATAGTGATTAAAGATTATTGTACAGTAAGGTGGTGTTTGTTTTTCTTGAAAAGAGCTTCTGAAGCTCTTTTGTCTGCGCCAAAAAGAGGCGGGCAGATGTTTCTGGTCTGCAGACTGTTTGTTTTTCTGAAGATGTTTCACTAAAAAAGGTTTGCGTGACCTCTTCTCCAAGAAGAGGTGGACTAAAGTCTTCAGAGGTCTTCTCACCTCTTCTCCAAGTCCTTCAACCTCGTCTTCTTCCTCCACTTCCTCTGGTTCAATTTCTTCGGTTCCTTTTTCATCAGCCTCTCCTTTCGCCTGTTGTTCCTCGAGGTACGTCTGAACCACATGCCGGACGAGCTTTTTCCGGCCAGGCTCCGATAAGTCGATTCCGAGCTTCTCCGATGCTGCTTTTCGGACCTGAAATTCGGTGGTGGAATCCATGTCGGAATTCTTCAGTACCTCCAGCACTGTTTACTCTATCTCCTTTGCTAATTCAGGATCCATGATTGTATATCAGTATTGTGTAGGCTTTTCGGTATCTCTAAAACTGTGAAACTGAAGCGATCTGACACTCAGCTTCTTGTAATAATCTCAAAAATTCTTTGAAGGTATTTGGGGAAAGCGTTTGAAATTGAGCTTGAAATTATTTTGTTTGTTTTTGGAAACTGGGCTTACATTGTTTATTAGCCCAATGCCAATGGCATCTTTGAAGACTGTGTGTTATGCCGTTATGGTGCTCTTTTAAGATTTATTAGCCCAAGGATGGGTGTATTTGAAAAATAAAACTGGCAACATATACATGCGAACGTTGATGCTGATGAAGATGAGGTTGAAGGACTTGGTACTGCATCAGATCGGGAATACATGACTCAGTTACGAGATGAAATTGCTGAGCAGTTAATGAATGTGTCATTCGGAAATAATATGGAATGAATGAGCTAAAAAATGTTATTGTGGTTTAATTTATATTAATTCAGAATTGTATAACTCTTTTAACAATTTATTTTAATTTCAGTTTATTGTGTCAGTTTATTTAAATTTCTGTTTATTTTAACTTTTTATTAATTTCAGTTTATTTCAGCAGTCTGCAGACGTTACAAAACAAACAGTCTTCTTAATACAGACTGCAGAGGTTTGGTCCACCTCTTCTCCTACAGATGTCTGCAGATGTGGTCTGCAGACTGCAGATGTTTTACCTCTTCAGAAACAAACAGCACCTAAAGGTTTGAACCCGGATTTTTTGGGTCTAATTATTACTCAAAACTACCAACTCCAGAATTCTTAGTATAAAGAAGCATATAACAAATAAGAAAAAAAATATATATAATCATGTTTAAATTATATATATATAGCCATACTTTTTGATCTGGGAAACACGTGCTACTAGTATAGATGAGACTGAATCTTACCTCCTAATACATTTAACAAATTTGGCCTAAACAAACCATTTATTTGGATCAAACGTAGGCCAAATCTCAACTATTTATCTAAACCAGGCCTCCGGATAAATATTAAGTTGTTTCGTTAACAAAGGAATGTATAATGAAACATGCACTAATCATACCCCTCATGAATAATGGCACTATGCACATAGATAATAGTATGCACATAGATAATAGTATGCGCATGTACCGGCTACATCACAATAATAAATATCTAACACTAAGTATTGTAGACATAATTTGTAGTGTATTTGCTATTGCATTCAACATGTATGGCTTGACCTTTAATAAACATGCTAGAGGCAACTTGGCAAGTATGGTATTTTATTATACTCACTACCCTCAACGAGCCAAGTTTACTACATCGATACCTACTCCTAGGCTAAAGTCTGATTGCTAATAATAATCTCATCACGCAACTAATTGTTGCTTTGTGTTTCAAGACTCCAAATAACCATACCTCAAGTATCGTAACAACCATGTTGTTACAACATATATAAAATAGATTCTGTAAATATGTAACTTAATTTCATATGTAACAACAGACAAAATATATCTAACCAACATCCTCGAGCAACATTATAAGATGTGATGTTTATTCAAAATCGGTTTTGATTGATTATCGAAACATAAAGGATTTAAGGAACATGGTGGGCCGTGGACCGGTGGCTCTTTAAAAAGGAATAATGGGCCGATTAAAACGCGCTTGGACATAACGTTAGATATGGGCTTTAATAAAGACTTGTATACGAAAATTTTGGTGCCCTTAAAGACTTAAGAGTGTGGGTTATTGGGCTTAACAACCTAGCCCGTCATCTGTGCAGCCGAGGCCCAAGTGTCGAACACTAAATCACGCGAAGTGCTTTTTAACTCTAAAGTTACCTAACTAAATCAGGTTTCCTAATCTGGTATAATTATTCTATAAATATTAACTTTTTTTAAAGGGAGAATTACATATTTCCCTTTACAAATATCATCAATTACATATTACATATATACCTAATTTTGAATTTTAATTACATATATCCCCTTGTAAAACTTAATTAATTACATATATACCCAAATTAAAAGTTTAATTACATATATACCTAAACTAAAAGTTTAATTACATATATCTTCTTTATTAAACACAAATATTACATATTTATCCTTTTGATTATTTTTATTAAAAATAACTTATATAATTAGTATTTTACTGTTATTTTAAAAAACTATATAATTATGTTTTTCCTTTTACTAGTTTTACGAGTATTGATTATTTACTAATCTTTTTTATGTTATTTTAATTGTTTACCTTTTGATGCTAATATTTTCACGTTACTGTACGAGACACTTCCAGTCTTGTTATGCAACATGATCCGAACACATAATTTTATGTTGCATAATGAGACTGGAAGTGTCTCGTACATGTACCCAAAAAACTAGCATACAATGTAAAAAAAAGAACTAAAAACCTTTAGTATAAAAATATTAATAAATAATCAAAACTCGAAAAGCAAGTAAAAAGAAAAAACAAAATTTTATAGTTTAATAAAAATTCAGTAAACTACTAATTATATAAGTTACTTTTAATAAAAGTAATAAAATGGGTAGATATGTAATATTTATGTTTAATAAATAGGATATATGTAATTAAACTTTTAGTTTGAGTATATATGTAATTAACTAAGTTTAGAAGAGAATATATATAATTAAACTTTTAATTTGAGTATATATGTAATTAACTAAGTTTTACAAGAGGATATACGTAATTAAAAATTTAAGATGAGTATATATGTAATTGATGAAGTTTACAAAGGGCTATATGTAACTCTCTCTTTTTAAATTAAAAAAAAAATGAGATAGAATAGTAGTTAAAATTTAAACATCAAATACGTGTTAACGGAATAAAGTTTAGCATATCAAGGTTTGCATTTTCAATGCTCTCATCACACATGTCCACAATGGCTGTTCAAGGAAAAAAACACGTCCACAATTACCGATGCAAATAAACACAATTGGGTCCATAATTAAAACTAGATTTTTTAGCCGCCGCGCGTTGCCGCGGCATCGGCGTGATAAATTATAGACTACAATCGATCCAGGTCGTTTTCAAATTAAATTTACTTCATTACGTAGAGTGACTCGAATTTATACAATTGAATGAAAACATATTATAATTGACCTGATTTGTTCACAAAAAAAAACATGTCGAAACATAGACTTACAGTCGTTTCTACTCGTTTCAAACTAAATTTATCTCTAAGCGTAAGAGAAATGAAAACGTAAGTCTAAAATTATGTTTTATATTTGTAAAGAATTGGGTCATTTTATCTCTAAGTGTAAGAGAAATGAAAACATAAGGGTAAAATTATGTTTTATATTTGTAAAGAATTGGGTCATTTTATCTCTAAACGTAAGAAAAATGAAAACGTAAGGGTCAAATTATATTTTATATTTATAAAGAATTGGGTCAAATTATGTTTTATATTTGTAAAGAATTGTATTTGATAAAAATGAAAAAAAAAAGTATGAAAAAAGAAAAAAAGAAGAAAAAAAAAGCTTTTCGTTCCACCTGTGGTTCGAACCCAAGACCACTTGTTTAGAAGATGATGAAACAAACCACCAAACCGAGAAAATCATATAATACAATGTTGGAAAGTAATCTATATAACAACAATTTAGATAGAATAAAAAATAAAAAACGCCACCGACATAAGAGATTAATAGGAACTAAGTTTTGGCGTCGGCGTGTTGCCGCGTCTATGCGAGTTTTAATGTAACCCTAAACCAAAATCAAAATGAATGTTCAAAACCAAAATGTCAGCAAAATACACAAAGTAAAACATATCAAAACCCCAAATCTATAACACATCAGAACATACAGAACTAAAAAACTAAATCAAAGCCCAACACCATACACAAAACATACGAACATCAAAATCACAGAAATACGACACAATCCAAATAAAAAACCGACAACAACCCACAAAAAAACCCACCTCCAAAACAAACCTATAAAAATACATACAAAACAAAAACAAAAACAAAACAAAAAAAAAACCCACCGACAAAGGTTTTTAATAAGAATTATAATATATTGACTTGTGTGAAGTAATTCTCTCAGTCTTTCATAAAAAGCTAGAAAACTTGAAAAATAATCGGTATTTTTTCTGGCGATGCCCTACACTTTGGTAAGAAAACATGTAAATTTAATGAAAAATTAATGAAATGTATTTATGGTACGTCCATTTTAAGAATAATATATTTTCTATCATTACTTTAAATATAGATGATATTAATTGGTTATGTTTCCACTAGCTAAAACCATATTTGTGAGTTGGATTGTGTTTGAAAGCTTTTCAACAAATAATGGCAAATCTTCAAAGCAAAGTTTAGATCATTATTAACGTACACTTGTTATATCATCATTTTATATTTGATCTTTTTAAAGCTACAATGAACTATACTTCGAATTTAGCAAAATTACAACATTTAATTTGAAATCAAGTTTAATCAAATAATTGTTTTACCAATATTTACATATCTAAAATGGATCTTCAACTATTATAAAGTGAAATCTTGTAAACCAATACTATTATCTTATGATGATTTTTTTGCAATATTATAAAAAAATATGATATGTATATTAATATGGTCTAAAAAGTCATTACATTTAATCTTAGATATAATAATGAAATGGGCCGTCTTAAGCAAAGTAAACTCGTTTTAAAACTGATATAGTAGGTATAATAACATATTGATGGTACTTTAGGGTATAATTAAAAGTAGATGTGGGTTGTTCAACTTAAGTCTTGCTACGACTAAAAAAGGAAAACCAAAGCACATGAAGAGTGGTTTAATAAAACATTTGTTGTCATTGTAGTTGTTGTTACTAATTAACATATATAGTACATGCCATTCAAAAAAAAATTACATAGTACATGCTGAAAACCAAACCAAATAATAAGTTTGCGACTATCTAAAATCAGAGAATATAGAGAGGCGGTAGGTGGAGGTGACACACACTGGCATGTGAACATGTACACATAAGTTGAATTCTAATATAAGACCATTCTTAATAGAGATATCGCGCGCAACTATGTTCAATGAGCATTTTTAGCAAAGAATTTGTGTTAGGAAAAACATAAGAGTGAGAAAACAATGAAAAATATATACCGTATAATGATAACTAATTAGTTAATTTATTATATTTTAACCGTACTAAGTTGTAATTAATTTATTTTACAACTATAAAAAGATAATTAAACTTTTATAATAATAATATTGAAAAGTAGATATTTTACTATAACAAATTATTTGTGTATGAGATATAACGGTAAAAAGTGGTGATAGATGCTCTAAACAAATTATATATTATATTACCAGCGGTGAGTGTAACCGCTGGTAATATTGATCTAGACCGTTGGATCAAGTTGAAACTAAATCCTGACCGTCTAAACTCGACGGTTTTGACGGTTACAGTATGGTTTTCAGGAGTTAAGGTGGTTTAGCGGCAGTTACATGCAATTTTTTCATCAGTGGACATGCAACCTTCTAGAACCTACCCACGTTGCATGTTCCACTGCAGTTAACGGTGGTTTTTCAGCACTGCCCATATTAACAGGTTCTAAAACGTGGGTTGCAGTTACCCCTCTAACTGCAACCTGTCATCTATAAAAGCAGTCCTTACCTGCTGGGTTGTTGTTTCATTTTTTTGTACCTGGATATGTAAAGGCTGTCAATTGCAAGCTATCATCCATAAAAGCAGCCTAACCTGCTGTGTTGCTCTTGCATTTTTTGTTCCTGGATCAAATGGCAGGCGAGGTTTCAATGGAAACATTCTTCGCAGCTTCATCTCATGTCCATTGTCCTGCGGTAACAAGCATAATTAACATGAAACAATTTTACTTTTGTAGAAAAACCTGCTATAATATGTTGTTTTATTTTGTTATAAAAAATCAATATGCAATCATTATAGAGTTTATTTTTAATGGCATTTTTCTACCCAACTGAATTGTTTACAGGTTAAAAGTAAAATGACCAAAGAAATTACAACAATATCAGATGCAGTGAAGTTTCTACAATTGCTGGATAATTATGATATTATCATGGCTGACCCAGATTCTTATAGATTTGTATTTTATGAGGTTGTTTATTGGATGCTCTTCTCCTTTTTTAAGGTTGGAATTGAATGGCCGGTTCCAATAGGGCTGCAGCATGAAGGAAATATTGATCTGTTTAAGCTATATATGGAAGTACATAAAAGGGGTGGGTATCAAAAGGTTTCAAGAAACCAATTATGGTCTGATATTTTACAGGCCATGGCATGTAATTTCCACGGTTCCATCAATGTCCGGATTATATACCATCGATACCTTGGTATGATCGAGTGGTACTACGATGCAAACAAGTGTCGGTGCTCCGAAGCCAGCCATACTTCTCAGCCCAGTGAAGATCAGTCCCATCGATACAACAAAAGAAAAAGAAGCATCCGGGCAAAAAGAAAACTTTTCAATGAGTCTCCAAGTAAAGACGAAGTGTAATATATTTGCGGATAAGTGTTTTTTTTCTTTGTTGTTTAGTTTCTTAGCACTTCATTTTCCATATTGTTAGATCATAGTTTTTATGTATCACACACGAAGCTTTTTAAATATAAGTATGTGTTATTTGTTTTGATTATGTTTTATTGATTTATATGTTTGGTGTTTTACTTAAAGTAACCAATATCTTTTTCTTGTCTTTGTAAACTAATTAATTATATTAATAAATGTCACTCTCCCACGCACACGTATTTGGAATGGAAATTAGAAAATGTAGCTATAATCATTCGTTACTTGGGTTGTAGCTCACTGCAGCTAAGACGCAAAGCATCTTTACTGTGAACTTATGTTCAAACTGTAAATTCAGGTTCAAACCTGTTAATAAATAATTTAACATGGTTTATTTAGAGTAGCATGGATTTTACTTCAGGAGAAAAAAATATTAAAGCTTGATTACTCACTCCTGGCCTGCATGCATGAGAATTGAACCAATCTTTCACCATAAAATAGGTCATCCCGTTGACATGTATTTAAATTTTTTCCAATAAATTAATTACAAAAGTTACAATATAATTAGCATTTACCACGTAATCAACTATGTTATGACTTTATCGCTGGACTTCCTTTTGTAACATACATTAATTCCAGTAGGTTTGGCGTTCGATTTAGTCTAGGTCAAAGAATAACTCACATCATAGGGTTTTTTAAATGAAATATGATCCAGACAGTCTTCTTGATTCCGCGTGTCAAACTGCTGTATATATTCGTTTGCTGTTTTCATAAATCAATTCGAAACATTCCAAATAATGAACAAACAATGAACTATTGAACGAAATTCATGTTAAAAAATATCAACTGTAGGAATGAAAGAAATTCATGTTAGTGTCGTACATTAATTGCACTATAATTGTTATAATTTGTATTTCTTAAAATTTTGAGTTTTTAAGATAATGTATTAATTTAGGTAAGTCTGATTTACACTGTATATCGATTGAAGTTTTTTTATTAATTTCATTCAATGCTAGAAGAGGGAACACAAAAAGTATAGATTATATAAGTTAAACAATTAAAATTACATAAAACAACAACTTCCTACCAGTGTACTTTAATATTTTGTAAAGTATAAATAGTTAACATAATATATCAAAATACTTCCTTCCAATTATTTAAACAAGCTGTTTAAACAGGTTTTTTAAACCTTCAATTTATACGTGTGATACATAATCAAAAATTTAAGTATTTTCTGAATGAATGTTACCCACTAACACAGAAACTACCCAGGTAGTTTAAACAAGCAAGCAGTTTAAACAGGCTGTTAACCTGCAGTTTAAGCAGTTTAAAATAGTTCCTATTATTTTGGCAAAAAAAAGTTAGTGGGGTGGGCAGTGGCATTCTATTCTACCTATATAAGGGCAGATTATTTTAAACTGGGAAAAAAATCTACACCATTACTTCTGATTTCCAAAATGGACAACAAATCCAGCAAAATCCCCCCTCGCGATGAAAATGTGAGTTATTAGTAGGACTGTCGAAAGTTTGCTCATTATTTTGAATATCTTTCGTAACGTCTTTATGTTTTGTGTTTTGGGCCTTCTTATGGAAGAATTTATTTAATGACAACACCTGGATAATGAGAGTTTTGATGTTCTTAGCTACACACAATACCTTAGGTCCTATGTGTCACAGCTTTATCGTGAATTTGGTGTTGAGGGGATTTGTTTGTTTATGTATATATAATAGTTCTTGTCTTTTTTTGCTTAAAGTTCCTGTCGGCTAATCATTTATTCCTATTGTATGTTGATTTTAATTTTTTTTCAGGATTACCAGGCAAGAAAAAAGCAAAAGAGGGCTGAAAATCTGTCAAATTGGAAGTGGGATGAGGTTGTAGAGATTGACAGTTCAGATGACACGCCTGATGCAACCCCTACAACCCCTCATAGCGATAAACAAAGCTGTGATGTTAACAGCTATGACTTTGACCCTTCCGATGATGACTCAGGTGATACAGCAGACTCCCTTCAAACTTTCAACAAAAACCTAAAGGTTCCAAAGGTGTTGGTTTTCAGTCACAGCCGTCCTAGGTCTGTGTAGTGGTCAAATTGTGTTTGCTTTATGTTATCTTCGTGCAAGTAATTTATCCGGTTTTAGGTTATATTAGTTCTATCTTTTTTCATAGAATTTGGTCAGTCATGTTTTATCGGGATCTTTCACTATGTATGTTGTCTTCTGTGTTTTATGTTTATAAACGGGTGGTGTTGTTTCTCTATTTTGTGTTTTTGTATTAAAGTTTAAATATTTGTCCTATACAATGTCGCATAATAAATACACATCTGATATCCAACCAGTTGTGATATAGGAAGTAATATTGATTCAAAAAAATAAAGTAATAGCTACGTACTGAAACCTTTTGTTAACAAGTGACACTAATATTCGTTACGTCACATGTAATGAGATTTTTCTAAATTTATGTGGAACTATATGGTACTTTTAAAGTTTTGACTTCCATATGATTATTCAAAGACACCGTACTGGAACACATTATGGTGAAAAAAGTTATATTTTGTTAATGGAAGCCGTACGTTACTCGTAGGTTGTTAAAAAAATATCAATAAATTAGAAGGTATAATTATTTTCAATGCATTGCTTCTAAGCGTAAAGCGCTTATTCACTATAATTGAGTCTCATGTTCGATATATTTCATTAATGCAAGTATTAAATATTTATGGAACCTGTATGGTGGAATTTGATTATTTTATATAAATAATCTAATGTTCAATATATTTCAGTGGTGCAATTATACAAAGCGTGTGAGCCAATGAGGAATCATGGCGAGTGTGAGGTATGTCATTTTTAATATAACTCCAATTTTTATTAAGTGTTTTGTATTGAAATGAGATAATGCACAAATGCTTGATACGACAAGTCATAGTCAGGCTTCATAGTCCGGATAATGCAAGTACCATTGTATTTCCATTATAATTCATCGAACACTTTTAGATGTAATAAATTAAACAGACTTACCTTCCGTCTTTGTGAGTGTCTCCGTTCGCCTTCCGTTAATGCAAGCGTTGTCATGTTGCGTGTAATTTGCCCAAACTGTAGGAAATAAGTAAATATGTTAGATATTCCCATAATAGTCAATCCCACTAACATTAAAATGACCCAACTTAATAACACTTTAACAATCCAATTTTCCCAGATGTTTCATTAGGTTTCTTTGTTTATAACTAGATAAACCACAAACTTGTATTAGAGGTACAAGCTACAAAATTATTGACTCGACTTAATTGAAGGCACTTTTGATTCTTGGAAGCATACCGGATAAGCTTAACTTTACATTAGGTTAAAACCATGTATATGCAAAATCAATCAAAACATCAGTAAGAAAGCTCACATTTTCATGATCCATGTGCTGTAGAAGTTTGAGTTCTCTTAATGTCCATTTGGCAAACATTTTAGTTAACAAAATGTGTGGCCGATTTTCTTGATAGCAACCTCTTCACGTATCTCTGTAGTCATTGCAGCACTGCAGTAAATGAAGGATAATAGTCAGTTTTCTTCATTTTCTGGTGAAAATACCTTATAAAAACATAGAAATATAAATCATTAATAGCATTACATACTATTGGTTTCTAATGAAATAAAGCTAAATTACTTGATATACTATCCAATTTTCCGTTTTACAAAGAAATTAAAGAGCAGATATCGTAAAAAAAACAACTAAACTTTAATGAACAAGAAATGAGAAAAACTAAATCAGTTGATGTACTACTACCTTTTGTTAGTAGGTCGGGCCCTACTAATTATATACCAACTGATTGAATTCATGCTAATTACACCCATGTATGATTTTTTTTAGTTTTATTGTCTAATTTACGTGTTTTATTTCTAGATGGGGCTTTGTAGGCCTGCCGGCGGTCAGCCTCCATCAATGGTTCGTCTGTTTGATTCGAACATTATCTCGGAAATACTAGCAAGAACATCGTTGAAATCTCTGAGTTCAATTAGATGTACTTGCAGGGAAGTTGAGTTACTATCCTACGATGCAAATGTCTTGGAGCAACAGAAAATAGATAATCACGTGCTCGCAGGTTTCATTGTTCAGTGCCCAAACTTCTTAAGTCATCGCCAGATACATTTTATGGCTTCATTCGGTTCACGATCGCTTGATATTGGTTATATGGCACCGTGGACCATAATTCATGCAGCGTCAGAACAAGGTGTTTTAGTGGTCGAGATTGCACATCTGTGGGTCCGACAACTATCTGTTTATGCATTGTTTAAGCCGGCAAGTCACAATATGCGGGCTATTCCAAATCCAAAATTGAAATATCCTACAGCAAAGGTCGCGTTTGTAACATTAGGGTCACATCCGTTACATTACAAGATCTTTCGTTTGTCTATTCCTAAAAGAAGGTATGTTTGCTTTTCGTTTATCAAGCCTCCAAACGTGAGTTGTACCATATGAAATCTATAATTGTTTATTTGTAAGTTTTATATGTCATAGGGTAGGTATGCATAGTCTTTGTCATACGTTTAATTGTCTTCAAATGTATCAATTTGATTTTATCTTTTTGCAGTAATGTTAAAAGGGGCGCTGTCGTATGTATGACATATCGTTTCGAGATATTTGACTCGGCTCCTTGGGCTTGGAGACTACAGGAACCTATACAATTGGCCCATGATTGTGAGGTTACCAATGATGAGGCCATTGTAGCAAGAGGGGGTATCTACATAGGCCTAGAAAATAATCAGATACTCATAATTGATTCTTTTACTCATAAATATCAAACTATTCCAATCCCATCAATAGCTGCTTATTGTTTGTACTCTTCGTGGAAGCTTATTAAACACAAAGGAAGAGCGGCCATTGTTTGTGTTCATGTCAATGATACACGAGATGTTTGGGTGCTTTCAGCCCACGATACATGGGTGAAGGCAGATAGACAAACAGTTTTAGATGTGTTCTTTGAGTCATGGGAATATAAGGATAGTAACCTAACCTTCTACAGATCAGGCGTGGCTCAGTCAGTCATTGCTGTGCAGCGTTTATATAACATCTTTTCATTCCAATCCGACTATGAATCTGTAAATTTGTCGTGTCGGTAGTTTCATGATTGAATTTTTGTTTTGTATACTTAAATTTGGTATGTTTTGGACAAAGGATTGTAGTTTGCATTTTGCAGTTGTTTGTTTACAAGGTATGGTTGTCGTGCTTTTGGTAATTGTTTTATTTACTCAGCTATGATTTAATACTATTTGGTTATGTATTTACAGGATTCCAGTTTTAGTCTCTTTTTATACTAGGATGGGTTTAAGTGTAAAATTGGTGATGCCAATAACACAATGTGTTTATAAAAAATAAGGTATTAAAAAGAATTTCCCTCTAAAGCATATGCTAATTAATCATACATGCTGATGCAGTAGAGAGTGGACAGGCACTTATTGTGTCTTATGTAATGGCAGACATGGAAATACAAAAAATAAACAATTATACACAATAGTAAGCACCACACGATGACAAATGTTTTTAATGTAACAATATAGTGAAAACAAGCAACTATCATCCCACAAAGAAAGGAACTCCTAAACACATATATTCATGTATTAATTTTTGAAGTTGTCGTGTGAATTAGCATTCGAACTTTGTTAAATGGTAGTTGGTATATGAACATATGTTTAATGAAGATCTTTATTTTCTTCCTCTAATCCAAACCTAATCACATTTTTTTAAATCCAAACTTATAAAACACACAACTTCATACAAGCTTTACACAAAAATAAAAAAAAGGAATTAGAGATACCAGATATATTTATCATGATGAACACTCAAAAGATTTCTTATAATTCCATGACATATAGCATAAATAATATAAAACATACATGTCCAAACAATTACAAAAATACTAGAAAATTGCATTAAGTTAAAAAAAAGCACGATAACAGATTGCTAGATATTAATTTTGTATCGATTACCTTAAGATGAGTAACGACTTTACCTTTGTTAGTAAAAAATTCTACTGGATTCGACAATATAATAGACTCCTCCAGCTTGGGCCCATGGGATCTATTATGAGTTCCTTCAAGTATAAGTCAAAATCACTAATTAGAACGTACCTCAGATGATCGAAACAATCAAATAACAACAATTACATATTATCTTTCAAATTTAGAAGCTCAAAGGTCATAGAGAAACAATCACATTATGATTAAGCAACTCATAACGTTTGAGCAACACATGAAAAATATAAGCAAGTTATGTTGCACATCTCAATAAAATGGTAGCCTTTCTGTATGGTTTGTGTTAATGAACTTCTAACACCTTCTCATACTAAAATGTTAAGTAATTTAGAATAATCATATCACAATATCAAAAGGTTTCGGGTTGCGACAAAAACTCGTATGACATCCCATAAGTGCTTTAGTTCTTTAATTTTTGGTTTGTCCACTATGCCCGGTGTGAAGCTTGTATAATTACTCTTTTGCAATACTTTCTTAATATATCAACTTAAAAGTATCAAATAATCATAATCCAAGGACATATAGGATATAAACGGAACAAACGTATTTTATTAAATACAGTATGCATCATAAAACAATTTTACTTTTGTACATCATCATGCACTGGTTTAATTAACTTTTCTATGATGAAATATAATGCTTAATCAACTTTCAAGAGGTTTAATTAACTTTCCATTAGCAAATCTACGGTGAAATATAATGCTTTGTACCATTGTCTACTGTATACCAATGAATTTGTATTAGGCTGAAGTAACCAAAATTTTTTTCTTGTCTTTGTAAACTAATTAATTGTTTTAATAAATATCACTCTCCCACACCCACGTATTTGGAATGGAAATTGGAAACTTCAGCCTGATACAAATATTTATTGAGTGTAGCTGCGAGATGTTATTTGTATGCCAAAAAATCAATCTTCATCTAACAAAAATTTATATTCAAATATGATCAAATGCAACCATAAGATGAAACCTAAATCTAACAAAGAAAAAGTATACAATGTAATGTGATGGTGTATAGTTATTCTCAATGCTATATTTCTCATTTTTATATTTATATGATTATCGGTATTAAGATAGGTGGTTCATATTTAAATGTCGTAGAGATAGAGAAAGAAAACAATGGAAATGTCTTAAACAAAGCCATCCACCACAATGTTCATGGTTAGAATCCTAAAACTTGTCCCAAACACGATCGTTATCATCTAAAAATTATCAAAAAATGTTTCTCTATCAAAATTAATTAGATTAAGATATAATTTCTATTAGTTTTTACACATTAAAATGTATATAAAATATGATTGACACTAAAATGTGATTCAACTCCATTAGTTATGGGGATTTAATAATCTAAAAAGAGTATTGTGAGTGTCGACCTCAGTATATTAAGTTATGACTTATATTTATAAGTTTTGTGAAATATTAAATACTGTCGCATAGTTATGTGTGTTTAACATTTAATAGCGTCTTAAACAACTGTTGTTTGTTTCAAACTGATTGTTTAATTGCATATTATTGCAATAACTTTTAATATACAGTTGTAACCATTTTTTATCATATAAAAACTATATGAATATACACTTGTGAGTTTAGGCGTGCCTTTGATCTTTGACTCTTTTGGAATATATAATGGAACACACTCAAATATTGTAAATAAAAATTTAACAAATGAATGGTATTTTAATCGTGATACATACTGAGATGTGAACAACATCAAACAACAATATTTGGATTTGTGTCCATACTCCGTTATGAATCAACTTAACTATTACCTACTTGAGATCAACTTAACTCTTAAAGAGGTTTTTATGTTTAGTTAATTTACAGGGCATCTATTTTTTATATAAATTCAATAATACCAAAACTTTTAGCGGTTTTCAATGATTCAAATCAACCTGATTTTATGAATTCACCCCACTAACTCGTAAACTGTGGCAGTTTAAACAATCAGTTCAAAGAGAAGCTGATTGGTCCATACTTCCTCTCATTTTACAGAAAAAAAAGTTAGTGGGGTGAGCAGTTGCATTCTATTCTGCCTATATAAGGGCAGAGTAGTGCATCTGGGAAAAAAGTTTCAACCATTCTGTTAATATTCCAAGATGGAGAACAAATCCAGCAAAATCCCCATTCGAGAGGAAAATGTGAGTTATTATCAAAAAATCCAAAGTTTGCACATTATTTTGTAGAGCTTTCGTAATGTATTTATGTTTTCTATTTTTTGGCCTTCTAATGGCTTATGTGTAACAGCTTTCTCGTGAATTTGGTGTTGAGGTGATTAGTTTTAGTTTATGTATACACAAGATTTCATGTTTTTTTTGCTTACATTTATAATCGGCTAACTCTTTGTTCCTCTTTTGTGTTGACTTTAATTTTTTTTTCAGGATTCCCAGGCAAGAAAGAAACAAAAAAGGGCTGAAAGAATGTCAAATTGGAAGTGGAATGAGGTTGTAGAGATCGATAGTTTAGATGACACACCTGATGCAACCCCTACAAGGCCTGACATTGACAAACAAAGCTGTGATGTTAACGGCTATGAGTTTGACCCTTCCGATGATGACTCGGGTGATTCACCAGACTCTATCCACACTTTCAACAAAAACCTAAAGGTTCCAAAAGTGTTCGTTTTCAGTCGCAACCGCCCTAGGTCTGTCTAGGGGTTATATTCGGTTTGCTTTATGTTGTGTTCGTGCAGGGATTTTATTAGGTTTTAGGTTATATCAGTTCTATCCCTTTTTATAGTATTTGGTCGGTCATGTTTTATTAGGATGTTTCACTATTATGTGGTGTTGTGTGTTTTATGTTTAGTAATCGTGTTGTGTTGTTTCTCTAAATTGTGATCTTGTATTAAAGCTATTGATTTGTCATTAGTAATATGCTTCTAAAACTGTTTATAGTTGTATGATAAAGATTTCGGTACAATATAGGATCACCAGATAGAGAAAGAAAACAATGGAAATGTCTTAAACAAAGCCATCCACCACAATGTTCATGTTTAGAATCCTAAAACTTGTCCCAAACACGATCATTATCATCTAAAAATTATCAAAAAATGTTTCTCTATCAAAATTAATCAGATTAAGATATAATTTCTATTTGTTTTTGCACATTAAAATGTATATAAAATATGATTGACATTAAAATGTGATTCAACTCCATTAGTTATGGGGATTTAATAATCTAAAAAGAGCATTGTGAGTGTCGACCTCAGTAACTAGATTTTTTCCATCACAAGTTCAACTTAATCATCTTGGATATGTTGAATCCTATGTGTTACATTAATTTTGAAATTTAGTATACTAATGTTTTGCGCTTGTGTGAATGGTTCATGTTTTATGCTTGGATCTGACATGACAAAACTCATTTGCACTCATAAGATCATTCAAAGACACGATAGTGACACACATTAGGGTGAAGAAAATTATATTTGTTAATGGCAGTCGTATGTTACTTTTAGGTTGTAAAAAATTATCAATAAGATAAAAGGTATTATTATTTCCGTAGCATTGTTTCTAACGTAATGCGCTAATTCAAAATAATTGAGACACATGTTGGATAGATTTCATTTAATGCAAGCACTGTATTTTTAAGACATTCATATGATGGAATTTGATTATTTTATTTAAATAAACTTATGTTCAATATATTTCAGTGGTGCCATTATACAAAGCGTGTGAGCCAATCATGAATCAAGTCGAGTGTGAGGTACATAATTCTTAATATTACTCCAATTTATATTAAGTGTTTGTTAAAGAAATGAGATAGTGCACAAATGCATGGTACGACAAGTCATAGTCACGACAAGGCATGTAGCATTGTATTGTCATTATAATTCAACGATCAGTTGTAGATTATTAAATAATAAAGATTTACCTCTGTCTCTCTGAGTGCCTCTGTTCGCCTTCCGTCAATGCAAGTGCGGTCATGTTGGGGGTAATATGCACGGACTGTAGGAAATAAGTAAATACATTAGATATTCAACTAAGATTAAGCCCTAAGCTATCAAAACTAATGGTGGACAGGCACATTTTGCATCTTATGTAATGGCAGACATGAAAATACCTAAAAAAATAAGCAATTATGTACAAAATAGTTGTTAGCCACACGATGACAAAAGGTTTAATGTAACAATATAGTCAAAACATAATCAACTTAAAAGTATCAACTTAAATGTAACAATATAGTCAAAAGGTTTGCAATACTTTCTTAATATATCAACTTAAAAGTGTCACATAATCATAATCAAATAACATATAGGATATAAACAGACAAACATATTTTACATGCAGTATGAAGTGAAAAGTTACACTGCACATTTGTTCATTTGTATAGAAGCACCCTAAAAATGTCGGGTCCCCAGCAAAATCTTCTATATCTGTCAGGTAATAAAAAAAATTGACTAACTGGAAGAACACACTATCAAATTAGTCATGCATTACATTTACTCTTATTCAAATAACTATAACTTATGAAAACTTTCTGTTTAATAATCACTTGAAAAAAATACAAATCAAGCTAATAGTAAAACTTAAAGGAATAAAAAGTGAGAAAAGTCATAAAAAACAAGCAATTATATAAAAATACTCAAATTTAGTGGCAAAATATGCAGCATGAAATCATTATGCTATTATCAATTGTACAACTTTCTACATAATAGTCATAAAATATACAGCATAAAATAATTTTACTTTTGTACATCCTCCTGCAGTGGTTTAATTAACTTTCTTATGATGAAATATAATGCTTAATTAAATTTCAGGGGTTTAATTAACTTTCCTTTGGCAACTCTATGATGACATACAATGCTTTGTACTATTGTCTACCATATAGCAATTAATTCGGTCCAGTATCTTAGTAAGATTCATCAAGACATTTGTATCTAAAATTAACTAAATATCACTGATTTTAAATCAGTTATTTCATCATCCTTTTATTTAGAGGTCCACTTGACTTAGTGGTATAGTGGAGTTGGTTAAGAAAAACCGGTTTTTGCTGGCCTATATATAGGCAGCCTACTGGCTAAAACCAGTTTCATTTCAGGATGTTTCCATCTTTGCTGCCCTTTCATGATGATAAAATCACAAAAACAAGACATGCATATCCCTGTATTAACCTGAACTTATAATTAAACATCAATGAATTTAACCAAAATCCTAATTTCCCCAAGATACAAATTGATAAATTTAATACAATATAAATGAGATTGACAGACTAAAGACGCTTACAGGAGACTGTTTATCACGGGTTCACCCGAAAATCTTCAATTGGTTGTCGGATCACATAACAAACCATATCAACCTGGAAGGAACCGTAGTTGCCGCTTTATATCCACGAGATCTGCTATACAAAGGGAATGATTTTCAAACAAACTCAACAGTTAATAGTAGACTAGGTTACTAATTGAGAACAAAATCACTTACAATATAGGATATGGCTTCTCTCCATCTTTAGGAAACAAATTCAAGAACATGAATCTGCAGCGACCACGTGTTGTACGATGCAGAGACCCCGTACGGGTGAGGGTTGGTGGGGGTAGACGAGCGATGAAGATCGAAACACCAGATCTCGCGATTGGGTTTGCGCCTTTGCGGCCGCAAAACCCTAGACCTGGTTCACCTTTGCAGATGGTTGAATTGGGGGTTTTGTGGTGACTCCAATGTCAATTGGAAGCAAGGGTTCGATATTTAGAATGTGGACTAAAGTCAACTTGTACAACTATAATGCCTTTTTAATTGAATGGGCTTAATGGACTATTAAATTGGTTTGTTATATAAAACTTCTAATTGAAGTAAATCAAACTTTATCTAATTCAAAATATATAAAAAAACATCAAATTAATAAAAATATCTTCTATTTATAAAGTATATTATTAATATGTTTTCGTATATCAATTTGTTTTTCAATATATAGTCTGTTTAATTTTCTATTTTTGATCTATAATCATGGATCCAAATTATATTGAAATAAAGTACTTATTTATAAATCTTTAATAATTTTAACATAATACTAACTAATCAACCAATTATATTTTATTTGATAAAAAAATGGTATGGTTGGGTTGCTAATGAGAGTGAAAGTTGTTTATATTTGGGGAGTATAGGTAGAGGAGATAGAAATTAATTTTTTTAATAAATAATTGGGTTGGTTTGGATTGTGTATGAGAGACTTGAGATGATAACATAAGGGATCTGGTAGATTGATATTGGGTTATGTCATTGAATATGATATTTAATAAAATATATTAGGTTTTATATGGAACATTATATATGTATACTTATTTGTATATTATCTCTAATGTGTGTGGTGCATGAAAGGTTATGTGTTTATTGTATATTAGGTGTTTATATGCAATAAGGAAATATCTATATCTAAGATTTTTTGTGTTGTAATGTCGTTGAAGATAATAATATAAAATATTAAATTGGTTTAATGTCCTTTGTCATTCTGGGTCATATTTCATATATTTAGATCGTTTATTTTGCATTTTCTAACTTTGTTTTCTGGTCTTCTTGTCTGTTGTTTAAGGTTCACGTGTTATATTTACATAATTTTCCTGTATTTCCAATGTGTCTATTTTGCAAAGGTGCGTATCCATGTATCACTCATTATACTTACCTAAGATGTTTTGAAACCATATTTTATATGCCCTTCGTTGTTAGTATCATGTACATTACTACGTACGGTATCTGTTACTTACTTATCGTTTCTAATTATTATACTATTAGTGTTAGTTGGTGTACATTTTCTTGTCAAGGCTTTTTTTATAAAATTATTTATTCTTCTTATGTTATTTTTTATTTGCATTTTATTATTATATTTCATCCAATGTGTTTTTTTAATGTTCGTGTTTACGTTCGTCCTTTAACTATTATTATGTTTTTGTTCCACGAATTTAAATTTGTTGTCTTTCTTCAACTCACGCAATGTAGCTAGAACGATCATGGCGGATCTTTCTTTTCTTGTAATATTGTTCGAGATACTTCCAAGACTTCCTGCAAAGGTTGTTACGAAATGCAAAGTCGTATGCAAAGAGTGGTATTGGTTCCTGTCAACGGATTTATTTGCAAAGCTTCATTGTCAGTACATGCCGGCTTCACCAGATCAAAAAATTCTTTTTCTTGGTCGTACATGTTGTTCGATTCATTCGTCGAGTTATGAATCCCCTCGGTTTTCCACTCTTGACTATTTTAAAATCCCGTTCACGACTCATCCCTACCGTATGATGGTTTTAGCAAGCTTGGATGGTATGTTGTGTGTTGTTCTCAAAGACACAACTGAGCTGATTGTTTGGAATCCACTGACCGAAGTGTACAAGAAGTTGTCAACCTCCAAATCTCAAGGTTTTTATAAAATGCAATGTGATGCTGTTGGTATTTGTGTTGATTCTTCGAATGATTACAACATCCTTCATATCAAGCGTAGGCGTGGTTCAATGACTATTTATATATACTCAATGAGATGTGGCTCGTGGGGAACAATACGTTTCGTAAAAAAACGACCATACCATGGAGCGACTTATGATTGGTCTGGGGGTACATTTTGTGGTACTGGACTGTATTTCACGGTGACGCAACTTTTGATGAGCGGTGAGAAAGTAATAATTCACTTTGATGTTGATTCGAAAGAATTTTGTGAAATACGCTTTCCAATTGTTGCAAGTGAAGGGAGTTCTGCTGATTTGATTAGTGTGCGTAATCACCTACACGCTTTTGTGATTGATGCATTCGTTGACCGCTCGGTTGCGTTGTGGAAGCTAGAAGGTAAGACGTGGATGAAAATTTTTAGTCTTTCTAATGTCATGCGACTCCCGTTGGGACCGTCATCCCGTGTCACACATGTCAATGAAGACGATTCATGTCTTTTGATAACAATATTGGGTGAAATGTATCGAATTGATGTTCATGCGAATAGCCTTGATGGATTCAGTCGTCTCTCGTATTTTCAAGACATCCCATGCGCGGTCTATACCGAGACTATAGTTTCACCCAAGTGATTAGTTATTGCTTACTGTTTTTTATTGTTGGATTACATTAGTCATGTGTCTTTCTTATGTTCGAATGACATTTAGTTTTGATGGTTGTTTGCTTTTGTGTTGCAATGAACGTTGTGCTTGTGTTTTTACTATATTTGGTATTTTCTTCCATTGTTTTTTTGGTTATCAAATATCTTTACAATATATATATATATTATAATTATACGATGATATAGATCATATTAATATTCTACCATGAAAGCCCGTATGATGTTCAACCATGCTATAATGTCGAATAACGCACACTTTACGGATACGCATTGAGATTTACCCCAAATTAAACGTGATTATCATCATTTTCACTAATTTTAATATTTCTTGCCTACTACTTTATTATCATGATATTAGACTTCTATTTTTTTCCAGTTCACCTTAAACGTGTACGGGTCTGGTTTAATATGGACGTCCATCATAGCGTTGATGTTTTTTCATCACTAACACATTGTGGCATTTGGTACACTGTTCCTTTTGCGTGGGTGGAGTTTGTATCGGCTGACGTTAGTCAAACTGATCTTTTGATTATTTTTATTGATCAAGATGTAAGAGATTCTCTTTCTTCCTTTTACCTAAAATCTATGTTTTTGAATAAATCATTATACTAATATTTTGAATTTTTAGAGACAAAAAAATGCTGCATTTGTCCCAAGACATTTAATGCATGTTCAATGACTTGAACTTGGTGGGCCGTGTTTTTATATTGCATCGGTTCAAGATTGAAAGTTTCAAACATCGCGACTTTCCAAATCATCACAACTACAAGTTGGTGTGCGGTGATTTCAAGATTGTTATTAATGAAGGCACACGACTTATTCCGTTAATCAGTGAAATTCCAAAAGGCTTTTATTTATATCCATTAGTTCCCTCAATTAAAACTATTATCAACGATCAACGATCCCAAAACTATTTGTTGGTACGTTCATGTTGTTTAATAAACGTCTACATACATACATACATACATACATACATACATACATACATACATACATACATACATACATACATACATAGATACATACATACATACATACATACATACATACATACATACATACATACATACATACATATATTCATAAATAATAAATAGTACATGCTTTCAACACACAATATGCATATTGTGTCTGTTTGGTGTAGATGTTGTTGGAAGAATTGTCACGGGCGACAGAATATTGGGTCGATATCATTTTGTTATGTCTCTGCAAGATGTCACGTGAGTCAGCCATCATCCCACTCTTATGTGCTCCTTACGTTTCTCCAATTTAAGATTTTCCACATGTGTTTTACGTTTTCTAACACTAATCGTTTGTACCAGCGGTGACACTATAAAGGTGTTTTTGTATGATACGAGACATACCGATATGTTCAAGACTTATCTAGCAATGTCAAAAAAGTCTATTGTATACATATCTCGAGTCAAGTTGGTTCATCTTGTCACACCCCAACCTTGACGGCGGAAACGTCGAGGTGTGAGGGTTAAGATTGTTCACAGCCACATAACGCTATGTTAAAATGTAAAATGTCATTAATCAATTGTTTCAAACACCACATACATCAATGTCTCAAAATAAATCAAACAAAAACAAGAATTCAATCGTCTTTATTAAGCCTAGGTCCATGTCCTAGGTTTAAGCATTCCTTCAATCATCGCTAAGCTTGCACATTACCTGAAACATGTTGAAAATAAAGTCAACTAACTAGTTGGTGAGTTCTCATGGTTTTAAATACAATAAGTATACAAAAATGTGGCAATTCTAGTCAATGGTCACAAGATAGTAAGTATATAGAACATGCATAGTTACAATCAAGCCTCGACTGAATAATATGAATAAGCATGATTAGCTAAGTGTATTTGGTTCCCTAGTGCACAAGCATACGGCTCCTAGGAGCCGGTAATCCCTCGGCTTTAGCACCAAATAGGCTTGTCAGGCCCAAAGATCTAAGACTTCGCTAGGCTAGCAATAGTTAATGATTGCACACGTATGTCACATCTCATATAATACTTAACATATCCAAACAACCACGACTATATAAAGAATTGTACGTGTGTAATAAGTATCAAAGCGTGTATGTGTAAGTTTGTATAAGCAACATGTTTCACCCTGAAAGATGTGAAATAATCGTAAAGCGGGGCCTAAGAACTCACGTGTTTAATAAGAGAGACTTGCAGATGTAATAAGAATAACCACGAATAAGATTTTCAACACAACGTCACAACGCACCTAAACGAAATAAAGTAGCACGTTATAATTCGTTTGATGATTAATTGTAGGTCTAATAGGATTTAATAATTATTCGTATTTATTACATGTTAATAACGTGATCGGTTAAATGGAACGTATGGATTTTGTATGCGAAATAATTAATTGATGGCGCGTATGAGAAAGAAATAAATAAAGAGAAGCCTAATCTAATTGTACGTTAAACCGATTTATAAAGATTGTATTACAATAAGTGACTTCAACTATTAAAAATGAACTATGTGTAAATATATATATATATATATATATATATAGGTATAAGCAACTAAACAATTTAATTGTTTTAAAAATATATATATATATAAATATATATAATAAACAATTATAATATCATATTAAGTGATTTAGTTATTAAAAGAACTATATATAAATATATATATATAGGTGTAAGTAACTAAACAATTTAATTGTTTGAAAATATATATATAAATATGTATATTAAACAATTATAATATCATATTAAGTGATTTAGTTATTAAAAGAACTATATATAATATATATATAGGTATAAGTAATTAAACAATTTAATTATTTAAAAATATATATACATATACAAGTATTATATTTACTCATTTCTTTTGTATTTTTAAAACTAAAATAATGTATTTATAAATACAAAAGTATTTTATAAAAATTAATTTAGTCCCAAATTAATTAAACAAAAGAAAAAAAAATAATCTGCATTTTATAAAATTAATTTTAGAAATTTTTAGAATTTAAAAAAAGTTTAATAATTAAAAAGAAATGAAGAAAAGAAGAAAAAAATCAGAAAAGAAAAAGAAAAAGGGGAAAAGGGGCTGCCCGAGGTCGAACCCGGGGCTCCCTTGTAAGATGGAGCGCAGAGACTAGTGAACCAGGGCCAAGGCCTTGGTTTCACTTTGGTTTGTATTGATTTTAACCTCTGTCTCCCTGGTTTCCCCCAAATCGTATGAACCCTAGGTTCAACAGGATCAAAATTGACCCTCGATTCGGTGTTAATCACCTAAATCGTCATAGGGCTTTTGATCCTTGAACAAAATCGAGTAGAAAACAGGTTTTAATTACCTGTTTGGATGAGATTAAAGGTGATTTCGAGTGCGGTTTAGGGTTCGGGTGTTCTTGGTTTGGGGTTTTCTGATCAAGTGGTTTTCTTGTGAAATTGGAGGTTCAGGGAGTTTAGGAACTTCACAATGAACCGAAAGACCACAATATATAGCTTTGATTTCATGGATTCGAGCTTAACACGTTTGATTTTGAAACTGCGTTCGGGTCTACCAAATTAGGAGATTTCATCTGTTAATTTTGCGTAATTAAATGGATTGATTGATTGATTCGACCGCGTATTAAGTTTAGAATGATTTAATTTAATTGAATTCGTGTATCTGGACGAGATTTGATTCGAGGTTCATCTCGGTTTCGATTTGGAAGGGGGAACGAGCGGGAAAATCAAATTAAATTGGGGTTCGGGTTCGAAACTGGGGGTCGAGCGAGTTGGGGGTTTAATTTGGGTCTAATAGCGCTTAAAATGGTGTTTTGAAGCTTCGCCGGAGCTCGCCAGAGTCCGGATGCCGGAAAATCGGGGGGTGGGGGATTTGGTTTGGGAATTTACACAACTGGTCCCTGGTCTTTCAAGTTGTATTATTTTATGAAATAAACTTCTATTTAAAGTTTTTAAAATGACAAAATAGCCCCCTGCATTTTAATTCTTCTTATTATTATTATTATTATTATTATTATTATTATTTGTTATTATTATTGTTACTTTCATTATTATTATTATTATTACCATTATTATTATTATTATTATTATCTATTATTATTATTGTTAGTATTATTATATATAAAAAAATTACTAAGGATGTTATAAAATTGCATAAATAAAATGAGCAAAAACACAGGATGTTACAGTCTCCCCAACTTAAAAGAATTTCGTCCCGAAATTAAGAACCAAAAATGGGTTACAAAAATAAGGAAGGGTACGTCTTCTTCATATGTTCTTCACGCTCCCAAGTGAATTCCGCTCCTCGTTTGTTCTCCCATCGAACCTTTACAATTGGGGTCGTAGAGCTCCTAGTCTTCTTCATAATGCGATCCATGATTTCGACGGGTTTCTCAACGAAGTGTAGTGGCTCGTCGATCTGAATGTCTTCCAATGGCACATGCAAATTATCGTCGGCCAGACACTTCCTCAGATTCGAGACGTGGAAGACTGGGTGAATTCCACTAAGGTCGGAGGGTAGTTCCAGTTTGTAGGCCACTTTCCCAATTCTTTTCAGAACCTTGAAAGGCCCTACAAACCTCGGAGCTAACTTACCTTTCCTTCCAAAGCGAACCACACCCTTCCACGGTGAGACCTTGAGAAGGACCATCTCTCCAACTTGGAATTCCAGTGGCTTGCGACGTTTATCAGCGTAGCTCTTCTGTCGACTCCTTGCCACTTCCAGGTTCTTGCGGATGATAGCGACTTTATCGGTCGTCTCTTGGATGAGCTCGGGACCGGTAATAAGATTCTCGCCAATGTCGGTCCAGCAGATTGGTGAACGACACTTACGACCGTAAAGTGCTTCGAACGGTGCCATTTGGATGCTTGAGTGGTAACTGTTGTTGTAGGAGAATTCTGCGAGCGGTAGGTGCGTATCCCAGTCGCCACCAAAGTCAAGGACACAGAGACGCAACAGGTCTTCCAGAGTTTGGATCGTCCGCTCGGTTTGGCCATCGGTTTGGGGATGGTAAGCCGTGCTTAAATCCAATTGCGTACCCAGAAGTTCTTGCATAGTAGACCAGAAGTGAGAAGTGAATCGAGCGTTTCGGTCGGATATAATGTGAAGAGGCACACCATGACGGCTTACGATCTCGTCGATGTAAACCCGGGCTAACGTTGATGTCTTATACGTGTCGCGTATGGGTATAAAATGTGCCGACTTGGTCAATCGGTCGACGATTACCCATATGCTATCGTGCCCGCGAGATGTCCGAGGTAACTTGGTTATGAAGTCCATGGATATATGTTCCCACTTCCACATGGGAATTTCGGGTTGTTCGAGTAATCCACTTGGACGTTGATGCTCCGCTTTAACCTTCGTGCATGTAAGGCATTTAGCAACATAGGTTGCTACGTCTCGTTTCATCTCGGGCCACCAATATTGACTCCGCAAGTCCATGTACATCTTATCGGAGCCCGGGTGAATAGAATAACGAGTCCGATGTGCTTCGTTCATGATAGAAGCCCGAAGGTTATTGTGTTTGGGAATCCAGATTCGCTTTGCGAAATACATTAACCCATTGGCTTTTGTTTCCAATTGGGCTAAGAGATTTGGCTCGAGCTCTTCCTTCATACTCCCTTCGATTTGCACCGCTTGCTGTGCTTCTCGAATACTTGCCTCGATGTCACAATCGATCTTTAAGTTCTGCAATAACACTATAGCATTGTTGACATCGAGTCGGACTTCAGTGTCAAACTCTCCCAATGTATCGAACCATTGGCGTCGGTCGCGAATCTCTTCAACTGAGACCATCTTTTGATGTGTCTTTCGACTCAATGCATCGGCTACGACATTTGCCTTGCCGGGATGGTATCGGATATCACAATCGTAGTCGCTAATTAGCTCCACCCAACGACGTTGTCTCATATTGAGGTCCTTCTGATTGAAAACGTGTTGGAGGCTCTTGTGGTCCGTGTAGACTATACATTGCGTGCCGTATAGATAGTGTCTCCAGATTTTCAAAGCAAAGACCACCGCTCCGAGCTCGAGGTCGTGCGTCGTATAATTTACCTCGTGAACCTTCAATTGTCTCGAGGCATATGCGATGACCTTTCCCCGTTGCATGAGAACACACCCAAGGCCTTGTTTCGACGCGTCGCAGTATACCGTGAAGTCATCATTCCCATCCGGTAGCGTCAAAATAGGAGCATTGCACAACTTGTGCTTCAATGTCTCAAACGCCTCTTCTTGCTCCGCTTTCCACTCGAAAGGCTTGTTCTTCTGAGTCAAGGACGTGAGTGGCTTTGCGATTTTCGAGAAGTTGGCAATAAATCGCCGGTAATACCCGGCTAGACCAAGAAACGATCGAACTTCCGTCGGAGTTGTGGGAGCACTCCAATTCTTTACGGCTTCAACCTTCGCAGGGTCGACGTGAATTCCTCGACTATTCACAACGTGCCCTAAGAATTGTACTTCTTCAAGCCAAAACTCACATTTCGAGAATTTCGCGTACAGTTGTTCCTTCTTCAACAGTTCGAGGATTTGACGGAGATGAAGTTCGTGATCGGTGCGAGACTTGGAATAAATAAGAATGTCGTCAATGAAAACGATGACGAACTTGTCTAGGTATGGCTTGCACACCCGATTCATAAGATCCATGAAGACCGCTGGAGCATTGGTTAAGCCGAAAGGCATAACCATGAACTCGTAATGCCCATACCGAGTGCGGAATGCAGTCTTTGGGATATCGTCGTTGTGGACTCGCAGTTGGTGATAACCCGAACGCAAGTCGATTTTTGAAAAGATTGTAGCTCCTTGAAGTTGGTCGAAGAGATCGTTGATACGAGGAAGAGGATACCGGTTCTTGATGGTCAACTTGTTGAGATCACGGTAATCGATACACATGCGGAAAGACCCATCTTTCTTCTTCACAAATAAGACAGGTGCACCCCAATGAGAAGAACTAGGGCGGATAAACCCCTTCTCGGATAATTCCTGGAGTTGACTAGAGAGTTCTTGCATTTCTGATGGTGCGAGTCGGTAAGGTGATTTAGCCGCGGGGCTTGCTCCCGGAATCAAGTCGATTTTAAATTCTACTTCGCGTACGGGAGGTAACCCGCTAAGATCATCGGGAAAGACCTCAGGGAATTCTCGTACAACTGGAACATCTTTGAGTTCCTTCTCCTTGGCTTTGGTGTTGACTACATAGGCCAAGAATGCCGGATAGCTCTTACTTAGGCATTTCTGAGCCTTAGTACATGACATAAGCTTGAGTCCCTTGGAGGACCGTTCACCGAACACCTTCATCGTGTCACCGGAGGGTAAGGGCATGCGAATACACTTCTCGAAGCAGATAATCTCGGCATGGTTCTTGGATAACCAATCCATGCCAATAATAACATCGAAGCTTCCAAGCTTCATTGGAATGAGGTCGATAAGAAATTTATGGTTGTCGAGGCACAATAGACAATCGCGGATAACCACGTCGACGGTGATGGGTTCTCCATCAACAACTTCGACGGTGAGAGGTCTCTCTAGATTTGAGCGAGGTTTGGAAAGTGTCAGCTCGAACTCTAAGGAAACGAAACTTCTATCGGCGCCTGAATCAAATAATACGTATGCATAGGTGTCATTAATAAGAAACATACCTGTATAGGTTTAAAGGCACTTAAGGACATAAGTAAGGAATTTTAAGAGAAATTCTATGGAGATAGGGTTGCAATTTTTTTACGTACCGTTCACCACCTCGTTGTTCGCCTGAGCTTGGTTCGCGTTGATGTTGAAGGCACGTCCACGAGCTTGTGGAACATTGCCCACAAGACGAGGGCATTGGGGACGGTAGTGACCTGGTTCTCCACAATTGTAGCAGACCCGATTGGGTTCCGTCACTGCGTTTCCCATTGCTCGGCGGCACGTTGCCACGAGGTGCCCGTACTTGCCACATAGTGCGCAGATGCGACACGGAAGGTTGCCCGGTGATGATACCTACACGTGTTACACATAGGTAGAGGGCCCGCATAAGCCCTTGCCACGGGCACTTGAGCTGCTCCTAAGCCACATGCCTGCAAATACTCCCACAGGGGAGGGCTATGACTCATCCCACATCGGTTGGGTAGGTGAACGAAGGCTTCTTTATAAGGGGCTGGATACCTTCCCCAACGTGACGCGTTTTAAACCCGTGAGGCTGCGGCCAAAGCGGACAATATCACGTTGCGGCTCTCGTACACCTTCCTGCGGGGGGTGTCACAGTGGTATCAGAGCCAGGGCCGGGCCGATGTGCCAGCGAGGACGCTGGTCTCACTTCGGTGGGTGGATGGACACATGCCTGCAAATACTCCCACAGGGGAGGGCTATGACTCATCCCACATCGGTTGGGCAGGTGAACGAAAGCTTCTTTATAAGGGGCTGGATACCTTCCCCAACATGACGCGTTTTAAACCCGTGAGGCTGCGGCCAAAGCGGACAATATCACGTTGCGGCTCTCGTACACCTTCCTGCGGGGGGGTGTCACACATCTAGCGGAAAGTATGATATTTTTTGCCTACACACATACATATATATACATATACATATATATATACATATATACATATATATATATATGTATATGTATATACATATATATATACATATATATATACATATATATATATGTATGTATATGTATATATATATATGTATATATATATGTATATATATATATACATATACACATATATAGGTATATATATGTATATATATATGTGTATATATATGTGTATACACACACATTCATGCAATTGGTTATTTAATTTGGTTTGACTTATACTTGACAATATGTTACAGCTAATATATTGAGGTCTACCGATTTTTCCGCCATTATGTACGAACCGGACATGCCTGAGGCACGCGCTATTAGGGCTATGGGTTGTTATTAAAGTTCATGTGTATTTTGAAAATTGGGTTATTTATTTTCATATCAGTATTTTGTTTTATTAAAAAAATGTATGATATTGGTCTGTAATACATTTAACCTTTCTTGGTTGTGCTAATCTTAACGTATGATATAACTTTTTGTGATTGAATTATTTTATATGGCCTAATGATGTTATGACGGTTCTTTTGCTACGTAATGTTAGGTTTTTTTTTATAGAAACGTATAAACCTCATATAGTGAGAATACAAGTTCAACGGTACAATGCAGATTTAGCGTTTCACTCTATTGTCTTTCTTAGTGGTAAGCATTGATGGATTTATTATTAATAAATAGATGTATTATTAATAAATGTGCATCATTATATATACGATACAAACAAAAACCAATTAGCATTTATATATAACATATAAGAAGGTTAAAGACATGTGTGCAATAGATATCTTATGACCACTAAATACGTTTTTAATATGTTTATCAAATTAGATTTGCAGTAAATATTTTAAGTATAATTATTGTATCAGTCACTATGGCTTCAGTGGACTTATATGTAGAATGTGTTTATTTTTTTTATTCGACGTGTGTCAAGCCTTATAAGCCACGACATTTGTCTTTTTAATTGTCAAGGCATCATATGTTGTCTTTTAAACCATACGTAACATATGTGTGATGTTTTTTCGCACAACAGAAGCATATAATGGAGGTTCCCCGTAACATTCGGTCTGAGTCATGTGACTCTGATGTACTCTCTCCAACGCCTTCTCAGGGAACAAATGTTTCTTCCCATGGTGAGCTCCATGAACGTAGGAGGTGTCCTGGCCGTCCTCGCCTACGTGCAAGACCTGTCGCTTCTACTCCTATGCTTGGTAGCAGACAACGTCGATGTTATGGTTAGCTTTAGTTCGTTCATACATATTTTATGATTTCTTCCGGACCTCTGTCTCTTGGTCATACGTTATGCTTTCATTCTACATAACAAACGTACTCGGCTTGCAATCTAGATAGACCGTTAGATTGATGTAGCCTCTTATGCAGATGGCGGACGAGACAATAACGGAGTTCATTACGATAGTACAACAAACATTGTTATGCCATCTCCATTAAATTCATCACTTTCACATGCATGTGTACGAGGATCTTCTTCTCAACAACACATTCCATCTCATGGCCATGTGTATGCTGATGAAAACAGACGACGTACATCTCATACGTTAATCTGTATAATTATTGAAGAATTAATATGTTATTCATATTGTTTGCTCATAATTGCCATTTTTGTAGGTCATACATCATCGTATTGGGATTGCGGTGATGCAGATCGTGTTTGTGTGCATTGTGAGGCATTTGTTTGGTACGCCGAACGGTCAATTAAAGCGTTCTCGCCAAGGCATCCAAAGTTTTCCTTGTGTTGTGGCCAAGGAAAGGTCATTCTACCATTCCTCCAACATCCTCCACAACTGTTGCTTCAGCTTCTTGGCAACCACGGTGACCACCGGTCGAAGGTCTTTCGTGAAAATATCAAACTTTTAAATGCGATGTTTGCATTCACTTCTACCGGTGGGAGAATAAGTACTGAATTGCATGATGGTCGTGGTCCATACACGTTTCGTTTAAATGGACATAATCATCATAGAATTGGGTCTTTGTTACCTACGCATCCTGATGGTCGCCCGAGGTTTGCCCAATTATATATCTACGATACTCAAAATGAGATTGACAATCGCTTTTCGGCTTTACGAAGCTGCATTTCTCCCTCAGCTGATGAACGCGTGCTTCGATCTTTAGTGGCTGACTTAACGGTCATGCTTGATCATTATAACGTGTTAGTGCAAGCATTTAGAATAGCCAGGGAACGGTTTGACAACACGTCAATGCATCCTGTTAGAATTCGCTTGATTGGAACACGGAATGCAGAACATAGACAGTACTCTTTACCTACCGCCTCTGAAGTGGCGGCTTTGATCCCGGGTGATGGTAATCCTACTGATTCATGGGATGTCCTTATTGAAGAGCGTGGCACTGGCATTGTAAAGCGTATATCTGAGATTCACCCCAGTTTTATGGCGTTACAATATCCTCTATTGTTTCCGTATGGTGAAGATGGTTTTCATGTGAACATTCCTCTACATGTTACTACAGAAACAAGTAATCGAAAAAATGTATCTATGAGAGAATATTATTCTTATCGTTTACATGTGAGGAGTGATGAAGGAAGGACATTGCATAGGTCGGGTCGTCTGTTTCAGACTTATGTGGTCGATGCTTATTCAGCTGTTCTTGAGCATGAACTGGATTGGTATAAGAGAAATCAAAATACAATTCGTTCAGATCTCTATAATGGTCTGCATGATCGTATTGCAGAGGGAGAAACATTTGGTGGATCAATTGGTCGGCGTGTCATCTTGCCTGCATCTTTTACCGGGGGACCCAGATACATGCTTCAACAATATCAGGATGCAATGGTAATTTTTCGTTGGGCTGGGAGTCCAGATTTGTTCATCACCATGACTTGCAACCCTAAATGGTCCGAAATTGGCGCCATATTAATGCGACAACACCTGGCCTAACTGCATCTGACCGACCTGATATTATTGCTCGTGTGTTTAAGATAAAACTCAACGAGCTTATGAATGATGTACGGAAAAAGAACCTGTTTGGTCGACCAAAAGCAGGTTCGTTTGTTGTTTTTTTAGTTTTGTAATCAAAACATTTTTTTTCAAATGTTTGTACATTAGCTAAAGTATTGTCTTATGTTTAGTTATCTATACGATCGAGTTTTAGAAACGAGGTCTCCCGCATTGTCATGCTTTGGTTTTTCTACAGCCAGATGATAAGATTGGACCACCGAATGTATTGATAGATATGTATCTGCTGAGCTTCCATCAGAATTAGATGACCCTGAAGGTTTTGTTGTTGTTCGTATGCACATGATGCACGGACCATGTGGCATTTTAAATCCTTCAAGTCCTTGTATGCATAACGGTTATTGTCTTAAAGGATACCCGAAGAATTACTGTGACGAAACGTTCATTAGGCATGATGGGTGGTCGGGTTATAAAAGACCTAACAATTCAAGAGTTGTTAAAGTTGGTTCTCAGCATATTCAGCTTGATAACAGATTTGTTGTTCCTTATAATCGTGATTTGCTTGTAAAATACGCCTGTCATATTAATGTAGAGTGGTGTAACCAAGGTATGCTGGTGAAGTATCTGTTTAGTTACCTAAACAAGGGTCCAGATCGTGCTACTGCCATTTTAGAGAATGGTCAAAATCGAACGGCTTTTGCATCCTTATTGCATAATGAAAACGAGATCGAAGAATATATAAACTGTAGGTATATTTCTTCATCAAAAGCATGTTGGAAGTTATTTCGATTTGACATGCAGTATCGTTCTGTTTCTGTTGAAAGACTACCATTTCACGAAGAAGGGTGTAACAGGGTCTATTTTCATGATAACGACCAGCTTGCTAATGTTGCCCGCGCGGACCACGGCTGCCATGTCAAAGTTTACTGAATGGATGCATGCTAACGAATTGTATCTGGAAGGTCGTCTTTTAACGTATGCCGAGTTTCCAACAAAATTTACATGGCATGAAAATGATAGAGCATGGCGGCCACGCAAAAATGGGTTTGCTATCGGACGAATTTATTATGTTAGTCCTTCTATGGGTGAGACATACTATCTCCGTATGTTATTGAATGTTGTACGTGGCCCCTTATGCTTTAATGATATTCATACCGTTGATGGGGTTGAGCATCAATCATATATGTCGGCATGCAAGGCGTTGGGATTACTAGGAGATGATGTTGAGTGGGTTGAGTGTATACGTGAAGCTTCACATTGGCGGTTAGGGAACCAGCTCCGTGAACTTTTTGTGTCGATTCTGTTGTTTTGTACTGTTAGTGATCAAGCACGATTATTTTCTGATTGCCTACCTTTCTTATCAGAAGATGTTGCTTACAATCAACGTCGAGTTCTACAGAGTGAAGACATAATTTTCACAGATGTTGAACTTTTTAACTATACGTTGATCGAGATAGAAAAGATTTTAGTAGATAACAATAGGTCTTTGGTGGACTTTCCTAATCTCCCTCAAATTGATAGTTGCTTGGTGAATATTACACGTAATCGATTGATAGCAGCTGAGCGTACTTACAACATTCAAGAGGAAAGGACAGTTTTTGACAGCCTACATAGTGGGTTAAATATCCAGCAGAAGGAAGTTTATGATTACATTGTTGGTTGTGTTGATAATAGGACGGGTGGTGTTGTGTTCGTGTTTGGTAGTGGGGGGACGGGGAAAACGTACTTGTGGAAGACGCTTATTGCTTGTATTCGTGCGCGTGGGCAAATTGTCTTGTCAGTTGCCTCATCTGGGATTGCTTCTTTATTACTCCCCGGTGGACGAACCGCACATTCTCGGTTTAGGATACCATTTGATCTTGATAAGGATTCGTGTTGTTCAATCGACGTGGGGTCCGATCTAGCAGAGTTAGTTGTTGCTTCTACACTTATCATATGGGATGAGGCGCCTTTGCAACACCGACATGCTTTTGAAGCTGTTGATCGGACGTTCAGAGATATCTGCAAGCATAATATTCATGGGGCTGAAAATCGAGTTTTTGGAGGAAAAGCGGTTGTTCTTGGAGGAGATTTTCGTCAAATTCTTCCGGTGATCCCCCATGCCCCTCGTAGTGAGATCGTTGCCTCAGCTATCAACAGATCATCCATAATTTAGGGTGCATGCAAGGTGTTTTGTCTAACTTGTAATATGCGCTTGCATCGCCCGGGTATTAGTGGCACTGATCTTATTGAACAACAAGAGTTTAATAAGTGGATTTTAGACATGGGGGCCGGGCGATTGCCCACTATCTCATTAGCAGGCGAAGACGAGGCCACATGGATTAGCATACCACGTGATCTTTTGATCCCTATTGCAGATGATCCTATTGAGGCCGTCGTGTCTAATACTTTTCCCGACATTGAAGAGAGATTAAACGATATTCCTTTTCTAAAGGAGCGTTGTATTTTGTCATCCACTAATGATGAGGTTGATAAGATCAATCTGCATGTTCTTAATAAGTTGCCCGGCGAAATTAACGAGCTGTTAAGTGCTGATTCCATATGTCCAAGTACAAACAACTTTGAGGAAATGCAAACTATGTACCCTACTGAGTTCCTCAATACTTTACATTTTTCTGGGGTTCCCAATCATGTGTTACAGTTGAAGGTTGGTGCACCAATTATTTTGCTACGTAATTTGAATTTAAGAAAAGGATTATGCAATGGGACTCGACTAGTGGTCACTCAAATAAGTCGGCGTGTCATTGAGGCAGTTATTATTACTGGTACACATGTTGGAGAAAAAGCTTTTATTGGAAGAATTGATATGACTCCAACCACCACATGCTGGCCATTTCATTTCAAAAGGAGACAGTTTCCTATTAAAGTTTGTTTTGCTATGACAATCAATAAAAGTCAAGGGCAGACGTTTAATCATATTTGCGCTTACTTGGTGAAGCCTGTTTTTACTCATGGCCAGCTCTATGTTGTTGCGTCTCGTGTTACATCTCGTGCTGGCCTGCGGTTTTACGTTGATAATAATGACAAGTGTGATGACCATCTAACAAGGAACATTGTTTACAAAGAAGTATTTTACAACTTACCTCTCATGTCAACAAATGTATTCGTGGGGTCGGGTGTTTAACACGTTCATATATTCTGATACTTTCTATTATTATTCTTTTAAAGGTAGCATTTTATATTTGATTTTTTTTAAAACACATAGGCATCATTTTTTCTTGTGTCCTATTTTAATGCTTTTATATATGTTTATTGTGGCATGTAATATCATATTTATAATGTAACGTGCATGTAACTATGTGTATATATATTCATTATTTCTCCCACAATTGCAGGTTTGCTTTTTGTGCAATGGCTTACCGTTACATTTCTGATCTAAGGCCTAAAATTACCGACAAGTGGCAAGTCACCTTAAGGTCTCCCGTTCTTGGACGACATACAATCCAACTACGAACCACAAGTTGTCGTTTGATTTGATTTTTTCGGATGAACGTGTAAGTGATCGGCATCTGTTATTTTGCTAATCATTCAACATAATATATATTTTTTAATATTTCTATGTTGTGTTTTAGGACTGTTCAATTTATGCAAGAATTCCTTACCAACTGATGCATCTTTTCACTAAGCGTTTGGAGGATGGATGCGTATATAGGATACATCGATTTGTCGTTCTTCCGTATGAGTCATCGTATCGACCCATACGACGGGAGAGCTTTATTCAATTTACACGTGTTACATCAATCATGCCCTCAACGGTGCACCCATCTTTGTTTCGACGCTACGCTTTCGACTTTGCCCCGTTTAGCATCCTTCGAACCCGTGCTAACGATTTTACATACCTAACAGGTTTAGTATTATTATTGTTTCTTTTAGTTTATGCGTTCGACTCTAATTGTTTGATAAATGTAGATGTTATCGGTGTTCTTCGACATTGGGGCTCAGTGGATAATGAATTTAGGTCTTTCCAGTCATGTAACCGGGAACTACGTCAAATTTTCTTGACTAATGATTCGTGAGCTTTTTGATAGACTTTATTTTTTACCTTACTAATGATCTATCTTTATCCAGTTGTTTTTTATGATCTTAATTAACTATGTCTAGCGGTGATGAACTCAAAGTTTCCTTATTGGGACAAGCTGTGCTTAAGTATAGTGATGATGACATTCGTGGATACGGCAATAATTCAGTTGTTGTCATTTTGACCTCTTGCAAGGTTGGATTGTTTGGAGGTATGTTATTCAAATTATAAAAAAAGGTTTCTATTCATGTTTCTTAGTACCTCTTTTCATAAATTTATTTGATTATCTTATTAGGTGCTCCATGTTTGACGTCGACGGTGGCAACTCATTTTTATATTAACCTGCCGCTCGATGTTTGTGACGCCTACAAGAACATGTAAAGTTGTCTTTACATTCAAATTCATTTATGACACATAACATTTATTATGTTTTTTACCCGTCTCATGTATTTTTTTAGTATGTCATCCGCTGTTACAATCGGTGAAAATGCACCCAAGAAGATAGACTCCCATGTTAGTTGCGTTGCAGATGTCTATAGTTGTCTTCAAAAAGGCGTTGCGGAGGTATTTTTATTTTTATTTTTGTTTTGTAGACAATTGTTGTTTAATCATTGTGTGTGACTCACTTGTAGCATTTTATTATTGTGATTTATTGCAGGGAACAATGTATAATATTGCGGTGACAATAATCGACGTTGACTTCTTTAACGATTGGAAGTATGTTCAATGCTCTGCTTGTCGTAAAAAGGCCGAGAAAGTTGATTCTGGGTATCACTGTTCGCCTTGCGATAAAAAAGTCGTTAACCCACGCCATGCGTAAGTTTTATATGAGTGTTTTTTTTCATTTTGACCCTCTTTTGTGAGCCTAACATTGGCACAGGTACAAGGTGGCTGCACGTGTTGTTGATAAAGATGAGGAGATGACCTGTGTTCTTTTTGATGATGCCGCTATTGCTCTTCTTCATATAACTGCAGATGATTTAGTTGTTAAGAGTTTATCTGAGGTAATTTTTGATATACGTTAAATATGTTTATATCTAATGTATATTGCCTAAGCAGATTTAGAAATTAATGTTGCTATTAGAGACTTTTTTTTGTCTTTTTTTTCAAGTGTTATTGTGTGTGTATGTGAATTTTAGTATTGTTTTTTTTCCTTTGATGCAGGGTGCTGAAGATCCGTTTTGGATACAAAATTATTTCTTTGACGCTTTATGTGCTAGAAGTGTCGTTCTTAGGATCAAAATTGATAAATACAATTTGGAACCTCATTATATTCGTCGTTTCACGGTGTCAAAATACATCGGTGAAAAATTAGAATCGGTTGCTAGAAAGAAAACTACATCTACCGGTGGTCCAGGTATCAATATCAAAAAAGATGATTCTGAAAGTGACGAGGTTGACGAGGGCATTGAGTTTTTTAGTCAGATCACATCTGATGAATGGGAAATGGCAGACGAGGCTTTATGGGGCCCACGAATTTCACAGTTGTCATCGACTATAACCAAGACATCATCGGTATTTTTTAAAAAAATTGACTTTGATATAATAATTTGTTGTGTAATTGTGATCTGAAGTGTTTGTCAAATCTTCAGCCAAGTGTTGAAAACGAAGAAGACGTGGTTTTGGCTAGACCTACACTACACATTACTTGTGATGAAGCAATAGTTACCGGCTCGACATGCTTTGAAGACACCTCAACGCCACCGCATGGTTATACAAGGCCTAAGTGGAACATTAAGAAGCCAAAACGATTTATTGCATAGCTAAGACTACTGTTTTTATGAAACATCTTAGACATATTGCTATGTAATCATCTTAACTTTATTATGCGTCTTTTCCGTTAAATCTCTAAACCTATGTTGGTATGTTTTATTCGTTTAACCGTGACTTATTTCCGTTCTGTTTTATTGTTGTTCTGTTTTTGTTGTCTTACGATCAATTCATGATAGTCTTTGTTAAAAACAAGCCTATATATGATGTCATATTGCGTTGCAGGACCCGGCCACCGAACGGGTATAAAACTAGTTATAAATAGATAATTAAACTTCACACACATTTGTGGGGATTTTAGAAAGTTTCTTTATAGATGCTCTAAACCAAACGAATCATTCGAGCAATTTAATTCTCCATATGATTGTCAAACAATGTTGGAAATAAAAACACACAATGTAAAACTTGAAGATTAACCCCTCAACATTCTATAAAACCAAACGAATAGAGAAATATTGAGACCAACAACACTACTGAAGATCAAAATCCACCTATTAAGCTTGAAAAGGAGCATAAAAATGACAATAGATGTTGACAAAACCATCGAGTCTTAAAGTTGTTATACCATCCAAATGTAAATATGGACTCAAGTCAACCTACTCTTTTGCGTTCTGTTTTACTTTTTATTTTTATTTTTTAATTTTTTTATTTGATAACTTCTTCTATCCTAACACCCCATGCGACTCTTCTAAAGTTTTAACTTTTCTATAAAGTTATTACATTCTTATTAGAGATTGTAGAAGACTAATCAAGGCTCGGCAAAACATTTGAAGATTGAACGAAGACGAAGTCTGAAAACAGCATGTGCGAAAGCCTGTTCCACGCGAGATGAAGCTGTCACGCGAGAACAAGCAGTTTCCACGCGAAGAAGCTTCCACGCGAAAGTCTGTCCCGCGCGAAAGGAAGCCGCGCGAAAAGTCTTTCGCGCGAGAACTTGATGTTTAGTATAAATAGCTTAGTTTTCGTTTTGTAATTAAGCTTTTGTTCATTTATCTTACTTGTACTGTGCGAAATCGCACAAGACCTTTCATAGGTTGCTGTTGTTCAATTCAATATCATTTTGAGATCAATTCAATCTTCTTTTCAATCCAATCTTGTTTATATTCCACGTTCACAAGATTGAGATCGTGTGTTTATAGATTTCTGGGAGATTTCACGGTTTACAATTGGTATCAGAGCACTAGGCTCTAGAACCACGATTTGGGGAAGATTTGGATTGTGTTCTACTCGTTTTTGAAGAAATTCATCATTGATCACTTTAGATTCAGATATGGCGATGTTATGCTGCTCAATTTTGGAGAATTAGGACTGATTTAGACCGAATTAGTGGACTTTAAGTGAATTTTAATCAAAATTATACTTAAAATTGAACTAAATTCATTAAAATTGGACTAAAATGGGTTTAATCAGACATATTCTTTGATTTGGAGGTGGTTCTCGCTTGAACAAACTGTTGGAGATTCGATTCTGCACGAAATTGAAGATTTTCGCTTGAAACTGAGGGTTTTCGCGTGCGAAAAACTGTGTTTTCGCTCAGACAGTTTTTTCACCTTTTTGTGCGATTTCGCGTGAAAAGGTAAATTGGAAATTCGCACGAACTGCTCTTTCGCGCGAAAGGTTGTGACGCGCGAAATCTCTTTTCGCACGATTTCTTCTTTCGCACGAAAAACCTGATTTTTGACTTTCTGATCACTATGGCTTCAACAACTCCGAATCTGAAGCATCTTACTGCTTCACTTCATCTAGACACGGAAATTGGTACTGGTAACAAGCCACCGAGACTTCTCTGTGAAGACGATTATACTGATTGGGCTTTCCGATTTGAGAGATATGTTATTTACACGGAACCTAAGATGTGGAGATCAATCCAGTATGGTCCTTACATTCCATTGTACAAAAATGATAAAGGAGAAATGGTTCAGAAACCTGAACACTTGTGGGATGAAGATGACATCAAGAGGTTGGAACAGGATGATAAAGCTTATGCTGCCATCACTATGGCACTGACTACTGAGATTTCACAAAAGTTTCAAGAGTTCAGAGGTGCTAAGGTGTTATGGGATGCTCTGAGTCTCAGATTATGGGCAACAAAGATATGAGAGAAAGCAAAAAGGATATGTTGAATCAAGAATTCAACATGTTCAATCATATTGTTGGTGAAGAGTTGGAAGCTCAGATTGCCAGGTTTGTTAGACTGGTAACAAAAATGAAGAGTGCGGGTATTACTCTGGAACCCATCACTGTGAACAAGAACTTGCTAAATTCACTTCCATACAGTTGGAATAACAACTGTACATTGATCAAGAGAACCAAAGACTTGTATACTCTTCAGTTGACTGATCTCATTTCAACTATCAAGTCTTATGCGATGGACGATAAGCAGCGAGCTGCTAATCATCTCAGTTCTCTGGGTGCTGAAGGAACTGCTTTCTATGCAAAGATGGCTAGTAATCCGAATTAATATGTCAGTTATACACAAATGTGTCAGCAACAACAATCTGGAAGTGCAGCATCTTCTTATATGCAACCAGCAGTAAACCATCAAGTTCATGTTCCAGCTGCTCAACACTATTCCCCCATCATCCATCAACAAGTCTCTCAATCTCAAGATTCTCATAGTGGTCAACATGCTTATGTTGCTACCACTAATCCATCAAAGCAAACTGTTCAGATTGCTGAGGAGCATCTTGCTCTTTTCACCACTTTCATGTCAAGTTATGAAGCTTTCATGGCTGGAAGACTTACTGCTCCAAATGTATTAGTTGATGATCTTCAACAAGTCAATCCTGATGATGTTGAAGAGAATGACATCAAGTATCAAATGGCCATGGTAGTTTACAGGGCGAGAATTTTGCTAGACGAACTGTGAGAAAAATGTTTGGTGTTAACAACTCTAGCAAAATCGGTTTCGACAAGTCTAACCTGAGGTGTTACAACTGTGACAAACCAGGTCATTTCGCCAGAGAATGTACTGAATCAAAGACTGGTCAAACTGAAGGCCCCAAGAAGATGGTGACTGTGGAAATAGAGCCGAAGAAAGACAAAGCAAGTACTTCTGGTGGTACTAAAGCATTAGTTTCTCAAACTAATGCTGAATATGATTGGTCAGATCAAATGGAAGCCCTTGATCTAACTTTGTCTACTGCATTTATTGCAAAGATTGTTCCAGAACCAGAAGAAGAAGAAAATCTGTTTGCTGAATTCGTGTCTGATGATTTGTTGGAGGGTTTGTTTGCTAAAGTGGAAGAAGAGAAGGAGAAAGTTGAAGTAGAGAAAGTGAAAACTGAACAAGAGGATGAGAAAGTTGAAGACTTAAAGGAGAGAGTTGAAGAAGAAAAGGAGACAGTTGAGAAGAAAGATCAGGTTGAGAAGGTTGCTGAAGAAAAGAGTGTGATTGAAGAGTACACTGTCGAGCCTCCAGTCAAAAGCCCATGTGTTGATCCAAAGACTGTTGATGTTGCTCCAGTGGAAGAACCAGATGTTGAAATGAAAGCATTCATGGTCAAGAAGGTTGAGGAAACAGAAGGGGAAACTTCAGAACCCAAGGTATATGATGGTTTATGCAAAAATTCATGTGTTGAGAAAGTTCAAAGATACAGAGTTCACAATGAGAGCCTGATAATGGAAGTTGAAAAACTTCAGTATCAAGCTCGCAAACACAAGTCAAATGAAAAGATTTTTAAAGAAAAACTTAAAGGTTTAAACAATACAATATATAATTTAAAATTAAATCTTCATGATAAAGAATGTACTAATAATGATTTGACAAATAGAAACAATGAACTCGCTTTAGAAATAATAGACTTAACAGTATTAGCCACGGCTAAATTGACTGTTGAGAAATTTGAACTTTCATCAACAATGGTTGAAGGAATAATCAAGTCACAAATGACTCAGAAGATTAAAGGAGGAAGTGTTGGGTTTTCTAACATTGCTCCTCCAATTAATCATGATTATTCATGTTTACCTTCATCTGATAACATTTGTGATTCTGATATGGTCTATGGGATTGGTTTCTCTCCATCTCAAGACTTAAAACCTTCAGTCAAAGTAAATTTATCTGTTGATCCTATCATAGTACCCAAACCTAAACAATCAACTGAAAACTTTTGTGCAGATAAATTGAAGGTGGATGGGTTGGTTGAAGAATGGGAGAGTGATAGTGAAGGAGAAAATGAGAGAGAAAATTTGAAAAATAAGAATGTAAAAGTTTTACAATCTGATTGTAAACAAACTTTGTATGGAAATGAAAAGTTGGTTGATTTGAATGAGATTAAATCTAATAGTAAATATAATTTGAATGCAAATCAAAGGGTAAATCAGAAAGAAAGAATTGAAAAGGATTTTAAAAGTAGATTTGTGTCTAAGGGTTTAATTGAAAATGAAGAGCATATTTTTAAAGAAACGAATTCTCGATTCTTTAAAAATAAACTTCATTATAATGCTAACCTTGTGAATCAAGATGTTTGTAGCCCAGATTTGCAAGTGAATGATTCTTCTGCATTCAATCTGAAAATTCAAAAGCCTGGTCCTTCTCCAGCACCAATCCGTATATCTAAGCCTGGTCCTCCTCCAGCAAATTCAAAGTCTGGTCCTACTCCAGCAGAATCAAAGACTGTTCCTATTCCAACACCACCAATTCCAAAAGTCAAAACTGCCAAATCTCCAATCCAAAGTGGTCATAATTCATCAATTTCCTCGAATCTGCAAAAGATGAATTTGCAATTGTCAAACATGGCAAAGATTCGAGAGCTGTGGAGAAAGTTAAACCTAGTCAATCTGACTTTGGTTTTTATGACAATTTTCATAATTGTCATCCACAGTTTGTTTTCCACACACAACAAAAGAGATGCTATCAGTGTGGAAACACAAATCATTTGGCAAACAATTGTCCTTTTCGACAAAAATCATTAAGTAATCAAAGATTTCATAATTCTATTTCTCATAATAGAAAACTGTTTTTCACTCGTGGAAAATTTTAAATAATATGAAATCAAAGGTTGTTAATGATTTTAATGTCAAACGGGATAAGAATTTGACTAATGATGTAAAAGAAAATGTCAAGCTTAAAAGCATAAATGAAAAGAATGATGTGCAAACCAAATATAATAATATCAAATCATTTTGTCTTGCTGCAACACATAATGTGCTCAAGTCATGTTTGACTTGGGTACCAAAAGCTAAGTAATTTTGTTACTAATGCAGGGACAACCGCAAAAGGCTACTGAAAGTCTATGGCATGTAGATAGCGGTTGTTCAAGACATATGACTGGGAATTTATCATTACTACAAGATGTTCAGTCATACAACGGAGGAAGAGTGATTTTCGCGGGAGACAAAGGAGGACGTATAACAAAACGTGGTACAGTTACAAACGGCGTCCTTAGCTTTGAGAATGTTAATTTTGTTGAGGAATTAAAACATAACCTGTTAAGTGTGTCTCAAATCTGTGACAAACAATATTCTACACACTTTACTAACAAAGAATGCTTAATCTTAAAACCAGGTTTTGTTGTTCCAAATGAATGGATCTTGATGAGGACTCCGAGAGACAATGACACATATCTTCTTGATATGCATTGTTCTAATTCTTTGGTAACAGCTTCTTGCTTACTATCCAAAGCCTCGGAGAATGATTCCATGTTATGGCATCGTCGATTAGGACATGTCAATCTTAAAAATATGAATAAACTTGTACGTGGAAATCATGTTATTGGTTTACCTGAAAAGGAATTTCAATTAAATGAACATTGTTTGTCATGTTCTAAGGGTAAACAACATAAACTTCCTCACAAACCAATTCCACACAACTCAGTCGAATCAATCTTACAACTCTTACATATGGATCTTTTTGGTCCAGTGAGTGTTTTAAGTTTGGGACGAAGATCTTACTGTCTGGTTGTTACTGATGACTTTTCTAGATTTACTTGGGTGTTTTTCTTAGCATCTAAGGATGAAACTCCACACCTTTTGATCAAGTTCATTACTTTAGTGGAGAATCAGACAGAGAAAAAGGTAAAATGCATCTGAAGTGACAATGGGACAGAATTTTGCAATCAAACTCTGAATGAGTTTTGTGAATCAAAGGGAATTGCTAGACAATTCAGTGCTGCTGGCACTCCACAACAGAATAGGGTTGCAGAAAGAAGGAATAGAACATTGATTGAAGCTGCTAGAACAATGATATCTGCTGCCAAATTACCTTTGTTCTTTTGGGCTGAAGCAGTAAATACTGCATGTTATGTTCAGAATCGTGCTTTAATCAACAAAAGATTAAATAAGACTCCATATGAAATATTTTATAGACACAAACCCAAAGTTAAATATTTTAAAGCCTTTGGTTGTTGTTGCACTTTGTTGCATACAAATGAATCATCTTCAAAATTTTCTGAAAAGGCTGATGAATGTTACTTTGTGGGATATGCTGCTAATAAGGTTGCATATCGAGTTTATAATAAAAGAACTAGACAAATAATTGAGTCATTTAACATTGATTGGCACGAGCTTAACATTACTGATGCAGGTTCAGCTCCTTCATGGATTTATGATTATGAATCTTTGTTCATAAATTTTAAAATTTCTACAACTTCATCTACAGATTCTAATTCTCAAGAAATCTCTTTGGATAACAAAATCATTGAGGAACTTCCATCTTTGATATCTGATGATTCTGCTGTTGCTTCATCATCCAAAGATATTCCTACAGCTTCTGTACCAGTATCTGCCTGTTCTGAGTCATTAGATGTTTCTTCAGAACAAATTCCTACTCAGGAGCTGGAAGAATCGTTGAGTTCTCCATTATCTTCATCTTCTTCAGAAACTATACATACACCGATAGAAATCATTCAAGTTCCATTTGACGAATCTCCAAATGTGTCTACTGCTTCTGAAACTCCTATTTCAAATGACACACTTGAAGAAACTATTGTGTATCAATCTCAACATTCTGAAGAAGTTATTGATAATGTTGAACATATTACCAATTTGGAAGATGGAATGGTTGCAGATGAGATTCCTCAATTAAGAATACATAAAACTCATCCAACTGAAGCAATCATTGGTCCGTTGCACGAAGGTGTAATTACCAGAAGTCGATCAGGGACAATCAACACATGTCTGTATGCTTGCTTTCTATCACAAATAGTGCCCAAGAATGTGGAAATGGCACTCAAAGAAAACAGCTGGATAGAAGCAATGCAAGATGAGTTGATGCAATTCAAGAAGCTCAATGTTTGGCATCTTGTTGAACTTCCAAAGGATAAGCTTCCGATTGGAACAAAGTGGATATTTCGAAACAAGACGGATGAAAAAGGTGTTATAGTTCGGAATAAAGCACGTCTGGTTGTGCAAGGATTCTATCAAGTTGAAGGATTGGATTATGAAGAAGTGTATGCTCCAGTTGCAAGACTAGAAGCAATACGCATATTCTTAGCCTTTGCTTCATACATGAACTTCAAGGTGTATCAGATGGATGTTAAAACTGCATTTTTATACGGAGAAATGAAAGAAGAAACCTATGTTTGTCAGCCTCCAGGATTTGAAGACCCAGATCATCCTGATTATGTATACAAGTTGGATAAGGCACTATATGGATTACATCAAGCACCTCGTGCTTGGTACGCAACTCTGACTGAACATTTGCTCGCAAATGGTTATTCACGAGGAGCAATTGATCAAACCTTATTCCTACGAAAATCAGGCGATGATATCATTTTGGTTCAAATCTACGTCGATGATATTATTTTTGGTTCTACTAATGATAGTATGTGCACGGAGTTTGAAGCAGTGATGAAGAAGAAATTTGAAATGAGTTCCCTTGGAGAAATTTCATTTTTCTTGGGTATTCAAGTTACTCAATCTGAGACGGGTATTCTCATCCATCAAGAAAAGTATGTTCAGACTATTCTTGAGAAATACAAGTTTCAAGATTCCAAAGTAGCTTCAACTCCAATGGCTTCTCGTCCTACTCTTACTCCAGATCCATTAGGAGAATCAGTTGATCAACATCTTTACAGATCAATGATTGGTTCCCTCATGTATCTCACTGCAAGCAGGCCGGATGTTATGTTCCCAGTTTGTCAGTGTGCCCGATATCAAAGTGATCCAAAGGAATCCCACATGAAAGCTGTCAAGAGGATTTTCAAGTATCTCAAGGGTCAACCCAAACTTGGTCTTTGGTATCCTCGAAATTCCGATTTCAATTTATTTGCTTATACTGACAGTGATTATGGTGGTTGTAACTTAGACAGGAAATCGACCACAGGAGGATGTCAATTCTTGGGTAATCGACTCATTTCTTGGCAGTGTAAGAAGCAGAACACTGTCTCCACATCCACTGCCGAAGCTGAATATGTGGCTGCTTCGAGCTGTTGTTCCCAGCTTGTCTGGATTCAGCAACAACTTCTCGATTATGGTCTCAACATTTATGACACACCAATTTGGTGTGATAACACGGCAGTTCTGAACATCGTGAAAAATCCCATTCAACACTCAAAAACTAAACACATTGACATCCGCATCCATTTTATCCGCGACTGTTTTGATCGTAAACTTATTCATCTAAAACAAGTGCCGTCAACTGAAAATATCGCTGATTTATTTACCAAGGCATTTGATCATTCTCGATTTGATTTCCTTGTGCAATCATTGGGAATGATTAACTTTGGATAAATTGGTTTAATGAATCTTCACATAAAGATTTTTCATTTTTTTATAAAGAATAAAATTGCAATTGTTTCCTTTTCTTAAAAGGACAATCACAATTTTAGGGGGAGAAAATTAGAAAAACAAGTTCTGAAAAATATTTTTGGTCTTAGGGGGAGTTAAGATCAAAGGATTGCCAAAATCAAAAGAAGAAATTTTCATAATTAAATGAGAAATGATATTACAAAGTTCTATAGAGTCTAAGTACTTTCAAAGGCTTAAATACGAATAACTTGGATTATGTTTGATGTGTCGATAGGCTTTGCTTTCAGAAATGAAAAGATCATAATTGAGTGATTACACTTGAATTAAAGAAATATGAATTAGTGGGGAACATATCAGGATTCTGTGCCAAAAATGTTCTAACACAGACTGAGAGATATAATCTTGTCATACTCAAGCCTGTATGTGATTGATTCAGTGATTATCATAACTATATATATATATAAAAGATAAAAGTACAAAAAGAAACAAAAAGAGAAAAACACAAAAAGAAAATAATTGAGCAAAAAGATGCCTACAAAGGTCATATAGGATATAAGATGCCAAGAAGCACAACAAATCAAAAGATATGTCTAAAGACATACATACTATATGGTATATATTTTCTATTTTGAGAATAGTTTTTAACTTTGGAAGGCAAAATCGAAAGATGGGGCATGTAAGTCGGATGGCTTGTAAGTCCTAAACATCTTGAGAGGGCAGACGTAAGTCCGGATGGCTGTCAGTAAGTCCTTAAACTTGTTAATATTCCGGGTTAAGAAATATTTCTCAGGCTAGTTATGCTCAAATAGTTATATTTAGGAATATAATAAATGATATCACTGATCAACAATGCATGGTTTAAGTCAAATTGGGGTGACTTGAAATCTCAATAGTGTCTTGAAGGATAATAATTATTCTACAGAAGTTCTGATTGTGGGATCCACTGACTTATATTAAATCAACACAAAACATGATATATATCACTCATTATGTTTCTGAGTAAAACCTGAAGTATAAGTTTAAAAGGACAAAATATATTGACAATCAACTTAACCAGTTATTTTAAAAAACAAAGCCGGACAGAGTCTTAACTTGACAAAGAACTAGATGATCTCATTATGAAAATTCTTACAAAAACAAGCAAATCCGATCTTGATTCTTTAATTGTTTTTATTATTTTGTTATTTTGTATGTAAGTGTTTGTTTTTATTTCATTTTTATAGTGTTCTATTTGTAGTGTTCTATTTGTAGGACAAATAAATAACAAGAAAATTTATGAAAATTGAAGATTCATTAAATTAATTGGTCACTTGGTAAATAACATTTTATGTTGACATAATTCTTTAAGAATAAAAAGATTGAAAAGTTTGAAAAATAAGAAATACTTTGAAAAAAAATTTGAAAACATTTTGAAAATTTTGAAAAGTTGTGTCTTTCGCGTGACAAGGGGAAGTCACGCGAAACAGGTTGTTTCGCGAAATGAATTTTCGCATGCTATATCTGGGGTATAAATGTCACAGTGACCAAGACGAAATCACTTCTCGCACAATATTCAATCCAAAAAACCTTTTCGCATATCATCCGACTACTCATTTTGCATACACCAAATCAGAAATCATCTCACTCCTGCTTGTGATTTTGTTCCTTATTTCGTTCTCATTACTCTCATAGTGTGATTTAAAGGTATAACATGTTTGATTAGGTTACTGTAGCTTTGAAATGCTAAGTGGAACTTAACATCTTGACATTAAAATCTTAAAATGGACTTTAAAGTTGAAATTGAAAGATGAAATACACCTAATAGACTTAGGCGACAGCAATGGATTGGATTTCATGGATTAAAAACAAGTTTTGATCTGTTAATTTGACATGTGGGTTGTGCGAATCGCACAAAGGGAACGAACAGACGCGAATTGGGGTTTTTCGCGTGAACATGGTTTTCGCTTGAACTTAGAATTTGCTTGATATTCAGTGTTTCGCGTGAAACTAGGTTTCGCTTGAATTCAAAAGTGATACTAGTTTTCACGTGACTATTAAAATTTGAAGTTTTCGCATGACTTACACATTTCGCACAGAATGGACTTTTCGCAAGTTATGAGTTTTCGCACGACAAAAGGTTTTGAAATTTTTCTAAGTGTTGATGGTGTCGTCTCAAATGGACTTATCACTTACAACTTGTTTTCGCATAATAAACATTTTTCTGTTGCTAAATTTTTAAGTGTAGTACATGTATTCACATGTGACTAAACTTTGAGATGATAAATTGTTTCTAAGTGATAAAATTTTCTAAGTGTAAAATTTCAAAGGTTCACATGTTCTAAGTGTTGAAACTCTTTATGCATTATTAAGTTATATTCAAGAATGTTCTAATCTTGATCTTATTTGACAATGCAGATGGCACAAATGATTTTTAATAAAAATCATAATTGTGTTGCTTACTTAGACGAGGTTCCGGAAGGGAAGGAACTATTTTCTTCTATGATTGATGGATTGAAGAATTCACACATTGTTTATGCGATATCTGCTGATCCTGCTATTTATTCGGAGCTAATAGATTCATTCTGGAGCACTGCTGCTCTAGAAAAAGACCAAGCGGGAAACCAGATTATTACTGCTACTGTCAAAGACAAACGAGTGACAGTTTCTCAGTCCATCCTGAACCGAGTTCTTCTATTTGATGATCAAGAAGGAGCACCAACTAGACTTGATGATGATACTGTGATTGATTGTCTGGCTCGTATGGGATACGAGTACAGATATCCAAGTCTAGAGAAGAAATGGTTACCACCATACTGGAAGTACTTATTTCATGTGGTGATTCATTGTCTGAGCAACCTCAAAGCTGGGATGGATAGCTTGAGTGCAGTGTTTGGCTCCTTATTGGTTTCATTGGTTGATGATATTCCTTTTAGTATATCTGGAGTTATATTTCAGGAGATGGTAAAGAATGCCACAGCCAATCCTGGAAAGAAGTTCATCATGTACCCAAGATTTATCCAGTTGGTGATAAATGATGCATATCCTGAGCTTGCTACTCAGAGATCTCCTAAGTATGTTGTACAGACTGTAAAGAAGGAGATTTTCACACATCTAACTGGAGCCAGAGGCAACAAATGCTCTGGTGAAAGTTTTGCCAAGATTGGTAGATTTGCAGAAGTTGATGAGAGTATTGGAGGTTTGGGAGGAGATGTACCTGTTGATGAGGCACAGACTGGTGCTTCTACTTCTGATGTTAGAAATGACATAGATCAAGAGATTGATAGAATGTTTGATGATGAACCATCTAATAAAGAAAGAAGGGAAGGGGTTGTTCACTCAGCTTCAAGTTCTGAGACCTCAAGTGATCAGATAGGGAATGTTCCATATGAGCTCCAAACAGATCAGACTCCCTCTACTCCAACTTCTACCAGGAAAAATACTGAAGAGAGAGACACTGATTATATTCCTGTGGAATCACCAAGTACTTCTTCCAGACGAAAACGAATGACAAAAAGAAAAGACTTCCCTGCAAGAAGAAGAGGGAGAAGTGTTATTCCAAAACGGCCACGAACTCAAGTGATTGTTACAGAAGCTGAACAGATTACTTCTTCTGACATTCAGAGATCACCTGAAAACGTGATTACAGAGGAAGAAACACATGTTGATACTACAACCACTGCTACCGAGACAGAAACTGTTCCTGTTTCTGGCTCTGGTTTTTCAACACCACCTCGTCAAGAAAACTTAGAGTTTGATGTTGATTCATTTTTGAATACTCCTCCAGAGTTTCAAAGGAGAGAGGAATCATCTAGTACTCCTCATTCTATAACTCTAGAAGAAAGAGTTAAGAATTTGGAGAAAGAAAGTTTTGAAAATGTAAAGATGATTGCTGAATTGAAAAAGGAAAATGAAGACAAGTCAAATCTGATTAACATGATTCATCTGGATTCAGCCATCAAAGATACAAGAATAGCTTCTCTAGAACAACAGATGAAGAGCATGTTTGATTATTCTTCAGGGCTGGAGAGACAACTGAATGAGCTCAGAGAATTTATATCACAGACTTATTTTCATCAGCCACCAATCATAAGGTCTACTACTGTGATTGGTGAATCTAGTAGACGCTCTCCTAGCCTACCTCCCACTGAGATTGTTCCTGAAAAGGAAGTGGTCAACGAAGCTCAAACCTCTACTGAACAGCCAAGTGTTAGCACTACTGAGGATGTTCCTATTTCATCTGAAGTACCTATCACCGAAGCTTACACATCTACAGCTTTCGTTGAACCAGAGCACATGGTAACTTTGCCTATTGTTCATGAAAAGGAGGATGAAGAGTTGGTTGATTATGCTGATTCAGATGATGATGAGGATAACGATGAAGATGATGATGAAAATGAAGATGATGATGGTGGAGATGATGGTGGAAATGATGGTGATAATGATGATAGTGGTAATAATGATGGAGGTGATGCTACAGGTTTCTCTTCGAGTCCAACTGGAGATACTAACACTGATAATGTCGATCGACCAAGTGTTAGTGATCCGGAAGGATATGATCCACTTGACCCTGCCACTGAGAGTGTGTATGAAAAGGAATTGTATTCTTTTCAACAATCTTCATCAGGAGCTGTCAAAGAAGAATTTGATATGTTTGATGATTTGGAAGAGCAGAATGAATATACTGATATATTTGGAAACAACCTTCAAGAATTATTCAAAGACATTGATCTTGAAGAAGGAGAAATCCCTATTGAGATTGTGAGTGGTGAAACTCCTGCTGATTCTACAAAGACAGATTCTACTGGTCAGATTGCTTTATTTACTAGAGGAGGATTCATGTTCAAAGCACCACCACCACCTACTGAAGCTCATTTTCTATTCATTTCTAAGCCTAAGCAGAAGTATGGTGAAATGTCTCGTGTGATCAGTTGGGGATATGATGGAGAGAAACGATTATATGTGATAAAACGACGGAATGGAGAAATAGATTATTTGAAAAGCACACAAGATTTTCATACTTTACGTGCTACAGATCTTTATACTATGGGAAAAGCTCCGTTTTTCAACAAAAGTAATCATAGTGAAGCTGAATTGATAAGATCTATGATACGAAGGGAGATGCGCACAAACTTCAAAGATTTTAAGACTGCCAAATCTAAGTTGATTGATGACTCAACAAGAATAGATGAAAAGACTAAAGCTCCAATGAAAATACGAGTCTATCAACATTCCAAATTTATCAGGAAAGTCCCCGTGCATGCTCCAGTTCCTCCCAACACTTTGAAGCAATTTCTATCTTGGAGATGTGAGAAGGATTCCGGTCACGCTGTGATCAGATGTACAGACAGGTCATTTCGAATCATTGATCCAGCAGACTTGATGAAGTTTGGCAAAGACGACTTACTCAAGCTTTTACACTGCCCTATTTCGGCTGATGAGTCCGTTTATTTTCTATCTTGTCAGTATGTGTGGATGACTGACCGGATCCTTAGGAATAAATGGTATGCATATGCAGGCTCGTACAAGAAAGCAAACGTTGATTTTGATTGATCATGTTTCACCGAGCCTAGGGGGAGATTGTAGAAGACTAATCAAGGCTCGGCAAAACATTTGAAAATTGAACGAAGACGAAGTCTGAAAACAGCATGTGCGAAAGCCTGTTCCACGAGAGATGAAGCTGTCACGCGAGAACAAGCAGTTTCCACGCGAAGAAGCTTCCACGCGAAAGTCGCGAAAGTCTGTCCCGCGCGAAAGGAAGCCGCGCGAAAAGTCTTTCGCGCGAGAACTTGATGTTTAGTATAAATAGCTTAGTTTTCGTTTTGTAATTAAGCTTTTGTTCATTTATCTTACTTGTACTGTGCGAAATCGCACAAGACCTTTCATAGGTTGCTGTTGTTCAATTCAATATCATTTTGAGATCAATTCAATCTTCTTTTCAATCCAATCTTGTTTATATTCCGCGTTCACAAGATTGAGATCGTGTGTTTATAGATTTCTGGGAGATTTCACGGTTTACAGAGATATAAGATTTTTGATAAATAAATAGTGTTGCTTTTTATTTTTTAATGTTTTCTAGTGTGTGAATGAAATTATTATGATTATGGGTAGTTTGCTACCCACATAAACACGGAATTTGAAAATTCTGAAAATGAGTTCGCTCACGTGGGGAAGCAGATCCTTAGGTTCGCTCTTGTGGCGAGCGGGTGGCATGGTAACCGGTGGATTCACTTGAGTTCGCTAGTCAAGGGAGCAGATTCTGGTTTAGTCACGTCACCTTTACTAAGGGAGCAGATTTTGATCTAATCACATAACGTTTATTGGGTCTACTTGTACGGATAGCGGACTCTCCATAAAAAACTATTATTTTCATTTAACTAATAAAAGCCACTAAACAATTGAAAAGACATCATTTATTTAAATATTCGTGAAATAATAACGTTCTCAACATATTATACTTGCATGTTCATGTACGAACAATTTCATAAAAATATCACTTGCATGAATCTATAATCACAAATATACTTTTATTTACGCGTCAATTTTTACATCTGATAATAGTATAGAAAAATAAACACGAGATCATTGTTATTTATACTTGTGTGCACTTTAAAAAATATCTATTTTTCTACTCCAAACATATTATAGAGACATTAGCTCGTGTATCATATTCATACCTTTTGTATTTATCCCTAGAACTAACCAGCAATTTGCCAATTTTCTTTATCCTCTTCGTTTCAAGATACATGCACACCCATATAGAGACATTATATCAATATTTATCTATTCTAATAAACTAAGATTTTTGGGTACACGTACGCGATTCTATGCATTCTCATATTGGTTTTTCCACTTAAACTCATATGCATATTTTAATTAAAATAACTTCAAACACTTATTAAATCACAATCTTCTTTTCTTATATGAACTTATTATTTTCTTTCCTTCATTTCTTTATCTCATTTTAGATTAATACGTTTTATTATTTCTCTATACAATCAACGATCTAAAAATTTCCAGTATTAATTTTAAAATCATTTGCTTGATTTTGTTTGAGTGCTTTAGTTACTGGTAAGTAATTATTTTACTTATTAGTGATTTTCTTTAAATTATTTTAATGATACGATTTTTAAAGTAAATAAACTAAACAACTATATATCTATAATGTAAATCTTCTTATGCTAATAATTTATTAATAATTAGTAAATTATAAGATTTTATTATATAATCTTTTAAAACATGTTTTATAATTCTTAATCTTTATTATTTGTCATTTATAACTTTTAAATTATTTATTATTTCTTATTTTACCAATGGTTGATAACTAACAACAAAATTTTCATAACAACTAATAATTTCAAAAAGTTATATTTATTCCATTCATATAATACATGAGTTATAATATAGTTAACAATATATTAAGAACTCAAAAGATCACACAATGCATTTTCTCCATGTTTCAAATATTATACACAAGACGTTCGTAACTACATCTTTTTTCTCCCACAACTACTTTAGTTATCTTTTGTGTACTGTATACAAGTGTTATTATACGATTCTTAATGCCGTGAAATTGTTATGTATTATTATACAACACAAATATTTATGGTCATGTTGTGTTCTTTTTATCGGTAAATACGGGAAGCGACCCCGATATGTGTTTTGTACGCACCCCAATTAAGCATTTTATTCCTCTCCATCTGCTTTCATCATACTTTGGCGTATTTTAAGCCCCATATTCTGTTGAAGGAACTATTATTATATCAACTAATTATTTTGTTGGTGTACCCTATCCCCTACACTTTAATTTAATGACACTTCGAGTTCAAGACTTCTATGGTATTCGGAAGATAGCACACAAAAGTTGATGGAAACAATTGAACAATTGGCACTTTAAAAGTAACTTTTGGATATATATACCGGAAAGTTATATCTTTTTGTTTTTTTTTCAAGTTGCAACCAAGGATGATAACACTTGAGTATTACATTATAACTATTATTTATTGGCTTATTGTGTATTATGTTACAAGTATACTTCCAAGCCATATGAAATTTGTTATCATAAAGTATAGTGACGTGTCACTCTATTCAGATTTGGTTGATACATGATATGAAAACATGAAATGAGGCAGGCATAAAATGAGGCAGGCATAAAATGTGGCATTTGTTTTTTTTTATTATTTCAATCGGACTTGAAACAATCAAACATTGTATCAAACGGAATTTGAATTATGATTTTGAATTCGGCTTTCGAATCTAACTTTTATTTGTGATTTTCGAACCTTTTGGCCCATATAATGAATGTTAATTATATACGTGTGTGGCTCGGTGCGTGTTTGTGTGTATATGATTTTTTGATTTTATTTTTATAAAAATATATATGCTAAAGTACCTTATGTAGTTATTATCTATAAGCTTTTATTTTGTAAAACAACCGACCGGAGTTCGAACAAAACTGGAAATTTTGGAATGCCAACTAGCTTTCCATCTAATTTGAATCAACTTTAAAAATCTTCAATTCGAATAACCAATTCAATAACAAATAAAACTTAAAAATTAACCCGATCAACATCATACATGACATTTGGAAGCCTTGTGTATATTTTTAAAATGAGTTTGAAGACCTTTAGAATCAATACTTGGATGATTATAGTTTATAATTTAGGGATGTTAACAATCCGAGCCAACTAGTTTATTTAAAAATAATGATTTTATTATTATTTACCAATATTCAAATATATAAAAACAAAATATAATAATCTTTCAAATTTATTTATCTTAACCAGTTGAAACAATAATACGAGATCGGTGTTTATCAACTATCATCATCCTTTATATTTTTTATACTCAAGGGTATTAAAAAATCAAATTGACCATACAGTTAACGATTTATTCAAATGATAATGACGTAAATTTAATTTATAATTTCTATAAAATAAGAACTTAGTCTTTAATTTATTCTAGCCAACGAGCAAGATCACAAGCAAGCCAACGAACCACTAACCGAATCGGGCTCGCTCGTTTTCGAGCGAACATTTTTCAAGCTATTTTTGAGCGAACTTTGAGCGAACAATAAGTTATAAGTTTTTTAAACATCCTAATTTATACGAGCATATAACACTTTTTACCATCAAAGGACCATTCAAGTGATATTATATCTCTCCTCTATTTATAAAAGTTACAATTCTTAAAGCACATGTATAGATAGTTAATAGTAGCAACTTAAAAACCGGTCTTAAAAAATATGAAAACCTATAAGTGGGTGTTTATTTGCAAGAAAAGAAACATAGAAGGGGTAAAGATAAACATACACCACACCACCGAGTCGTCTTCATTTCTGTCTTGTTCATTCATTCACATTCATTTCAACACCCCCACTACTCCTCACACCCCACCCCCTTTCTCTCTTTCTCTCTCTCTTTACAAATCTCTTACAATCATCTCCAAACATCTTCATTCTGTCGAATTCGGGATTCAATTGATAGCGACTCCAATTCGCTATGATCGTTGATGGGTCTCTATTGAGCTGATTTCCAAATCAAGAAGAAATGCCATTCAGTAGGTACCAGATACGTAATGAGTTCAGCTTGGCTGATCCAGAGCTCTACAAATCAGCTGATAAAGATGACCCTGAAGCCTTGCTTGAAGGGGTCGCTATGGCGGGTCTTGTTGGCGTTCTTCGTCAGCTCGGTGACCTAGCGGAGTTAGTGCTTCTGTTCTTGATTTCTGTTTCGCTTCATTGTATACATCATTTGTGTTTGTAAAACAATTTTCAGTTCTTGATTCTCAACACCCAATTCGATTTTCAGTTGTGGTAGATTGAATTAGTGCAAATGGATTTGGAATCGACTAGAGTTTGAAACCCTAGATATTTATGCTTCTGTGTTAACTTGATTCTTGAATTGTGATTAGCGCAGTGCTGAATTTTAGGGATTGATGTTCATGCATTGGAATTTGGAAATGGGATTTAAGGATTTTGGGGAATTTTAGGAGAGTAAATTAAATTCTTACGATTGGGTGTTGTTTGATTATTTTAATGCATTTAGAATGTTTTGTTTCTGGGTTTATATAATGTAGTGCAGACTGAATAGAATGATTCTATATTTCTTGATGGGATTTATAATATACATGGGTTGTTAAGGTTAGGTGGGTGTAGCTCATCATGTATAATCAACTTCAACAAACTTTTGATTCTATTCCAATGAGGATGGTGATCTGTAGCTTTCATTGCTCAGCTTCGTGTGTCGTGACGAACTTGCTAGTTTGTTATATTTATCAATCATTAGAGGTTGTTGAAAAGTATGTGTAATTAAACTTTTGGCTTGCGTATTTTGTCTATGGAACTAGTATTACCCACGCGGTATGAGTCTTTAATCAATTCTTTGTTACACACGGTTCTAATAACAAATGCGCATAAAGAAATAGTTGAAAAGTATGGATAGTATATTTATGCCACAAGATATATTTTGTGCACATTAGAGGCACCATTTTCTTTTAATTAGGGTACTAAGGAAAGAATGATGAAAGAAGAGAAGTTGAGAATGTGTAAAATATGGCAGAGAGAATGTTGACACTGAAATATATTTTTAGAACAGAACATCTTGTGATGCATGTTATATGATATTTCTTTGACAAAAGGTTGAATCCAATTATGAAGGTTTGCAGCAGAGATTTTCCACGGTTTACATGAAGAAGTGATGGTGACTGCTGCTAGGGGCCATAGCTTACTGACACGTGTTCAACAGGTCGAGTCAGATCTCCCTTTAATTGAAAGGGCATTTCTTTCCCAAACAAGCCATTCGGCATTCTTCTCCAGTTCAGGTTAGAATTTTGATCCTTAACTTAGATCTTATTTTATTTTGCAGGTTTTGCCTTGCTATTGTTTACTTTTTCTCATGTTGGTTTGTGATTTTGATAATAGGATCTATAATTAGACACACATAATAAAAACCAAATGAAATGAACTATCAAACACATGACCAGTGATTCCACAACTTACCTAGCTATCTGTATTGCCTAATTTTTGTTAACTTTCAACCAATATACTTATGGATGGCTTAGTTTGGGGATTGTTTAATCTCTGTGTGGTTAAATGAGCCCAAGTCAAACAATATTAGTTAACAAGGAAAGCAAATTGATTGAGTGGTTCAGACGGGTTAAAAGTCGAGCAAAGTGTACCTTTAGTGCCAACAACATCCTAATTGCTTTGTGCAAAATCTAGATTAACATGTAATAACATATTGTTGTTGACATACTTAACTTCATAGTTACATATAAGTATGTCAAAATTATTTGAGGAACAGTGTTTCCAGCCTATTCAACCCGTGCAAAAGCTACTCTAATTGGATTATCACTTTATAATTGTGCCTAGGGGATCATCTCATTTTTCATACAAGTTATGACAATCTTAACTTGATCTAGCAAGAGATGGCTTAAAGACTAATCAATTGTTTCCTAGAAGTATATGTGTTATGCTAAACTAACCTAAAACATTTATCATTAAAAAAAACTATAGTTACATCAATTCCTGGTGATGCAGTTTTAGAATTAATCTGTATAAGTCTTTAATATAATCTCATCTAATATCTATTGATGTCACAGGTGTTAGTTGGCATCCTAATCTGCAAACAGAGCAGAATCTTATCACCAAGGGAGATTTACCTCGGTTTGTCATGGATTCTTATGAAGAATGTCGTGGCCCACCTCGGTTATTTCTGCTAGACAAGTATGGAACTATATAATTATTTAAATATACTCCATGTCATTTATGAACCTTTCATAATGCAAAATTGACTTCAAATGTTTCTTATCTAATATCCCTGATTAAGAGATGTTACATTATTAACAACTTTTGTGGCTTTTAAAAGGTTTGATGTTGCTGGTGCTGGGGCATGCTTAAAACGTTACACTGATCCGTCATTTTATAAAGTTGAAGTTTCATCATATGAAATGATGAATGCCGAAGCTCAAAGGGACAAAAAGAACCGTAAGATAAAGGTTAGTTAGATGAAGTTAATTAATACAAATATTGTATCTCTACTCTAACAAACCATGTGATACTTTAGTAAATGCATGCCAAAATAAATCTGAAGATCAACTGTATGTAATTTATCTTTTTGACTCTTTTATTAATATCTACAGTAACTTTTAGTATCAACATATTAAAGGATTCTTGTGAACTCAATGCTTACTAGTATCTTGTAATAGTTATAATAGAATGAACTTTCTTAATAGAGATGATAGATCTACCTTTTAACATAACTAACTACCATTATCTTTGTTTTTTTTTAATTTATTATATTTAATAGAAGAAAGGATCGCGGTTGAAAAATGGGGATACTCCTGAGGTTTTACAGCCGTCACACGTCAAGTAAGTTCCTTATTCAGTTATTTCCTTATTTATTTTTTGTTTTATAAATTTTGCCTCATAAAGTGTTGATGTGGCAAAATGAGTGGGTTGGGTAACCAGTCAGGATAGATTTTGTCAAATGGGGAGGTTATCTTGAAACACAATATGTTCAGAAGTTTTAAACCTTTATAAACGTCTCGATATGAATTTACGAAAATTATACTCTCTCAATAATAATCTAGTTTTTCTGTAAATTGATCTAGGAGGTTTTAATGCACTAAAAATACACTTTGGGAATTTTTATGCCATTAGATCGGTATCCTTTTAAGCTGATTAGTTTTGGAGATGAAACATGATCCAAATTGACCCGTTCATAACTAAATGGATTGAATTTGGACCTGTAACTTATTTAATTTCAATAATGCAGACTCCATCAATTGCTTCTTGAGGAGCGTGTGCAAAATGGTGCAAGTGAACCTGCACGCCGTGTAAAAATAAAGAAACGAGAAATTAAATTTCCATTTGACACCGAAACTGGTAAAGGATACATGGAGAAATTATTAAATTCTCCACCAGAGGATAAACTTGTCCATGAAGTCAAAATGGTGAATTCCCCGTTACATTTGCCTACCAATGGTCATAAAGAACCAGATCTTGAATCACTTGAGCTTAAAATGGTAAATTCACACCTAGATGACATTGAAGAAAAACACATATCTGTTGTTGAGGAAAACAAAGAAGATGGTATTGAAGATGCTTACCAATCTGATGACGTGGCAAGTGAAACAGACAATTACGTGGATGCCCTTGCCACCATGGAATCAGAAGTTGAAACAGATGTCGAATTTAGAGCTGCCAACTCTGATCCCATCATAAAACAAGATACTTATTCAGATTCAAATCTTGAAAAGCTTCAAAAGCCCCAATTTTCAGATTCTCAATCTGCATCAGATGATACAAGTAGCCCAATTAAGAATAAAATTACAACCTCTTCATATTCTGGTTCTGATTCTACAATCACTTCACCCAATAATACATCACCACATCGCATTAACTCTCCTCATGCCTTTGCAAGTACAGAAATTCCATTTCGCCCACGGGTTTTACCCACCCAAGTCACTGTTAATTCCACTGAGGTGAGTGATAATGCAGATTTGCTTGTGGATCAAGAAACAGTCCAAAAAGAAAGTAATTCCAAAGAAACAGATTTAAGTGGAGTGTCTTCAAGCAATTTTGTAGATGTTAATATTCCCACAAAAAAAGGAGAAACTGAAATCGAATCAGAAGACACTATAGCTTCTAATATTGATGAGGCTAATAATTCCAGTTCCACCCTTGTGAATCCACATGTGGAGGAGCAATCTTTTGGTCCCTCTTTGGACCAACCTGACATTTGTGAAGATGATGTTATTGAGAGTAAAGCTGATTCAGCAGAAGCTAGAGTTTCTTATTCTAATGAAGATGAAACCAAACTAAAAGATAAAGAAACTGTATCAGTTGACTCAGAAAGTCAAAATGAAGATGTTGCTGTTTGTGGTCCTGATGTTGGTAAAAATGGAGACAATAATCATTTTGTTCTTGAGGACGAAAAAGAATTAAATGAGAGAGAACTCGAATCATTTAGTTGGGAAACTAAAGAGTCATTTCCTGACCCTGATGATTTTGGAAGTAATGAAATTAAGGATCTTTCTACTACCGAGGAACCAGGTGAAAATGGTTCATATATCGCTTATAATTCTGATAAATCTGTGGAAAAGGAATCTACTGAGGAATCATTTATTTCTCGAGAATTAGATACGACTCCTTCTGCATCTAATGATACCTCACAAATTCAGATTCTCGATAGCATTCATAGCAATGGGGATGAAAATGTTATTGATAAACCATCTACAGAATTGATTGGATCTGATGAAAAGGATTTGAGTGAGGAATCATTTATTTCTCCAGAATTGAATTCCATCCCTTCTGTATCTAATGATCACTCAAACAATCAAATTCTTGATAACATCTGTGAGGGGAATGAAAATGATGTTGATAACCCGGCAAAGGAATCAGTTGAATCTGGTGAAATTAAGGAATCAAGTGTGGAATCAGTTATATCTCTGGAATCAGATTCCATTCCATCTGAATGTAATGATCACCCGAACATACAATTTCTTGATAGCATTTATGAAAACGGGGATAAAAATGATGTCAATAACCCGGAGAAAGAATCGAATGAAGAATCAGTTATTTCTCCACGATCAGAATCCATTCCTTCTGCATATAATGATCACCCAAACATGCAGGTTCTTGATAGCATCCATAAAAGTATGGATGAAAATGACAGTGATAACCTGGATAAGGAAACAATTGAATCAAGTGAAAGGAAGGAACCAGCCATTTCTCAAGAATTGTATTCCGTTCCTTCTGCGTACTCTGATCACCCAGACATACAGTTTCATGATAGCATTCATAACAACGGGAATGAAAATCATGTTGAATCAATCGAATCTGGTGAAAAGAAGGAATCAAGTAAGGAATCAGTCATATATCCGGAATCAGATTCCATTCTGGAATCTTATGATCATTCCAACGTACAAGATGAAACTGTTTTTGTTACCGAAAAAACTGATCAAAATGGATTGCAATATGTTTCACCAAATGTTGACATTCAATCAAGTAACCAGTTTCCCGACAGTGGACCCAATTTGGCTGAGTCAGCAGAAGCCCAAGAATCTAAGCCCTCATCTGTCGACCAAGGTGATCAGATCGATAACCTTGAAGCTGCATCATTTATCTCAGATCCCTCTGTTTCTTTAGAAGAAAAGGCTGATCAATTGGAAACACTAGAGTCTCATAGCCATGTAAATGTGGATCCTGCTGAACCATCAGTAGTGGATTTATTGCTTCCGAAATTACCACCAATTAGCATGGAGGAGATGCCACCATTGCCGCCACTGCCACCTATGCAATGGAGGATGGGGAGGTTTCAGGGTTCTTCTCTTATTTCTGTCCCTGGTGGTGGTCAAGATGACATCAGCCACTTCCTGCCAGTTTTCCCTCATATTGAATCCCAGCCATCATCAAACCAGAATGAAATATCAAGAAATGAGAAATTCGAACATGATTATGAAGTGAATAAAGTGAAACCTGCAGAAGAAATTGTCTCACAACCGCCAATCGTTAGGGAGGAATCTCGAAACAATCCAATTTCTGAACCAGAAATTATTAGGTTACCGAGCACATCTTCACTTCCTTCAGGAGATGATGAAATGCCAAATGGTATTCGGCCAATGAAAATTCAGAGACCACGTACTCCTCTCATTGATGCCGTTGCTGCTCATGACAAAAACAAGGTGATGCTTTCTTCAAAATTATGCTAACTTTTATGTTTAACCTATTGATTTTGCCACCTCTGTGTAGAACATTTTGTTTTAAATATTCAAAAAATTACATTATAATATGTTGAGAATCAGGTCTTATTTGAAATGCATGAAAATGAATGAAATGGTATATATTTTTCTGGTGCAGTTGAGGAAGGTGACAGAACGGGCAGTACCTCTCTTCCCAAAGGAAGAGGAAAAAGACACTTTCCTTGAACAGATACGGGCCAAGGTATAAATTTAAAACATCCTTTTGTTTTGACTTTTATCTTTTACATAATTTGATAATTTTATTCAAAGAGTAGGATTATTATTGAAACAGTACAAATTCTGTTATCGTATTTGACACACTATCTATAAGAATATCACATTCTTGAAGAAACAGTGTTTCGGGTCAGTCCAACCTGACCCGTTTTGACCCACACATATACTACCTTTTTTGACACACAAACCAACCTGAATAAACACGTTTCACTGCATAAATAGCTGATATTTAATACTGAAATTTTCGGTCTCTTTTCACATTTGGTAACAATTTTTCATTTTTTGTGCTAGTCTTTCAACTTGAAACCAGCTGTTCCAGCAAGGCCCATAATTCAGGGCCCCACAACCAACTTGAGGGTAGCTGCCATTTTAGAGAAAGCTAATGCAATTCGTCATGCTTTTGCTGGAAGTGATGATGATGATGATGACAATGACAGTTGGAGCGACTCATGAAAACATCAACTTGATGAAAAACATGAAGTATTCACATGCTCATTGTAGTTATTACCATCATTTTTGTGTGTTATTGTTATGTTCTTCAAATACAAAGTTATAATCATCTATGTTATTATAGGTCTGTTAAATCAAATATCTTGTATAGATTTCATTCTCTCCGAGTCTGGTACTGTGATTTTATTTGTTTGTTCTCATGGATGTTACATGAGCTTTTATACAAATACAATAGGCTCAAATGCGTATTTTATTTTTCATGATAGTTGTGTAGAATATGTTGAATGAATATGGGTGTTTTGGGTAGCTTCAAATAATCAAGAATGATGCATGTTTAGTTGAATTGCAGATTTTGAAGGCAGATTATTTTCATAGTCTATTACTAAAGGAACACCATTGACACATCACACACTAATACACTATAGATCCATTAGTGACGTGTGCCGTATGACCCGTCTGACAGGGAGAAAATGAACATATGTGTTACAACCTACAATGGCACATACGCGGGTCATGTTTTTATTAATACGTGTTCATATAGTGATACAAAAATGACTGATGTGATCACTGATAAAGTCACACGGATGATGCGGTGTGTGTATAATGATCACTTAGTGTTTGTATAGCATTATTGATGTATTCTTGTTAGCCCCATTTCATATTAGTTAATCACTTGGAAACTTTAATGAATAAACTTTACATCTCACAAACTTTTATTCAAACAATATTAAATTTATCATCAATGTAATATTGTTTCATTAAATATGCCGTATTAAATTTATTGACTGGGTCCATCTCATTCACATTCAACAAGTGGGTTCACATTCTCCTATATTAAAAAAGCTTTAAGATTTATTTGAAGAGGATTTTACTAACGGAGTTAATGCTTTTCATGTAATTGTAACTGGAGTTTTTTGAACTGTTATTTGGATCACTAACAGATCATTAAACTATCATATCATCTACATTACTCGAGTATGAAATCTTAAGGCTCTAGGGTAGCAAGTACGTGAAAGGAAGCTTGTACATTAATCCGTCCTCATCGGTCCTAAACCTAAGACCTCAGGACTTCCACCAACATTAAGTGAGAAAACCTCGTGGACCAATTTGGAACCTTTTTTTTTTGTCATAAGTGAGATTTGAACTCAAGATCTCTTAATTTCAATTAAGCCTTGAGTATTTCACATTAGCCTACTAAGAATCATTGGCTCATGTCACTGGAGATATTAGTAGAGTATACAACTCCTTTATTACATTGATTTAAAAGAAAAAAAAAATTCATTGGCCCTTCCTGGCTATAGACCGATAATCCTAATTGGTTGCATCTCAAAGGTAATTTTAAAGCTTTTGCCAAATAGGTTAAAATTGGTTAAAAAAGGTTGAAGCTGGTGATTTCATTTATTGGTTCAAATTCACAATCAGCCTATATACAAGAGAGAAGCATAGTAGATGGTCCTGTAATTTTAATAAAATGATAGTTTGGATTAAAAAAAAAGAGTAAATGAAAGGCTTTATTATTCAAAAAAGGTGAACTTTGAGATGGCATTTGACTCTCTAAATGGAGTTTCTACATTCAGTTATGTTATATATCAACTTTCCAATCAAATTGTGTCGTTGGATCATGGGTATTTTAAAATCCGCCAGAACTTTGGTTTTAGTGAATGGTTCACCTACTAACCGTATGATTGATCCATTTGCGCTATTTCCTAATTGAAGAAAGCTGTAAAGCCGGAGTTTTTGATTCAAGGCATCTCTCTTTTCATGTAGGATCACATGATCTCTTAATGGTTTATCTTTTGGTGGAAAAATTACCTTGATAAGATTAGTTCTAAGTAGTCTTCCCATCTATTACTTCTCTCTATACAAAGCTCTATTGCATGTGATTAATTCATTGGAAATAATTAGAAGAGATTTGTTCTGGTCGGGAGCGGGCTCCAACAAGAAGATGCATTGGGTTACTTGGTCCTTGGTTACGACATCTAAATCTACGAGAGGTCTTGGTATTGGTTTGTTAAGATGTATGAACCTCTTGCTACTTGCCAAATGGTGGTGGCAAGCTAAGAAGGATACTTCATCCATGTGATTTAAGGTAATATCTAATCTAACAACTGTATTTATCATACGTTTTTTATTAGGCAAAATATCTCGGGGAAGATGAAAAACATTGTATTTATTGACAAAAGATTTTCTCAAGAAAGAGTTCAATCTGAATGCCTATATTATTGGTTTGGCAGAAGGCTCTTATAGTACAAAGGATTTACGGGTGCGAATCATAAAGAATCTTGGAGTATCTTGCTTTACAAGGGTGCGATCTAAATGGAATATGTGGGTTCTAATCAAGATTAACTTCTTTGGTTAGAGACTCGTCATGGATAGATTACCAACTTTGAACGCCTTGTTAAAATGGGGTGTGAATGTTAAATTATTTGATTGCTCACTTTGTAATTTATGTATGGAAACTAGAGATTACTTGGTTGTAACTTGTGACGTGGCTAAAAGGGTTTGTGCGTGGCTCTAAATTGGTGTAAAACATGCTATTTTACCGCAATTTCCATTTACGAGATACTTGACTTCACTATATACATATAGGGAAGAACAAAAATTGCTTCATGCAATTTTCCTTTCAACTATTTGATGCATTTGATTAGCCAAGAATGCTAAGGTATTTCAATACAAGAATGTTTGTCCGAATAAGATTTTAAAGATATCAAGAATACATAGTTAGTCTTATTGATAAAACTTTAATCTTGTATTGTAATTTCTTTAGTGTCTTTAATAATATATAAATTGAATTTTCATAATCCAAGCTACGATTTGTTGGCCAATAATAATTCGTGCTGTTAAATTGGACGATAATAATCATAGATTTCATTTTTGTTGACAAGAACAATCCTACTATCATAATCATTCATTGACTTACACTTGATTTTCACTTGATTTACTTGCAATAATTATTGTGAATGAAACACAGAAACATACAACGAAATAGAGTGAAATTAAGTGTAAATTAATGATAATTATGCTATTAGGGTTGTCCTTGACAACAAAAATAAAAATCAAGATTATTATTGATCAAATTGATTGTATCTATTATTATCCACCAATACAACCTAATTTGAATTATGAAAATCTAATTTTTTCTTGTAACAATAATTCTGCCGTTTCAAGAAAATAAAAGAATAATATTGTGATAAGTGGTGTCATTTTGGCTTTTCTTGTATTCCTGGCTGTTGACAGCCGCCCCCATGACCTCTAATTCCCCACCACTAAACTTTCTTCTTCCAAACCTTTCATCAAATTTTATTCATTTATTCATACCAAGACAAAATCATAAATTTAATATTCATTTGTGTGTTGCTGCATTCTACGTGTGCCAACTTCTCAACGTCCGCCACAAGCCAACCCAAGAAAAAAAAATGAACCTTTAGCAAATCCCACATCAAATCTTGTGAAATCTGTTCAAATTTGAGGAACCCACATCGAATCTTGAAAAATCTACAAATCTTGAGGGTCAAAGTTGGAATTCTACATGGAAAACGGCGATACCAGCGGCGGCGGTGGTAGCAGCGGCGATAAGCAGAGCCACCGTGTGCGGCTGTCGGATGTGGTGTCTGATTGCGTAAGGAGGTGGTTTCAAGATACCCTTAGAGAAGCTAAAGCAGGGGATCTGTCTATGCAGGTTTTGGTTGCTCAGATGTACTCCAATGGTTATGGGATTCCTAAAGATCATCAAAAGGTTTGATTTTGACCTCTTAAAGATCGATTTTGAATTTGATTTTCAATATGCATGTTTATTGGCGAATATGGTTGATATATGTGTCAATTCTTAATAAGTTTTTGATGTTTTGACTTTTTGGGATGATTGAAGGTCAAAACAGATCTGTGTAGAAGTAGTTTTGACTTTCAAAGTTGATTTTGGAAGCAATTTTTCATTTTTTTGATGAAGAAACATGTGTGTTTCAATCTGCAAGCAAATACTGTCAATGATTTAAATATTAGTTCACTGATTTTATTTTTTGTTTTTTGTTTTGTTTTGTTTATTTATTTATTATTATTATCATTTTTTGAGCTCCGATGGATTGAAACCTACAATATCACCAAAAGCAGAACTTCCTATAGCTTGGATGAAGATTTAGTGAAGAGAATAGCGTTGGATCATTTGGGGGGTGTTTGGATATGCATTTTGTGATTGACTATCTGATTATGTTGATTGCAAGTCACAATATTCAGTTTTTTGTGTGTTGATATAGAAGCTCTGCTTCTGTTATCTTATTATTTGAGGGTCAAATAATCACTTGTGGTTAACTCATCAACTAGAGTACTTAAAAGAATTCCACTTCTATTTCATAAACGTCTTCTTGTTTTTCATTAACATGTTCGTTTTGGTCATTTCAATTGTTAACTTACTAAAAACAATCAGAAATTGTCAAATACTTAAACATTTGATTACATGAGTATTACAACTTCACATTCGAACATTATTTTTCTACATATTACTGCTGGTTATCTGATTTGATTATTCGTATGACGTAATCACTTTCAAAACGCAAATGCAGACCCTGTTTCTTTAGACAATTTGCTTGCCAGTGGGCTTATTCTATTTTTGAACAAGTTTTTCTACGTTTTATGGTTCTTTTCTCTTGATTTCCATTGTGTTTCAGTATCCTGTCACAACCTTGTCTTGTGCTAATTCATAACTTCACGTTGCAGGCAAAAATTTGGATGACTAGAGCTGCAAGAGTAAGATCTTCAGTTTGGAGAGTTAGCAATAAACGCCCAGGTCATTCTCTCACTCTCTCTTTCTTTAGTTTTTATTGTATTGTAAGGGGATGTGCACTTTTAAAGTGATGTTGTGACTTTGAATAACCAATATGAGATTATTAGCTGTGGTGAAATGCCGATGGACTGTTTATATGTGCTCTTGGTGTTTGAAGTTGTAATGACCAAATGTCTAAGACTCGGAGTGTTTGCAAGTTCTGATTGTTTAAGGAATTAAATGACCTTTTAGTAAATTTAAGAGGGACGTTGTGTATAATGGTGTAAAAGTCAAGTGAAAAGAATGTGTTAATAGGTAAATTTAGTTTGTCAAGATAAGCAGTTTTGTCCCGGCTGGTATGACACTAATTATCCAAAGCTAACCATTGGCTCTTTAAACAAGTGGAAGTAGAACCTATGTATTCAAATATTAGAAACTGGTTATCATGAAGTAGCAATAATCAGATAATGAGTTTAAAATACAAATCCGAACACCCTTTAGTTTGTTTTATGTGCCTGGTATTGTTCTTGTCACTAATTAATCTCTCAACTCATTGATCAGGTTATAATGCAAGTGATTCTGATTCAGAAGAGTCGTTGGATGACTCTTGACAGGATGAGAAGGTAATGCTTCCTAATTTAGTTTAAACAAGTTCTTCACTTTATGTATTTTGTGGGTTCTTTTAGGCTAGTTTGATTTGTAACTAGCAATGCTAATCGCATACGGTCACTTCTTTCCTGTGTTTATTAGAATTGTTCTTCTTTAGGACCTTTATAGTTGTCATATGTGATTATATAAGGGACCATCCACCTAATGTACTCAAAATCTGGGCTTCTTATGTCAAGTTAATAAACTTTTAATTATTTAGGCGTAAACAATACTGCAGCGTTATACAATCTTGAAGATAAATGGTAGAGAAAAATGCACTTCCATAATTTTTATATTTCAAGAGAAGCACTAGAATGACAATATATTGTTACTTTATAGTTTAAAAGGTGATTAGTGACAATTCATAGCAGGTCCTGAAATTGCATATAGAGGTTCAAATGTTGATGAATAACAAGACGTAAAATCCAAGTAATAAGCATCAAAGCTTAAGTCCTAAAGAAACTAGGTTACCTAATTTGCTTCTAGAGACCTAATGATCCTAATTAATAATTAGCTTGTCATTTTTAATATAACAAAGAATATGGAAGCATTGACAAAGTCCTATAATGTATAGGATGATAATGAAAAACAATACGAAGTCATGCCTGTTAATAGAGACTTAAAGCATTAGAATATTGAAAAATTGTAAGCTTGATTACCTGTTGTTTTTGTTTTCAATTTGATATTTTACTATCTTTTATCTTTCAAAATATTACTTACTACTTTCACCACTATTTTTCTTTGGTCCCTACGCACTTGGTGTCTCGGTGATGCAAGTTAGCTAATCACATAAAAATTGGGAATGATAAAAAGAAATATTGAAACATCTTGCAAAAAAAAAAATATCTAGGGGATGTTTCGATGCCCGTTTTGAAATGATTATTTTGACTCTTAGAATGACCAAATAATTAGTTGATCAATTGCTTAAGACAGGGACTCTTATGTAATTTTACAGTTCTTTCAGTAATCATTTTTATGCGGAACTCCTTAGTTTATCATCCAAACATTCTGATTATTTTGTAAAGCATGACTGTGTCTTTATATATAATGAAAAAAATGAAGTACGTGCAAATTTTCACTTTCCATATCACTTTCCATATCACGTTTTCTGCTGAATGAGCAAGTTGAAGTTGTTTTATCGTTATATATGGCTATTTTCAATTCAGTTTCATCTTAATTTAGTTGCCAATTTGATCTTGGTGCCTTCAAATGGCTAACAAAGAGATATAACCAATTCGGTTTACCATGAAATTATTAATGCTAGTGAAGGAATGATGTTGAATAAAAGTCAAATTGATGATAATTTACTTTGAAAGAAAAAAAAACATATGTGGAAGCTAATCTATAAATGTATGGTTGAGAATATGAAATTTTTAGTTGTAAAAAAACCTTGATTGTGTATATGTGTTATTATGTTCTTGACATTTCAAAGTCAAAGTTGGCTATGACTGTATGATTGAGTTCCATTTGATATGCGTCTGTGTTTAAAGTCGTTTCATTTTGTCCTTTTAACAGTTTTATTACATGAATCTTATTTATATGATATGAAAGAGAATCTTACTATTGGTTTCTGAGAAATTAAACAGGATCCACAAAATAAAAATTAACGAATCGTAGACAAATGGTATGAAAGGATATGCAAATCTGTTCATGATGCTATCTATACTCATGTTGCTTCAGTTTCTTTTGCAGGGCTCTTGGATTTGTTCATCTTATCAGTCATCTCTATGAAATCGCACCTGGGCGTTGGATGCATTTTTTGTGCTCTGAAGTTGTTTCTTTAAAGTTTTGTACGATTACTGGTTTTTTGGTTTCAGTTCACGCCGATAACAGTTGGTGAATTCATAGGTTTTGTGAGTTTTCTTATCACCTGCAATGAAAGGGTGAAGGGTGTTTTTTTCCTCCTTCCAAATGTTCAGATTGTAGTGGTGAAGTTGTAAATTGAATCATACTATTCAAGACTTCAAGTTGAAAACTAATATAAAAAATTTCAAATTGCAGTGGTGATGTTAATCCAAGTTGTTTGTGTACTCATTGAATTATTTAAAGTAGTTAATTTTTTTAAGAGCGGCATCTCACACCCTCATATAATCTTACTTCTGAACTATATAAATTCTTAATCATCCTGGTCTTAAAGAGTCTTTAACTTTTACCACTGGGCTATCAATTCAATAATGTGGATCTTGATCAATTCACAATGGCCAAAGAAGTAAGAAAGAAGTTAAATAGAAAGCAGATGAGAGTGTCCTTTGAATTCAAATCATGTATATATTATGAAAGTATTTCTAATGAAAGTATTTGTGGCTATTATATAGGCATACAAACCAAATAACTGTAAAGCAATCCATTACCTCCATACTTTTAACTAATTAAGAAAAATAAAGAACATGAACCACTAATAAATGTAGATAAACGTGGGTTGGATCGTAGCACATATCACCCAATTGCAAGTGGCATTTAACATAATTAAAGTAACACAAACAGCATAACAATCTTTTACTTTATGTTACATGAAATCCACTTCGCAATACTCAAAGAGTACATTCTGCAATATCTTTATAATAACTTGCGTCCCAACAAGACAGATGCATGGAATGGTCCCATGTGATGCATGCTTGTTCAAATATCTTGTAGAGATCGCTAAAACTTGAGCTAATATAGCTCAAGTTGGGCTGGCTCGTATAATTTTCAAGCCAAGTTTGAACCAATATGAGAATGTTTGGTTAAAAAACTCAACTAATAGAGCACTTACATGTAGCCAACAGACCCATGAGTGAGCCCAAACTTTACTACAAGCTCATGTTGTATGTTGGCACTATGTGCAGGGGTATAAAAGTCATTTACATCCTCTCCAAACACAGATATATAAAAGTGTTCATGCAAGTACCAATGAAAGAGAGCTAGACACAAAAAGAGAGAAGTGATAAATTAATTAAATAGAGAGACATGTATAATGACAGGGAAATGGAGGAGCTTAATCCTGTAAAAATAGAAGATGAGCACCTCCTACCCCATCAACAACAACAACATCATCATCGCCAAGATCATATCCCAACGTCGGTTTTCGTTAATCTGTATTTGGGCCACTTCTTAGCCAGATGGGGTGCCAGGTACTCTCTCTGTGTATATGTGCGCGCACGTGTGTTATGGTCAGATATGTAACCTACTTTTAATTGTATTTAAATTAATATACAGGACTTGGGAGTTTTCAGTCGGGTTGTATATGATAAACATTTGGCCGGATTCCTTGCTCATGGCTGCAGCGTATGGGGCGGTTGAGTGCGCGTCCACCACATTATTTGGTCCCCTTGTAGGCCAATGGATTGATAACTCCACGTATCCAAAGGTACAATTTGCGTGTTTGTTTATCGATCACATATATCATCTGTCGTATGAAAAACTATGCAGAAAACATGAGATTTGGTCAAAAGGAGAAACATGACTTTAACATTCAACAATATTACAATACCGTTTGATTCTTGATAAATTGCCATGATAAAATGCTTATATGTTATGTATTTTGTTACATATAATAAAGTGAACAGGTTAATTGGCAATATATGTGGGATATATAATTAATAAAAAATGTTAAATTTATGAAATATTTCAACTTTTACTTTTTGATCATGGCCAAAAACATGAAGTGGACATCACACCACGTACTCGTGTCTATTTGTTTGCTTGTGAACCACTTGGCTAATTTTAACTTTGTATTCTCCAGATTTTTCAGTTTTTTCATTTAGTGTAAAAATTCTTAATTAGTTATAACACTGTATCGGAGTCGATCTCAATGCGCTTGCCAAGCCGAACAACCTTGCTAACATATAGTATAGTAGGGACGGTTGGCTAATTTATGATTTGACGACACTACTAATCAAACACGAGTAAATAAAACCAGGTTACATGGTTATATGTGTAACAAGATGCACGTTATTCTAAAAATTAATTAATTTTTGCCTGAGAAGACTAAAGCCGTGTTTTGCAAAATTCTACTGTTTTTTTTTTATTTGAAGTTTTTATATTCTTTAAATTTGTACTGTCTTCATCATGTGATCGGAAGCCAATTTGTAGCTAGGGATAATGGTTTATCGCCGATCATATATTCAGACCATTAAACTAGTTGATTCTAACATCGTCGGAATGAGTTCATTGTAGTTCGTTTGAGCTAGTTAATTTTGATTTGATTTTGTAGCATATATATGTATGAAATAAAAAGGAGAAAAAGAGAACATACTAGATGATATGAAAGCTATAAAGACAAAATAAGAATGCAAACTTAAGTTTTCTCCCTCGTTTACTTTCTTTGCGATCCCTCTATAATCCATTGCAAATTACCGTATACATTAAAATTTTACCTGTGGCTAACTTTTAGAGTGAAATTTGGACAAAATTAAATTTGTTCGTAATGATATTTCGGTCTCAAATCATTTGCAACCAGATTTTAAACAACTGCTAAATCATGTCACAAATGAACACTTTTGTAGTTGTACAAAGAGGTTTAGTAAGCCATTTGTCTCAAAACTCTCCCACTTTCCTAATGGAAACATTGTGCATACTTATCATAAACTTTAGTTATGTAAATGAAGAATTTCTGTATATTGTCACAGAATTCTTGAATCTGTCATTGTGTAACCCGTAATCTTTAAAATTTAAATGACAGGTTTTACGTTTGTGGCTGTTAACACAAAACCTCTCATTCATCGTCGCGGGAGTCACAGTGGTTGGACTTTTAATCTCTCCAGATTTGCGGGTCACCAACGCCCCTATCTTCGCTTTGCTTGTTGTTCTAACGAATCTCTCTGGAGCTGTTGCAGTTCTTTCGTCTCTCGCAGGAACTATCTTAATCGAAAGAGAATGGTAAATCATAAATCTAATAGTTTGAACATCTAGTAAAACTTGTTAACTACCTTAATCTACACATACATCAATTGTTACATTTTGTTTTAAGACATTAAAACTAAAGTAGCATTAAAAAGCTAGAGTGACATATATTATAATCGTGATAGGGTGGTGGTGATATCAGAAGGGAATTCTTCAAACTTACTGACAAAGATGAATTCCATGATCCGGAGAATCGATTTAATAAGCAATTTATTCGCTCCTGTGGTCACAGGCTTCATCATCAGTTTCGCATCAATGATTGCATCGGCTGTCAGATTAGCAATATGGAACATACTATCAGCTTTCTTGCAGTACTGGCTCCTAAACTCTGTATACAAAGGGATTCCTTCTCTATCAGAGAGCAACCGAAAGCGAGAGCTAAAATTAACTACGCCAAATCATCTAAAACAAACTAGTCAACATCACGATACACATGATTATTCTGAGGATGTTTCTTGGAGTAATTTCATGGTTAGAAAATGGTTGAAAGGGTATCTAGCAGTTTGTTTATTCGTGCTTGGCGCGTGTACCTTAGACAAGATGTAGTTTTACCTGGACTATCTCTTGCTTTGCTCTACTTTACAGTCCTCGGGTGTGGTTCCATCACGGTTTGAAGCATTATATCATTGTTAAAAGTTTTGCAAAAGTATTTTGTTAGTTTAATGTTTTTTTGATAGTTTTGGGACTTTGATGACTGCAACATTGGAGTGGGATGGAATACCAGCATACATAATAGGAACGGGTAGAGGAGTAAGCGCGATAATTGGTGTTTCGGCCACATTTTTGTATCCTTTTATGGAGACTCGAATCTCAACCCTTCGAACTGGACTTTGGTCAATCTGGTCACAGGTATGGCCATATGGGTTCAGTGGTTTAAGAGTAACACAGATATAATCAAGCATTGGTAACATGATGATTAAGCTACTAGAAGTTATAGGATCAATATCTAGATTGTTTATAAATACAAAACAATAAGACTAAAATTTTGTGTAGTCAACCTAACCCTGTTCATATGCAGTGGACTTGCCTTTTGGTCTGTGTTGGCTCCATATGGATTAAAGACACCACAACATCAGCTTACTTGTTGATGGCAGGAGTAGGAGTGTCACGATTGGGGCTATGGGTGTTTGATCTATCAGTCATTCAGCAAATGCAGGTGATAATAAAGCCCAAAAGTTGTAGAAACGACTCTAGATTCTTGTTTCTAACGCTGATTCGATTATGAAACAGGATCAAGTTTCTGAATCTGATAGAGCGGTTGTTGGAGGTGTCCAAAACTCGATCCAGTCTTTCTGGGATTTGATGACATACATCATGGGGTTGATCATCTCCAACCCTCAGGTGATCTTTCGTGTTTATATTGGGTAACAAACGATAACATGATCCAAGAACTATAAGATTTCACTTGTTAGATATTTTAGATTTCATATATTTTTATGTTTCTTTTGTGTTCCTAGGACTTTTGGAAGCTAATCTTGGTGTCCTTCGGGTTGGTGACGGTAGCAGCAGTTATGTATAGTGTACATATATATCGAGTTCGGAAACACCTTTTTCACTTTGAGAAGTTGATCAAGTTCTTTCATCAATCTATATAATCATCACTAATATAGTTAAGTTTTCGAACATTAAGAAATATTCCAGCTTTTGATGCAAGAGATTCGGCATATATTTTCACTTTCAAGTGATGGATAGTTAGATATGATATAGTATGTACAAACCAAATGCATACAATTTGAACATTACCGGTTAATATCAAACATAAACCACATTGATATCATACTCTTTGATCTTATTCTTTATGTGTTATAGGCAATCCTCTAACTCATTGCATGCCTCAATTCTTTTCTTGTATCCTTGATCCGCAAGTTTGTACTTCCTCTCATTCTCTTACTGATAAGGTTTGATTTGAGATGAACCAATCTCCTTAAAATAATCGGAAAAGAAGCACTTGTTGGTGCAATTTTCTGTTGTTTATCTCATGAATGCAAATTACAATTTAAAGAAGAAAACAAACGATTGCAAATATAAAGGCAGGTCCTATGAAAGAGGAAATACATGGAGTTGAATGCAACCTAACTATCCATCATTCATGCATGCATTATGTGAAAAAGAAATGGGCTTTGACCACATCAATCCAAGAGTCTAACAGGGTCCATCTGTGCGTTGCTGGTCGGGATGGTACTGGTGGGTTCTTGCATATGGCTCGCTTGATGCGTATCACTTACCATCTTATCATTGATATCGCTCAGCTTTGCAGCCATAATGGCTGCACCACATGCAACAACTTCTTCAGGATTCACACTCTTGCATAGGTCCTTGCGATCGAAAAACTCCTCCAACATTTGTTGGACCTTAGGTATCCTAGTGGAACCACCAACTAGAATAACTTTTGATATACTTGATTTCTCTATATTCGCATTGGTTAGACAATTCTCTACAATCTCAATGCATCTACTAAATGAGTCCATATTTAGCTCTTCGATTTTTTCTCGATTTAATTTGTGGAACAATCACTCCCCATGTGCAAGTCATCCAATTCGATTGATGTTGAGTATTGCTTGAGAGAACTCCTTTTGCATTCTCACAAGCAACTTGCGACCTCCCAAATTCTTTTGGTTTCTTTGTCAAGTCCTTTTCCAATTTGTACCATGTGACAATGGAGTGACATCACGTAGCAACAAATCTTGAACACCTTTATCATTGCTACCATTTAACTTTGCAGCCATAACTGCGGCACCATACGCTACAGCCTCATCAGGGTTCACACTCTTGCATAGCTCCTTCCACTCAAAGAACTCCTGCAACATATATTGTACCTTGGGTATCCTTGTCGAGCCACCGACAAGAACAATCTCGTCTACACATGATTTTCCATCTTGGCATCTTTTAAACATTTGTCTAGAGTTTCGATGCATCGAATAAACAAGCTCATGTTTAGCTCTTCAAATTTAGCTCGAGTAAAAGTCATTGAAAAATCAATCCCCTCATACAAGCTATCCAATTCAATAAAAGTTTGATCAGTGCTTGATAGAATCCTTTTGCTTTCTCACATGCAAATCTCAACCTTCCCAATGCCCTATGGTTCACCGGCAAGTCCTTATTCCATTTCCTTTTAAATTCGGAAACACAGTGATTCACCATGCGGTTATCAAAATCCTCACCCCCCAAATGAGTGTCGCCAGAAACAACTTTCACCTCAAAAATGCCCCCTTCCTCGATCGTTGACAGAGAGACATCAAAAGTACCTCCTCCTAAATCAAAGATGAGCACATTTATCTTACCAATAAATTTAGACTTATTTTCTAGAACATAAGCAATTGCAGCTGCTGTTGGCTCATTAATCATTCCAAGGATGTTCAAACCAGCAATAGTGCTTGCATCCTTGGTTGCTTGACGTTGTGAATCGCTAAAATAAGCTGGGACAGTTATCACGGCGTTTTTCACAACTTTTCCAAGGTATGCCTCCGCAATTTCTTTCATCTTTCCTAGAATCATTGACGAAATTTCTTCAGCAAAAAATTCTTTCTCTTCACCTTTGTTGGAGACGACAATCTTTGGAGTGTCGGCAGCCCCTTCTCTGACCTTAAAAGGCCACAATTTCACGTTTTCCTGCACTTTGGAGTCGCTGAATTTTCGTCCAATCAATCTCTTAGCATCTGAAAATTCATGATTGATCATTCAAACTACATCGAGTACTAAATTGTCAAATTTCTCAACAAAATCACAGTACGTTAAATGTCATTAGTAGAGTGTGTTTATTGTGACCATTGCTCTAGCTTAGTTTATACAATCAAGCATGTCACATATTGAATGCTTGTTGACAAGACTTGATGCTTTTGATTTATTTATTTCAAGAAGTTCAAATTAAAGAACGTGACCGCTCCAGTATTTATTAAGTTGTTTGGTTACTTTTTGCAAAATCATGAACATAAGTGATTAGATTTTAAAATAATTTCTAACTGTAAGCAAGTTCAGAATTTTTACTTAGGATTCAAATCCAGTGAAAGGTTTGTACAATTTCTTATGATTTGATAAAAAAAATAGAAAGAAACTGGCATATTAATTAGACTGACCAAAAATAGTGTTAGCCGGATTCATGGCCATTGGCTCTTGGCACTCTCGCCGATGAGACGCTTTGCATCAAGGAAGGCAACGGTAGATGGTGTGGTTCGGTAGCCTTGTTCATTGGGAATGATCTCAATTCGGTTATGGTTCAAAACAGCAACACATGAGTACGTAGTTCCGAGGTCGATGCCGATTGCCGGACCTTTGTTTTCTTTGTCCTCCATTATATCTAATACTCAATGTGAAATGAGAGTGAACTCTTATGCTCTAAGTTTTATTTAAATAGAGTTGCAATCTCGTTTGGTAATAAATAATGTTTCTTTCTAATCAGAAAATGTAAAATATAAATGTCATTAACGAACAGTAAACTACAAAATTCGTCCCTTGTTTTATACGTACATAACTTGTCGTTATTTTTTCAATTGATATTATATATTTCTATTTAGTATAGTATCGGTTGTTTAATTTCCTAGAAATTAACGCGATAACTTACAAAAGTTGAATATATAGTTAGATTGTTCTAAAGATGGAAACAAAATAATCTAGGTTTGTATCTTACTATACTTTTATCCTTTTAAATATAAATAATAACTAGTTTTTTTTCCTATCACGCTTCACACGATATTATGATCTATGCTTCACGGGCATTTTTCTAAGCCCTCGAAGCTAGTGTCGAAAATGCTCAGAAATTGTTATTTAAGGTGGCTGCAAATGCCACTCGGAACAACGAATACGATAATTTATCAACACACGTAACCCACAATTGAACAACAAAAACAGCGTCAAAGCAAAATTTTCAACCACTGTAATATAGAAACAACGTATCAACATAAGCATCGTTACCACCACACCAAAAAGAGAGGACAAACACAGACTTCCAACAATAGTCGGTCGAGCTCCTCAGAGACTCGAAAACACAACCATGTTGCGGTTGCAAGCAAGGTTTGCCACGCCTGAGCAACAATGGTTTATGTTTCTTTTACATCATATCCCCTGGTTACATCACACAACCATCGTTGTCACAACCAATAACAAACATATGTAGTCGACATTTTAGCAATTTGAAGGAGGTCTCAGACGAAGCATACCTCACCATCACAGAGCCAACAACAGAAACCAAATATTTGAGACTATAAAGAGGGAGAGTATTCCCTATAGCCTTTTTTTTCTCTCCACAGACTTACCTCTTACAACTTTTCAAAAAACTTGCATAAGCTTTCCATCAATAACTTGAAAAGAAAGATTACATAATGTAACTTAGCAACTATTAACTCAAAATATAAACAAAACCAGTATAACCTATAGGCCCTCTTACTGCAAATAACTAACAACCTTTCTTACCATTTATTTATCAAAACATCTTTAAATAACAAACAATCAACTTAAAAATTCTAAAGCTAGGAGTATTCACTGCATGCACCATAAAAAAGGATAATCAACAAAAATCAACGCTTTGTAGCTTGAACCCATCAGCCCTTAGATGAACCTACTGCATTGTCATCGAGCAAAGCACGAAAACCAAAAAACGTAGCCGACAAAGACAACTGTATACAATAGAGGATAATGATAGGCCCAAAAAAGGCGTCTATCGCTGTCGGCTGCCACCGATAGGGGGATTCAATCCCTCGACCTCAGTCCTAAATCAATGCAAAGAAATGTGAACGTTCCCAACTCAACCTACAACGGAGGCGCCACAACCATCGCAACCCCTACAAACCCTAAATTTATGCTAAAAGCGTATATCTATGCAAGGGGTCAGAGCTAGGGTTTTGTTGGGGAAGAATGAAGGTATAGGGATGTTATGAGCCGTTGTCGGCTTAACCTATACCAAACACACCACCCCTAAAAACCAAAAACCTCCACTAGAGGGGCCACTACCACCAGTGTCTATGGTTTCAACCACCACCGGTGTTTTGATTTGTAACGGGTCCTCACAACCAAATAGTCCTCTGTCGTATTCGTTGTTGGATTGATCTTGATGGGTACGGGTCGTTAGGTCATGGATACAGGTTATTAAAAGTATTGTTTTAGTCACATGTTTTATTATTGAATGAGTCATGGGTTAGTTGGATTTTGTTTAGTCAAAGTAGTGGGGTAGTGATATTCCGTATCTTTAGGAGCAAGTTTTATTTTTCTTATATAATGTGATTTCGATCATGAATAAATAACAAGAGAGTTCAAGTAGTAAAGTGTGTGTCTTGTGTGTGTGTTTAGTTGGGACCTGAACCAACATTCGTTTCTTTGCGATAAAAGGCAGACAACAAACACAATTTGTTTTTCGTCTTTGCGAAATTAAACAACCAATCGCTGCCTCTTGCTTGATCGGAACCAGACAACGGTTTCCGAATACCCTCTGTTTTGAATTTAAGCAACAACAGACAACAAAATTGAGTCTTTGTTTCTGTTGTCCTTGACTTCAACCAGCCCCACAACACCCTTTGTTGTGATTGAAATTTGTAAAACAGCAGTCTCAGGTTTCATCTTGATCAGTGACCAAGGAACAACAACAATTGCCTTCACTCTGATACGTTTGATGTTTAGAGAAAACAAGGAACAGGCCGCAAAATCTCCTATGATGTGCGACTTATTTCACAACCGAATCAATCTTTTCGGTTTTGGTTCCTCTTGACGCAACAGACAAACAAGAACACCCTTTGTTTCTGGCTTTATTGCGACACAACAAATGATGGTACATAATCGGAAAAAATCTTAGAATTTTAATATCCCAAATCAAAACTCAAGAACAACGACCAAACTTTTTCAACTATTATGGCCGGCTTCTTTCTAACAGACAACAAAAAACGTCCCTTTTTTGTTTCTGGAATTTCATTTCAACAAATGGTCAGAACAACAATCAACAATTTCAACGAGATTGGCTTCTTCCGATTAACACAGGAACAACAATCAACGAGTTCTATCATGATTGGCTTCTTCCTTGACGCAACAGACAACAAAATCACTTTTTTGTTTCTGTTCGTTTTCAACACAACGATAACAATAGAAACGATACTTGTTTTTGCCCCCTCAAATTCGTATACAGACTCCAATTCGTCTTAATTGAATGAAGCACTCGATCAATCCCTCTATGATCGTGCAACAATCGACCATCGATTGTGGTTTTGTATCTCCAAACACGTACATGAAACTAGAATCTTCAAGTGCCCCATGCTCTCATACCAATTATTCCCTAAGATCTCAATGAACACACAACTGAATCACTATATTCAATACACTTGAACTTCAATTTGATAACACAATATGATCGACTTCTTCAATTTGTTTACATACACACACACATATATATACATGTTTTGGTAGCTTCTATCTTAGAACATATACACACTTGACCCCTTGACTTTACATAAATACATAATAGACACACACCATACTTTAGGCTATTTACTTATTTGACTCATTAACCTTAAACCACATGGATAATGAAAATATAATCTAATATCCTTACCTTATAAGAAATACTTTGTATATGCATAAAGGAATGCAAAATGTATACAACTAATGCATATTGCTGATTAATATAGTTGATGTATAGTTGATGCAGTATATGTTGAAAGTATAATTATCTTAATCCATACATGTGTGTCTAAGTATAAGTTAAACTAGTGGGTCATTTATGTAATTAGTAGAAAGTTAACTTAGTGTCTAGTATGTAAAGTGTATGTATGTATAAGGGTATAGTATGTCAAGAAGTAAACTTGATAACTATCACATAAGGTATATATATGTGTGTCCAGAGTCTGTAAACATTGTATCAAACATTCATATCAATCATACGTTTGTTCATATTCTCTTAAGTTTCATACAAGTTGTTTATATTCAATCATCAATCAAAGAGCTTAATCAATCCTAAAGGGCCAACAATTGGTATCAGAGCCTAAGGCTCGAATCTAATCAATATTTTTCTTGAAACTGCAATCAGAAAACCAAAATCGTTTCAGAAGACCCAAAACGATTCAGAGAACAACAAATCGATTAGGATAATCGATTCCATGTTGTTAAATCGATTCAGGAGTAAAATCGATTCATACAAATCGTTTCAGAAGGGTTAAAACGATTCCGATAACAACAAATCGATCCGATAGTCGATTCAGCGTTGTTAAAATTGATTCAGTGATAAATCAATTCAGATCGATTGCAGAATACAAGAACAAATCAAATCGAAGAAGCAACAAATCGATCAGATAATCGATTCCACGTTGTAAAATTGATTCATTTTTGTAAAATCGTTTCAGTTAAACCGGATTAGAACAAAACCCAAGTCGATTCAGAGGGATAAATCGACTCAGAACCAAAGTTGAAGAACAAAATCGATTCGGTTTAAATCGATTCAGAACAGGGAAAAATCGATTCAGTTACATCGATTCGAAACCAAAAAACTAACTGATTCCGTTTCAGATCGATTCAGATCATGTTTGGCTTTCCATTTCAAAAGAACTTTTTAACTTTTGGAGGGGTGAAATGACAAAAATACCCCTCCAAATAAGTCAATAAGTTAAAATTTCTAGCTTATTGACTTATTTAGAGGGGTATTTTTGTCTTTTTACCCCTCAAATAAGTCAAAAGGAGATTCCAAATGGAATCCCAAACATGCCTTCAAACTAGAGAAGAAGAAGGCTTTGAAAATCGAGAACAATCAAAGTCAGACAAGAACAAATCGACTCAGATTCAGTCGATTCAGAACAAGAAAGTTTTCAAATCGATTTCGAACCAGATTGTAGAGAACAAGAAGTTAAAGAAAACATACCGGTGCGGTTGCGAGAGAAGCAAAACCGTTGCCACCTATTGTGAACCAAAGAAGTTGGTGTCGTCATCGTTCTCGGAAAACCAGAGAAAGCCAGAAGACCTCTTGCGTAGCCACCATCATCCGTGAATCAGAAGCAAAAGAATAGAGTGGCTATCTTTCTTGTTTGCGAACCAGCATCAAAGAGAAGAAGAGAGGGGTGTTGGGTTTTTCCCTTACTGCTCGTGAGATATAGGGAAGAAACATTGGAGCCCTAATTTTGAGAATTAAATAATAAAAGAAAAGTGGATTTGTTTCTTTAAAAAAGGTGGAGTGGTCGTAAACCACTAGAAAAAGGAAAAAGAAATTTAAGTGAAAAGTCAAGTGAAAGAGTAAATTGAATTAGAAGAGAAAAAGAGTCCTGACAGGAAGAAAAGGGAAAAGAAACTAAATTATTTTTAATTATTGTGCATTTAGTGATTTATAGATTGAAGAAAGAAACCGTGTTCAAAAGAGATTGAAAAAACGAGTATTGTTAGTGGATTACACTACAAATTTAAAGGATTCAAGAAAGTTAGAATTTGAAAATCAAGTGTTAGAAGAAAATCGAAGTCAAGATGACAGAAGAATCATCGACAGAAACCAACAAAAATGCAATGGTAATACATAAAGATGTGAATTCATTTTCTCATTTCCAATGTCCTATTTTAAAATCGACAAACTACACGATATGGTCAATTCGCATGAAAACCATACTCAAGGCAAATGGATTATAGGAAATGATAGAACCTAGTGCTAATACGCAACCCGATGAAAAGAAGAATATGACGGCAATTGCATATTTATTTCAAGCATTACCCGAAGATATGACATTACAAGTTGCAAAGTATGAAAGTGAAAAAGAAATTTGGGATGCACTTAAGACAAGACATGTAGGTGTGGATCGAGTACAAAAAGCACGTCTTCAAACACTCAAAACTGAATTTGAGTTACTAAGGATGAAAGAAGAAGACACTATTGATTCATTCACCTTAAAGCTTAATAGTATCGTGACTAGAGCAAGTGGTCTGGGATCAACATTTGATCAGCCAACTTTAGTACGAAAACTCCTAAGCTCTGTACCTAAAAGGTTTTTCCAAATCGCAGCAACAATTGAACAGTTCGTAGATTTAGAAGCAACAACTCTAGATGAAACAATTGGAAGACTAAAAGCATTTGAAGAAAGAACAAATCTATTAAATGAAGGTCAAGTGGACAATCAAGAAAAGCTTTTGTTCACCCGTCAAGAAAACAAGTCAAGTCGTGGAAGAGGTAGTTATCATTCATCACGTGATCGAGGCCGTGGTAGATTTAAACAAGATGAAAGAGGAGAAAATATGTCACATGAAAACTCTAAAAGAAATGATGATAACTATGAAGGAAGAAAAAGATATCCAAGGAATCAAACAAATCCACATTTGATAAAAGTAAGATGAGATGTTATAATTGCAGTGATCAAGGACACTATGCAGCAGAATGTCCTAAACCAAAACATAAAGAAGAAGAATCACATCTCATAATGGAAGATGAAGATTCGGTTCTCTTATTAACACAAGTTGAAGAAAATTATAATAAAAAGGAATGTGAAGACAAAGGAAAGCTTGTTCGTGTTAAAGAGAAAGTTCAAGAGATCAAAGAAGAAGATGTTAAAGACATGGATTAAGAAATTAGGGGGGAATGTTGAAAGTATAATTATCTTAATCCATACATGTGTGTCTAAGTATAAGTTAAACTAGTGGGTCATTTATGTAATTAGTAGAAAGTTAACTTAGTGTCTAGTATGTAAAGTGTATGTATGTATAAGGGTATAGTATGTCAAGAAGTAAACTTGATAACTATCACATAAGGTATATATATGTGTGTCCAGAGTCTGTAAACATTGTATAAAACATTCATATCAATCATACGTTTGTTCATATTCTCTCAAGTTTCATACAAGTTTATATTCAATCATCAATCAAAGAGCCTAATCGATCCTAAAGGGCCAACAGTATGTACAAAACAAATGCATAAAATTTAAACAGTTGCACCTAATATATATTACAAATGATATTGAAATTAATGTAGTGAGTAAAAAACACCTTAAAGGATCTCACAGTTTAACCAAAACAAAGGCACAGGATTAGGGGCTTGCAAACAGACTCTCTAGGAGTATCTTTTTGCTTTGAATCTTTTCAGCTGGTGCAGCTTGGTTTTTCTCAAGCCACTTGGTCGTGTCAGCAATCACGTTCTCCATTCTCTTCAAGTGCGAAGGTTGCACCACTTTCTTGATACTGTATTCGTTGATCTTATTCTTCATGTGGTATAAGCAATCATCTAACTCATTGTATGCCTTAATTTTTCTCTTGTATTCTTGATCCGCAAGTTTGTACTTCTCAGCGTCTTTTACCATCTTTTCAATATCTTCTTTGGAGAGTCGCTTGTTTTTGTTGCTAATTACAAGTTTCTCCTTCTTACCAGTGGACAGTATCTCAGCAGTGACTGTGAGGATACCATCGGCGTCTATTTCTAACGACTCCTTAATTTGTGCAACTCCTTTCGGGGCAGCTGGTATGCCAGAAATTTTAAAGTTCCCTAACAAATGATTATCTGTAGATTTTGCTCTTTCACCTTGATACGCCTTGATATTTATAGAATTTTGGTTGTCTGCATTTGTGTAAAAGACTTTCGCGGCTTTTGTAGGTATTGTAGTGTTTCGTGGGATAATAATATTCATTTCTTTTCCTGTTGTCTCTACACCTAGTGACAAAGGAGTGACATCAGACAACAACAAACCTTCAAGACTCTTATCGCTGATACCGCTTAGCTTTGCAGCCATAATGGCTGCACCGTATGCAATAGCTTCATCAGGATTCACGCTTTTGCATAGCTCCTTGCGGTCGAAAAGCTCCTGCAACATTTGTTGGACTTTTGGTATCCTAGTGGAGCCACCAACTAGAATAACTTCAGCTACTCTTGATTTCTCAATCTTCGCGTCGTTTAGACAATTCTCCACAATCTCAATGCATCTACTAAATGAATCTATGTTAAGCTTTTCGAATTTGCTCGAGTGAATCTCATGGAAAAATCAATTCCTTCGTGCAAGTAATCCAATTCGATTGATGTTTGAGTAGTGCTTGAGAGAATTCTTTTTGCATTCTCACAAGCAACTCGCAACCTCCCAATGCTTTTGGATTCTTTGTCAAATCCTTTTTCCATTTTCTCTTGAATTCGCGAACATAGTAATCCACCATCTGGTTATCAAAATCCTCACCTCCTAAATGCGTGTCACCACCAACCGCTTTCACATCAAAAGTACCCTCTTTTGAAATAGCCAAAACAGAAACATCAAAAGTGCCACCCCCCAAATCAAACACCAACACATTCATCTTTTGATCAGTAATATCTGGCTTATTGCCTAGACCATAAGCAATTGCAGCTGCTGTTGGCTCGTTGATAATACGCAAGACGTTTAGCCCTGCAATGATTCCTGCATCTTTTGTCGATTGACGTTGTGAATCATTGAAATAAGCAGGCACGGTTATCACAACATCTTTCACAACTTTTCCAAGGTACGCCTCAGCGGTCTCTTTCATCTTTCCAAGAATCATTGATGAGATTTCTTCAACTAAAAATTTCTTCTTTTCGCCTTTGTAGGAAACAACAATCTTTGGTTTGTCACCTGACCCATTTACGACTTTAAAAGGCCATAACTTCATGTCAGCTTGAACTTTGGAGTCACTGAATCTTCTTCCAATCAACCTCTTAGCATCTAAGATCAAATCAAAACACAACTATATCTCAACAAACATGTTAAAAGGCCAGATAATATGCACATAAGCATCTAACTTAACTGATATCTTAAACTAGTGCTTATGGATTTAATACTTGTTTCTACTTAATAAAAACTAGTGCAACACGCGATGTAAACTGGTCTAAATGAATACACTGACCGAATATGGTGTTGGCAGGGTTCATGGCAAGTTGGTTCTTGGCACCTTCACCGATGAGGCGTTCTGCATCAACAAAAGCAACAGTAGATGGTGTCGTTCTGTTGCCTTGTTCGTTGGGTATGATTTCAACTCGACCATGCTTCCAAACGGCTACACATGAGTACGTTGTTCCGAGGTCAATGCCAATCGCGGGTGCTTCTGTTCTTCTTGCCTCCATTGCATTCAAATGTCAACTTAATTCAAGAGTGTTTTTATGGTTTAAAATGAAGTTGTCACTTTCCATTTGATGATAAAATTAATAATGTTTTGTTGAAAAATAAGAATGAACTTATATTTTTAAATCAGAAAGAATGTCAACTTGTGGTAGGTTGTTTCGTGTAATACTATGGTCAGATCGGTTGGTTCCTTGATGAAAATTAGTTTCAGGAATTTATGTTGTATATACGGGGAAACTTCATGGAAGTTACAAAAACAATAACTTATTATGTATCAATTTTAAGCTATATCATTTCATACACTATTCACAATTTGGTTTTCTTTCTGGGAAAATACCAACGAATTTCTTAGTTGAGTCTATCAAACTTTTTGAAACAAGTCATATTCAAGTGGTTATGTTATATTCTTAAAAAATTACTATCATTTTACGCATCTTTTGACTCCAAACACTTACGAACAATACATAAACAAACAAAATGAACTCGTTTCATATCAAGTAACATATAAAATCACGTATAGCAAGACATCATAAACATCAAACTGTTGCTACTATACATGATCAATAACACGCGGATCACAATTTAGCAAAATTATAAACCCCAAACACACATGCGGCAACGTAAGGTCTTAAATTCTAGTTATAACAAAGAGGCTAATTTTTTCATATAAGATAACATATAACAGATTTGTAAAAATTATAGGTTAGTATAGTAATAAAAAAATTCATACATGCATAGAAAGTTCAAACATCCTTTACTTTTAAGTTATGTTTTCTTCCACGAACATGAAACTCAAAACTATTCTTAAAAATTGCATTCCGTTTTGCGTACCTCACAAAAATAACTACCAAAATCTTGTTTCTTCAAAAGTTTAATATGTTTTTCTTTGTTGTGATTTTCCAACTGCATTTTTGTATAAAAAAAAATACCACAACGACTGCATACAACTTTGTTGGCCCTACCAGTTAAATAATTCTTTTAGAAAAAGAAGATAGATGAAGTGCTTTAGATAAATGCGTTGTTGTGAAACCGGATCGTACCGGCCGATCCAACCGGTTCGACTAGGAATCGTATGGGTGGCCGAACCGGTTTGTATCATTTCATTTTGAAGGGGTTCGACCGGCCGTTTCGTCCCGAATCAGTGGTCGGAACGGATTTGGATTTTTTTTAATTTTTTGGATTTTAATAGGTAAAAACGTGGTTTTGAACTATAAATTAATTGTTAAGTTTTATATATAATTATAAAATACACACATAAATTACTTATACTGAATTTTATACATATATATACACACACACATAATATCCTATATATATAATTATGACGTCATCCGTTTCTTAAATCCAGTCCAATCACCGGATCAATAGGACGTCTGATTCGACGTACGATCCGGTTCTGAAAAAATTGGATAAACATAATATGAATTTAATAAGAGAGAGAGAATTTAAAATAAGTGTTTGTGGTAATACTTTTGTATTCTAGATTTATGGATCCCACACACAACAGCTCTTGACACCCAACGGCGAACTTTTGATTTACCATGCCACACTCTCAAGATCCGTAAATATCATTTACAAAACACATATTTGCAAAGAATCCTCGGATTCTATCCAAAGACCATCACAGATTTAAAAAAAAAAAATCTGTTACATTCGTGGTTTTAGGCCACAAGTGAGCGATTTTATTATTGGTAAAAATACTACAAATGTGTGATTTATTTTTTTACTTTTATAATAATTGTTCATTCGTGGTTTTAATCCACAAGTTCAATAGTTATTTTTAACTTTATTTATAATTTAGTTTTTTATACTAGTAATAATAATCGTTTACATGATTTTATCTAGATTTTACATTAAACAATGTTCGTATATAAATTATAATATAGTATCATGAAACACATTATGAACAAAATCATATTACCCTATATGTCAAGTTTACAACGTACGGCGGCGATATGCATAGTTTTTCCACCACCTCTTTTGGTCCACGCTTTTATAACAAGATCATCTTTTTAGTCTTAGAGTGGCCGGTGGTGCTCGGTTTTTATTGATTCAATCGTGCTACTAATGTAGTAGCTTTATTACGACATACTTGCAAATAGAAATCGATCACAAGAAGTAACCTTCTTTATATATTACACATACAATATCTTTCACGTTTACGTATAAGCCAAAACAATTCAAACCAAGCCATAAACAGTATTGCACATGCTTAGAAATCCCAAAGTTTAACCACCATAGCTAAACTAGCGGCGTGCAAACAAACTCTAGATATACCTTTTTGCGCTCAAGCTCTGTAGTAGGCGCAGCAGGATTATCCTCAAGCCATATATTTGTTTCGTCAATGGCCTTCTCCATTTTCTTTAGGTTCTTGTGATGCATCCTCTTGTTAACATTGTATTCTTTAACCTTCTTTTTCATCTTGTAAATGTAATCTTCTAAAGCATTGTATGCATTCACTTTCTTCTTGTGTTCTTGGTCTTCAAGTTTGTACTTCTCCGCTTCTTTGACCATCTTTTCTATCTCGTACTTGGAGAGCCTTCCTTTTCATTTGCGATGGTGAGTTGGTTTGACATGCCCGTTGATAATATCTTCGATGTGACTGTGAGGATACCATCAGAGTCTATCTCATAGCAGTCTTCAAATCTTACCTCTCCTTTTGGAGCAGGTGGTATTCCAGAAACTATGAACTTCCCCAACAAATGATTATCAGTAGATTTGGCCCTTACACCTTGATACACCTTGATAACCGTCGAAGATTGGTTATCTTGAGTTGTAATATAATTTTTGTATTTCTTTGTAGGTATTTGAGTGTTTCGTGGGATCACAACATCAAATACTTCTCCTTTTATCTCTGTACCAAGTGACAAAGGAGTGACATCACGTAACACCAAATCTTGAACACCCTTATCCTTGCTACCACTTAACTTAGAAGCCATAACGGCTGCACCATATGCTATAGCCTCATCAGGGTTCACGCTCTTGCATAGCTCCTTCCACCCAAAGAGTTCCCGCAACATATTTTGGACCTTAGGTATTCTAGTCGAGCCACCAACAAGAATTATCTCGTCTATCCATGATTTTTCCATATTAGCATCTTTTAGACAAATGTCTAGAGTGGTGATGCACTGTGTGAACAAGCTCAGGTTCAACTCTTCAAATTTAGCTCGACTAAACCTCATTGAGAAATCAATTCCCTCATGCAAGCAATCCAACTCGATAGAAGTTTGAGTAGTGCTTGAGAGAATCCTTTTTGCTTTCTCACAAGCGAACCTCAACCTCCCTAATGCTCTTTGATTGCCCGTCAAGTCCTTATTCCATTTCCTTTTAAATTCGGAAACGCAGTATTCCACCATGCGGTTATCAAAATCCTCACCTCCCAAATGAGTGTCGCCAGAAACAGCTTTCACCTCAAAAATACCCCCTTCTTCAATAGTTGATAAAGATACATCAAAAGTACCCCCTCCTAAATCAAAGACGAGCACATTTATCTTACCAATAAATTCAGACTTATTGTCTAGACCATAAGCAATTGCAGCTGCCGTCGGCTCATTGATCATACGAAGGACGTTCAAACCAGCAATAGTGCCTGCATCCTTGGTTGCTTGACGTTGTGAATCGTTAAAATAAGCTGGGACGGTTATCACAGCGTTTTTCACATCTTTTCCAAGGTAGGCCTCCGCAATTTCTTTCATCTTTCCCAGAATCATTGACGAAATTTCTTCGGCTAAAAATTCCTTCTCTTCACCTTTGTAGGACACAACAATTTTTGGAGTGTCTCCAGGCCCTTCTATCACCTTAAAAGGCCACAATTTTATATTTTCTTGCACTTTGGAATCACTGAACTTTCGTCCAATCAATCTCTTAGCATCTAAAAATCATATTCATGATTGATTATTCAAACGTGTACAATATCATGTAAATTTCCAAACAAAATCAAAGTTAAATTTTACTAATCAAGATATTAAACAAATCTTGTAAGACTTGGTGCTTTTGATTCTTTTAATGACTTTTTTGGTTGAACTTTCAAGAATACTGAACATAAACTATAAGCAAGTCGATCTAAATCATTTTCTTTAGGATTCAAATCCAGTGCATATATATGATCTCTATGATGGGTTGACTTTCGTCATGATTTGTTCTTAACACAATGAAAAGTAGGAAATACTAGTAGACTGACCGAAAATAGTGCTAGCTGGGTTCATGGCCATTTGGTTCTTGGCACCATCGCCGATGAGACGTTCTGCATCAAGGAAAGCAACAGTAGATGGTGTGGTTCGGTAGCCTTGTTCATTCGGTATGATTTCGATTCGACCATGGTTCGAAGTAGCGACACAAGTGTAAGTTGTTCCGAGGTCAATGCCTATCGCTGGAGCTTCGTTTACTTTGCCCTCCATTGTTCGAATGCTTAACGTAAAATGAGTATGAAGTCTGTTGTTCTTCCTGTTATTTAAATGGAGTTGCACCCTTGTTTATTTGATAACATAATGTTTTTTAAACATAAAATGTAAAATCAACTCGGAAACGAAAAAGTAAACTACTAAAGTCGTCTCTTGTCAAGATACATACATCAATATGCGATATATTTAATTAATTGAATTATATATATTATATATTTATTTATATTATATATTTAGTTTAAGGTTGAATTGGTTGTTTCCATGAAAATTTCTTAGAAATAAATTGATAACTTCCACAAGTTGACGATTGAATTAGTCACACGATTCGGACTACTTATATAAATATGATAAAACTATATGTGATATTTATTCTTCTAAATATAAATGTTTGGTTAAATTTCAAAGAAAGTTCGATCGATATTTATATATTAGTGTCAATATCATTGACAATCACTTTCCATCTTGGAACAATTAAAAATACTTCGATAATATTCCATGAAAGTTGAAGATTAAAAAATGTTAAATTCTATAATAAACCCTCTCTTTCTCTTATATGATATCAGGGTTCAACATCAACGTGTGTGTCTTTGGTAAAAAAAGTTTTGAAAAATTAGATCTTAGTAATTCAAACTATTGATTATTAATCAAATCTTAACTAACAATTTGACCGGTATTAATATCAATTTTTGATTTTATTATTAATTAACAGTCTCAATCTAATTGTACGTTAATTCTGCTAGTTTTTTAAAACGTATCACATGATGTGGCCCGCGACGTGACATATAACTCAATTATAATTAAAAATATAAAAATATTACTCAATTTTTTTTATAAAAGATATTTTTCTCTTTTGTCGCTGGTAAGTAGATTGGAGACAAAGAGACACAAAAATTAAGTTAAATATTTACGTGTATAGTAGTTTAGAAACTCGTGTAATTAATACACACATTGAATAAAATATTAAATTAATCGTTATTTATTAATATTTAAATGTAAACAATATTTTTTATGATAAAATATTATTGGAATTACATGTAATAGTTAAGTTAGGTAATAAAACAATAATAATATTTTTCCAAACTTTCATCTAAAAAAACTTTTGCTTTAGAAAAGCTTGTGTTTTTTAACACTCCTATTTATTTCTAAAATACTTTTTTAAACAATGCCTTTTTTCCCAAGTCCTTTGCAATAAAAACTTCAAATTCATAAAACATTGTTTTAAAAAAATAATTTTTATAATAAAAAGAAACATGTTTTTAAAAGATCAAAAAAATTGTTTCATGATTTGTGAAGTGTATAAATAATATAATTAGCATTTAATGCATTATTAAATGGTTAACTTTAATTTAGATAATGACATACATATAATGCCTAGGTGGAGGGGGTTATAAAATATCATGTGCCATATATATAGACATTTTAATTGGTTTATAAGAATAGATTTTTATTTTAAATATGTAGAGAAACGTCATATGTCATGTCATAAAAAACTAACGAAGTTAATGAACAGTTACACTTAAACTGTCATTGATAAAAAAATCAAAAGTTAAGATTATTAATATTTATTAAATTGATTGTTAGAAGTAATATCAACAAATAGTTAATAGTTTAAGTTATTAAAATTTAATTTTTTTCCAGGGCTATATGTTTTCCTCAGGCAATGTATTATTGTCGATAAAGATATGAGCACTCAAGGAAATAAAATGATAATTTTACAAAAAAATGAAAATTAAATAAATAAGGTTAATTAAAGGGTAATTAGGTGATTTAATTACAAATATTGGAGTTGAACTAGAAGTAAGAGGTCCTCTGATCTGATTCTCGTAGAGAGAACTGGTAGGTCGAGGCTTTAATATCCTCCTTCTAACTATTGGGGCAAAATTTCATCTGTTTTTTTTCATGACCAAGCTCCTACGTAAGAATAAGATTAATGTTAGGATTTTTGGCTATATGAAAATGTTCACATTCCACATTGCTGCAAGGATGAAAGCTTGGGAGGACTCCAAGCTTATAAAAGAAGTCCAAGGCTTTGGTTTCAAAGTGCCCCAACCAAAAATACACTTGAAGTGTTTGGTTCTTTCTTTCTTTTCTAGTTCTCTTGTCTTAGAGTGTAGAAAGTTTTTTAGTTAAACACTTTGGAGAGTGTGGGTGTAATTGGGCGGGGGGAGGCTTGAGAGATTAGTCTATGTGATTGTAACAATTTGTCGCATAGTGGATCTTTCTCTCTGGAGGCCCGTGGTTTTTCTCCGGTTTTGGAGTTTCCACGTATATTATTGTGTTCAGTTATATTTCTCTATTGTTAGCATTGGGAGGGTTGTTGGGGATCCTTGAGACCGCTTGTTTCCCAACAAGTGGTATCAGAGCTCCAGGTTTTGGGGGAGGTCTCGGTTTAGAAGGTTCGTAGTATGCTCTGTGGTTGCAGCTTAGTCTGATCTTCCACATCAGAAACGGGTTTTCGGTTTACTATTTTGTATACGATAGAATTATACAGGAGCCGGATATACGCATTTGTCCTGAGAAGGTTCTGGCTAGGAAATACTTGGTACTTAAGTGTGTCCATTGTGACCCACCTCTCTTTCCTGGGAATCCTTTGTTGGGTAAATACTTATAGGCTTGGTGTATATTTTCTAGTATACAATATTGTCTTTGAAGATACGGATACGATGTCGAAATACAGTCCCATGAGGTTCGACGTAGAGAAATATGATGGAAGAATCAACTTTGGTTTGTGGCAAGTTCAAGTCAAGGATGTGTTGATTCAATCTGGGTTACACAAGGCGTTGAAGGGGAAACCGACCCCTGTTTCAAGCAAGGATTCAAGCGGAACCAGTAAAGACGATGATGAAGACTGGGAAGATTTGGATTTGAGAGCAGCAAGTGCGATTCGTTTGTGTCTAGCAAAGAATGTTCTTGCAAATGTGCATGGGATATCAACTGCAAAGGATTTGTGGGAGAAGCTTGAGCAGTTGTATCAAGGCAAAGGCATCTCAAATCGGTTGTATCTCAAGGAACAATTTCATACCCTTCGTATGGATGGAGATACAAAAATTTCAGATCATCTAAGTGTTCTTAATAATATCGTGTCAGAACTGGAGGCTATTGGAGTAAAGGTTGAAGATGAGGATAAAGCACTAAGGCTCATATTATCTTTGACATCTTCCTATGAGCATATGAAGCCCATTCTGATGTATGGGAAAGAAACCCTGAAGTATGCGGATGTTACTGAGAAGCTATTGTCTGAAGAGAAAAGACTAGGAAGTAGCAGTCATACTTCATCAGAAGGAACAGTTTTAATATGCGGGAACGGGAAGAAGAAGCACTCACAGAAGATTCCTGTATGCTGGAAGTGTGGACAGTCTGGGCATGTCAAGAGAAATTGTCCAGGTGGAGCAGATTCGGCTAGCAGCTCCAAGTCAGCTAACAATGTCTCCGTCGTTGTTGACGATGATGATTGCCTTTGAGGTTATGTTATCCCTATGGTATGCCCGCGCTACCATGAAAGGGGATGCAATTTTGTTAGCGGGTTCACGGATTTACACATGGGCATTGGGTTGGCATAGATGCAAGATGTGTGGTGAAAAATTGATGTTGATGGCTGATGAACTTCCAGGTATGCCAAGGGGGGAAGTTGCACCATAAATTTTCAGCAGGTTTTTCAACATGTGCCGAGAAGAAATTCTTAGAATGATCTATTCTAAGTGGTGATACTCTTTTATGGTGGAGTATGATCGTCGTTGAAGACGGTGTTGCTTTAATGTGGTTGTTTTTCATATATCCAAGGTGGAGATTGTTAGGATTTTTGGCTATATGAAAATGTTCCCATCCCACATTGGTGCAAGGATGAAAGCTTGGGAGGACTCCAAGCTTATAAAAGAAGTCCAAGGCTTTGGTTTCAAAGTGCCCCAACCAAAAATACACTTGAAGTGTTTGGTTCTTTCTTTCTTTTCTAGTTCTCTTGTCTTAGAGTGTAGAAAGTTTTTTAGTTAAACACTTTGGAGAGTGTGGGTGTAATTGGGCGGGGGGAGGCTTGAGAGATTAGTCTATGTGATTGTAACAATTTGTCGCATAGTGGATCTTTCTCTCTGGAGGCCCGTGGTTTTTCTCCGGTTTTGGAGTTCCCACGTATATTATTGTGTTCAGTTATATTTCTCTATTATTAGCATTGGGAGGGTTGTTGGGGATCCTTGAGACCGCTTGTTTCCCAACAATTAATCCATTCATGTATGTATAAGAGTCAATGAAGTATTTATAGTTTGGGATCATAATAGTAGTTGATTAGCATTTAATGCTTGTGATTAATAAGAGTGTAACTTCTCCGCCTGCTCATATGACTTTTTTTTTTTAAATTTTTTTTTTTAATTTTTTTTGCTCAAATGACTTGTTGGCTACTGTCAGGCCAAGGGTACCGTCCATACTATCTTGTATATATTCACACGTTATCATCCGTTTCTATGAATTTGTTTCTTTATTGGCTAAACGTCATGATTTGTCTTCCATATCAGAATCTGGATAATACGAGATAATCCTCATCGATTATAACAAAGATCAGAATCCTATGCTCCGTTATCAGCCCCAAGCCCAACAATGCTTGGTTAGTGTCTTAGTGACCATGGCCCAATCCTCCTTGGGCTTTCTAACTCGACATTTTAAAATGGGCTTTATGATGTAAAAACGGATCTTTAGTGACACTTAACCCCCTCCCCTGAAACTGTTTAATCTAGCCCGAATGTGTTTCTGTAAAGGTATTGTAGTCGTTTTAGATCTAGATATGGGTGTCGTGGGGATATTTTGTTAGACCAAACTAGACAACAAGGAGGCTAGAGTAAGAGTGTTAGCTTATCTTGAGACCCATGTAGTTCCTCAATCTACAACTCCTTACAATATAAAACAAGAGGCACACTTTGAGGCGAAATTTATGTCACAAGGTTATATTTGACTTGAACCTTCTCTCTTATTTCCCCTTGCGACAGATACCCCTACTTTGTCATCGAATGACAATCGCAACCGAAGGTTGTTGGCACGTTCACTTCGGACATATTATTCATCTTTTATGACGCCTGATCTGGAGAAAGTTCTTTTGGATGAAGTTTATGTTTATCTGTACTTTGCCCCCATTCTTCGCAACCATGACAAAACTGGTGACTTAGTGATTTGGAACCCACCACCTAGATGAGTTTATGACAAACTCCATCCTCTTGGTAATCAATTGTACATACGTAAGGGTGGACGTAGGTGGTCCGATTAGGAGGCGACCACGCACCATGAACTTTTTTTGCGAGTATATGCATGATCTAACCCCGAATTTGAACATTAAACCCTAATATATTTTGATACCAACCCTCATGAAATTTTGAGTCCGACTCCAAAAAATTTTCCACCACATTTGACACCGACACCCAAGAAAAACAATTTGAGATTTTATAATTTCACAAATATAAACCTAATGTAACCTTATTAACACATGTTTATCAGTTAACTATTTATAAAATAAACAAACAAACCAACAACATACCCAGTATATCTCACTAAAAAGCAGGGTCTAGGAGGGGTAGGTGGTGACGAGTCTTTTCTCTATCTTGAGAGATAGAGAGACCGCTTCCAAAGAGACCCCGACTCGAAAACGATAGCAATCAAATTATATAGCATATAACACAAAGGTATATATCAAATAAGAGTTTAGAATAAGCATATGCATATTCATAAGTATATTCATAAGCATAACATACATCACATAAATAGTTAACTATTTATACAAAAGTTTAAATCTAATAAAATATTGAAAACGTACAATTGTTCATTCCAGTGTGGTAAAACTCGGCCTAGGTGGCCAAGCATTTGGTACTAGGCAAAGTGCCGAGGCGTTTTTTATTAACTAGGTCACATTACTCGGAATCGTTCAAACTCAACTCTGCTAATTCGGCCCAACTGAGCAAGTTCGATCTAGCTCTCCCAACTCGGATTTTCGTCATTTTTCATTGATTTTCGTTGTTTTCCACCAATTTTTGTTGAATTTTTATTGTTTTTCATGGAGATACATTGGAAGATAAGAATTAAATGATTATTATGTCTATAGTATTAATAAATGGATATTACTTTTGGAATTATTTTAGTATGTGAACATATTTCTTTTTTATTTATATTAATTTCTTATAATTTATCACGTTTGAGTATTTCTTAAGTAATCCGTGCCTAGGCCAAGTATCCTAAATTCTCGGTCGACCGATCTGGTACAACCTAGCAAGTTCTGCAATCATGGTTCATTCATAATACATTATTAGTTGATAAGTTGCTATATTAATTATTAATATAATTGATTAGTAACTTTCTAGATTAGATTACTTGGATTTAGTTTTGAGCTTCAGTCCTTTTGTGTTAAGAGTGCTCAAGGTCGGCCATATTATTTATTAAAATAATTAATTGTAGATTCCTAAATTAGATTAATAAGGCTCAGGCTCAGTTCTGTTTGTTTTATGTTAAGAGTGCTCAAACCCGGCTTGGGCTCCCTAGTTTATATAAATGAATAACTCGTTTAGGCTAGCGAGCTGATACAAGCTCTATACGTGACGCTCTTGCTCGATCTCGCTTGAGCTAAACTCGATTCAAGCTTTTGACGAGCAGAGCTCTAGTTGCTCACGAACTGCCTTACTCGTTTACACCTCAAGTATTAAATGTTAACGTTGGTTTGAAAACTACAAATTATTGATAGATCAATTATCAAATTATTTGTTTTAATTTGGTTTTATTTTTTTATTGTGTAACCCAACTTGAACCGGACCGTCCTATACCGAGAAATAATATTTAGTGATAGACAACCTACCCAAAAATTCAAACCGTAATGTTTTAAAAAAAATTAAGCCCGTCACTGTACATATGTTAGTTTTGTAGTAGATATACTAAAACTGTGGATGCATTTTTAAGTTTAGGTTTTTTTTTATTTGTGGTTGATTTAAAACAGAGAAAGATATTCAAATACAAAGCGTATTTTTGCTATAAAGTATGAGAAAACACAACGAGTCAAAAAAGTCATAAAAATTATATCTCACAATCTAAATCGAATTTTAAAAAATTAATTCCAAGCTTTTATTCTCTTAGTCGTCCTCACTAAAAAATAAACGAAAAATATAAAAATAAAAAAATTAACGTTTTTTTATTGTGTCATTTATGAAAGACACAATGATATTATTGTGTTATTATGAAAGACAAATGGCGTTATTGTGTCATTATAAAAGACACAATGAATTTTTTTTATTTTTTATTTTTTTTCTGAAAGAGGTCGACGAGAAAAACAGATACTCCGAAGTACTTTTTTAAAATTCAATTAGATTGTGAGATATAATTTTTATGTGACTTTTTTGTCTCATTGTGTATTCTTACACTTTATAGCAAAAATACACATTGTAGAATAACCCCACCCTTTATTAATTTAGCGAGATATTATTATATCGATAAATTAATAAATTATTAATTTAAAGAGTTGGCTTATATTCATGAGCAACTCTCAGTTAATGTATTGACCTTCAATATTTTTATTTATGTTCACTTTACCTATTTGAATAAAACATAAATAAGGATTTTCAAAATTCTCATGTACATTCATATATTGATGAACTTGTCAAGTTCGATATACATAGATCTAGATTCCCATGTACATCTACTTGACCGTCATAAAATTTTAAAATCTTTTAGTAATTATTAATTTATAGTTTCGTTGGCATCAATATATTTACATTGGAATTTCAAAAAAATTATTATTTTATTATTTTATCGATTGGGGTCCCGTTTTGTACCAGTCCCAAGTTGGAACCGGACAAATTATTAATTTTATCAAGGTTATTAATTTATTGAGTATTAAATTATAGAGGTTATACTGTAGTTGGTTGATATAAGTATAACGTTGGTCATTTATATACGGTTTTGGTAAAACTTTTGCCCCCAAAGGTCCTTCCTTCGAACCTAAGACTAGATAACTGATTCTCGAGTCAACAATAGCGCAAATGCTCTAATCATATCCTTACATTGACGTTCTCATTAACATGACGTGCTAAGATCTAACCTTCAACACGCGCGCCATTAACGTCACACTACTGACCTTTGAAACCACACTTGGTACTTTAGAGGAGACCTCCTCAAACCCAACAAATCATAAATCAAATGAGAAATTTCATCCTACAACCAAATGACCAATCATTGATGAAAATAAGAATTTGATAACATAGCTTATAAACATGTTTACACAAGTCTTTCTTTTATTGACATAGGATTGAGTTCATAAATCATAACTTCCGGTAGCTGTTTAAACTTATCATATCATACACATCGGATATTTTGAGAACTACATCAGCGGCGTACAAGCAAACTCTAGGAATACCTTTTTGCGCTGAAGCTCATCAATCGGTGCATCTTGGTTGTCCTCTAGCCACTGGGTCGTGTCAGCAATGGCATTCTCCATTTTCTTCAAGCTATCAGGGTGCATCTTCTTGTTCGTATTGTAATATTCAATCTTATTCTTCATGTTGTATAAGCAATCCTCCAATGCATTGTATGCAACAACTTTCTTCTTGAATTCTTGGTCCTCATGGTTGTACTTCTCAGCATCTCTTACCATCTTCTCAATCTCTTGCTTGGAGAGTCTTCCATTTTCGTTGGTAATCGTGAGTTTCTTCGACGTACGCCAGTGGATAATACCTCAGCTGTGACTGTGAGGATACTGTTTGCATCTATTTCAAAGCATACCTTAAGTTTTGAAACACCTTTTGGAGCAAGTGGAATTTCAGAGATTTTTAACACCCCTAACAATGGTTATATGTTGATATGGATCTTTCACCTTGATACACCTTGAAATTTATGGAAGATTGGTTATCTTTGCTTGTAACATAATTTTTGGAGATTTTTTTTGGTAGTACAGTGTTCCGCCGGATCACCACATCAAACACTTTTCCAACTATTTCTATACCAAGAGACAAAGGAGTGACGTCCGATAATAACAAATCATCAACACTCTGATCATCATTACCATTTAACTTTGAAGCCAAAAGAGCCGCACCATGCGCAACAACCTCATCAGGGTTTACGCTCTTGCATAGCTCTTTTCCGTCAAAGAGTTCCTGCAACATATGTTGGACTTAGGAATCCTAGTTGAGCCACCAACAAGAATAAATTTTTCAACCCATGATTTCTCCATCTTTGCATCTTTTAAACATGTGTCTATTGTCTCGATGCACTGAGTGAACAAGTTAGTGTTCAGTTCTTCGAATTTAGCTCGAGTAAACCTCATTGAGAAATCAATTCCCTCATGCAGGCAGTCTAAATCGATTGACGTTTGAGTAGTGCTTGAGAGAATCCTCTTTGCTTTCTCACAAGCAAATCTCAATCTCCCCAACGCCCTTTGGTTCCCCGTCAAGTCCTTCTTCCATTTCCTTTTGAATTCCGAAACACAGTGATCGACCATGTGGTTATCAAAATCTTCACCTCCTAAATGAGTGTCACCCGCAACAGCTTTCAACTCAAAGTTACCCCCTTTCGAAATAGTCAATAGAGAGACATCAAAAGTGCCACCACCAAGATCAAAGACGAGCACATTTATCGTCCCAATGATATCATGCTTGTGTTCTAGACCATATGCAATTGCAGCTGCAGTAGGCTCACTGATCATACGAATTACGTTTAATCCGGCAATAATACCAGCGTCCTTGGTAGCCTGACGTTGCGAATCATTAAAATAAGCTGGGACAGTTATCACAGCATTTTTCACAACTTTTCGAAGATACACATCAGCAATTTCTTTCATCTTGCCAAGAATCATTGCTGAAATTTCTTCGGCGCGAAATTCCTTCGTTTCACCTTTGTATGTGACAACAATCTTTGGTGTGTCACCATGCCCTTCAATGACCTTGAAAGGCCACAACTTCATGTTTTCCTTCACTTTAGCATCACTAAATCTCCTTCCAATCAACCTTTTAACATCTGAAATAAATATATATCATGTATGGTTAGTTTTTTTTTCTTTTGGTTTGATCAAATTAAAATGAACAGCAAGTAAACTTAATGTGTGAACTAACCGAATATGGTGTTAGCAGGGTTCATGGCCATTTGGTTCTTGGCACCCTCTCCGATGAGACGTTCTGCGTCAAGGAAAGCGACCGTAGATGGTGTGGTTCGGTTGCCTTGTTCATTTGGTATGATTTCGACTCGACCATGGTTCCAAACCGCAACACACGAGTACGTTGTTCCGAGGTCGATGCCGATCGCTTGGGCTTCATTTGCCCTTCCTTCCATTACACTCGACAATCAACGCAAAGTTATTGTCAAGTGTTTTGTTTTTTATCTATTTAAATGTGTTGAAACTTGAAACCTTAATTCTTGATCATCAACATGTTCCAATCTAAAGGGAAATTTTAAATCCAAAAGTCGCACTGAAGAAAGTAAACTACAATATTCTTCTTTTGTTTACTTAATTTATTATTATTAGTTACAATTATAATTGCTATTATAAGATGTTAAGATATATATGAATAAACTTGTATGAAAAATGCAGGTAACCTCGACGCGTTGAAAATTGAATTAGTCAATTGTTCTAACCAATTTTATAAATAAACTAAGCAATATATTAACGCGTCTATCTTATCACTTTCAAATTAACAAAAGAAAAAAAATTTTTATATTTTAGTATGTAGTTTGCTCCTAGATTCTTTTTAGGATGCTAATTTTAAATGTTGTCAAAAATTAACAAATGTTTATTTATTTGCACAGATCATCAAAGATATATAATTTACTATAATAATAAGGGCATATATCCATCTTTTAATCCTTCAAATGATTCATACTTTGATTATTATATTGTTTATTTTTTGGTATATTACAAATGTGTACCTAATGTTTGATTTAACACTCGCTTTGCACATGGACTGGGAGTCTTGAAAGAGACCGGATCGTTTCACTATCTAATGTACGCAACCTCACTTTATGCAAGCGGACGTTTCTCATGGCTTGAACTTATAACCTTAAGGTTACAAAATAACAACCTTGTATATGATTTAGTTGAGCATATTCAAATTTTGGTAACTATAAAGGGTATTGGATGAATTGCCTCCTTAAAATGAATTAAATTGTTTTACTGTAAAGCTAAAAGTTATTGAGTGGTCTATGGTTAAATTTTAGTGTTTAAGCATACACATTGAGAAAACGCACACATTGAGACACACCATTACGAAAATCCCATGAATTAAAAATAAAGTTCATGAAACATATGTATATCGAACTTTGATGGGTATAGCCCAAGCTAGAAATATTTAGCAGAAGCAACAAGGATGCAAGAAAAGATCTAGTGGATAAAAGAAGGTTTTAAAAGAAAATAGAGGAATCGACGGTTGATAGATGAACCGACAGCTGTAGAATTATAACGGTCAAGTAGAAAGATAGCTATTGTACTTCTTATGACAGGGACACTAGCTTATATAAGAGGATGATTAACCATCCTGAAAAGACATTTCAAATGTTGGCCTAATATTCCCTGAAAAAAGTGTTAGCCAGAGTAGTAGTGTTCATCGAATCGAATCGAGTCGAATTCGAGTTAATCGAATCGAATAAGTCGAATTTTAAAATTTTCAAACTGGATCCAAATTTGATTCGAATTCGTAAAAGATAAATCGAATTCGAATCGAATCGAATTCGAAACTTTCAAGCAGGATTCAAATTCGATTCGTATTCGAAAAAAGTTCGAATTCGAATCGAATTTGAATTTATTCGATTCGTATTTAATATAATATATTTAATCAAATAGCAACTTCAAAATTCATTCAACAAATTCAATTTCAAATGCTGAAAATATTTAAACGAGCGTAACATATGAAATATTACAAGCTTTAAATAAGTTAGAAAGGTACCAATTAGACTTTAATATTTTAGATTATATATTTTTTAAACTTTTAATTCTTAGTTTCTCATATGAATATTTCAAAATTAATATGCAAAATAAATAAATGTATATGTGTGTATTTGTAATTCGAATTTCGAATCGAATCGAATCGAAAATCAGAAATTCACAATTCGATTCGAATTCGGTAATTAGACCTCAAATCGAATCGAATCGAATTAGAATTTGAAAATTCGAATCAGTGATTTTTGACTCGAATCGAGAATCAAATTTCGAGTTTTTCGAATTCGATTTGAATATTGAACACCCCTAAGCCAGAGTACAAAACATATATATATATATATATATATATATATATATATATATATATTATATATATATATATATATATATATATATATATATATATATATATATATATATATATATATATATATATAGGGGGTGGTTCCTAAGAAAACCACTATTTTTAAAAAAACTTAAAAAACCACTTGCTAGCCATTGATTAATTTTGATCAATGGTTAATATTGAAAGTGGCAAATTTGTAATTAATTAAACAATCTTTATTCTGATTTTAATAGCAGAAGGGTAGTTTAGGCAACACAAAAACACAGATTTGGTATGTAACCGTGATTAATAACAAACTCCCCTAATTTCGTTCAATCACTCCAAATTGGTGATTGATTCTCTTGAGAAATTTAAAAAGATACAAAATTGCTTTCATTCCCGCAGCGACATAGTTGAAGAGTTGTGATTTTTGCGAACAATCTTTCAGGCGAAGAACAAATGCAAAAGGTATGTGTTTTTGTTTATAGAAATCGAATGGAAAATAGTTTTGTAGATCAATGTGAGTGATTTTAGATTGAGTAATGCAGTATATGTGCTTTAAGAAGTTTTGAAACTACAATAATTTGTATTTTTTATCAATGTCGGCCGATGAAAAGTATAAAATTTTGTGATTAGATGATACGATTGATCGATTAGAGTGTTCCGAAGGAGTAATACGCATTATGTTATGGTATGAACAATAAAAGGCTAGGGCTTTTTTCGTTTGGTTAATGTAAAATATTAAGCTGTGCAATTGGGGATTTTTTGATGTCTGCACAGCTGTATACGTATATGTAAGCATCGAATATGTTGTTTGAGTATAGGTTTTTAAGTAATCAGAGTTAAAAACAATTTGGTACATTGATGTACAGAATGTGATTGTTCATATGTATTTCTGTCGTTGTTAATTTGGTAAATCGTAAGTATGAGATATTGAATTCGTAGTTGTAAGCATACTGTTAAAGTTTGATTAGGGCACAGATTTAAAATTTTGTTTATACGTGTATGTAAGCAAGTGTTGAGTTGTTTGATTGATAGGCATCTCTGTTTATTTGTTAGTGATAACATATGTGTACACATATAGATACATATATGTAAGCACATATAAATTTGTTGTGATTATGGACAATTAAGTAATATGAATGTGAAAATTGATGGTACATATATGTAATCAAACTGTAAATAGTTTGCTTAGGGCTTTTTAAGTATCCAGTTATAAAATGTTATTGGTATGTGTTCGTTATCAAGTATTGATAACTGAGATTGATATGCATCTCTTTTAGTTTGTTAGTATTTACATATGTGTAGACTTATGGATACATATATGTAAGCACTTTTAAAAATGATTCGACTATGGACTATTAAGTAATCAGACTGAAAAATAATGATGGTACATATATGTAATCAAAATGTAAGTAGTTTGATTAGTGTTTCTTACATACCCAGTTTTTAAATGTTTTTGGTATGTGTTCGTAATCAAGTATTGAGATGTGAGATTGGTACCCAGTTTTGTTATTGTTGGTTGGTATGTACATATGTGTATACAAATGGTTACTTGTATGTAAGCAGCCTTTAAAAGATTAATATTATGTCCATTAATACTGCTATCATCTTCTGTTTTATTCTAAAACTACCTTTCATGTAGATGTCATCCGGAAGTAGGAGGAAAAGTGGGAGAATTGCGTTGCACTATACATTCAATAAATTTAAAAACACACCAGCTGATCCTATCGTTGTTGTAGATAATGAAGAAGGATCAGAAATGAAAGGTTAATATCATTTATAATTGTAATCATATGTTACTTTAACAATTAATCAACTGAGTGTCTATTTTATCGTGTGTTTGTATTTAAATGAATTTAAAATTGCTGATGTGAATCGTGTTAATACAGGATTGGATACTGAATCAAAACAGGGGAGAGCCAGTAAAAAAAGAATTGGCACGAAAGAAATTAAAGCCACCTATTGTAAGTTGTATATTTAAATACTTTAAATAAAAACATTGTTCTACGTAAACGAAATTTTTTCATTCTGCGTTTACAGTGGCAAATCGAAAGTTAAGTGATATCGATAAGATGAAGGTGATACAAGAAGTAAAGGAGAATCTGTTAAGAATACAGGAAATTATGACCCTAACGAATGGTATTTTATTTTGATTATTATATATATGTATAATTTAACAATGACATCATAGTACATGTATTATATTCTTAGTTATGTATGTGTAGATGAATCAAAAGACAATAAGGCTTCATCAGGAGTAAGTTCAAAGAAGAGAAAGAATGTCAAAGAAGGTATGTAAACAAATAGTAATGAATGTAAATAACAAGATATTAATGAAATTAACATGTAAAAGATCTTAACCAGGTACTACCTCACCAACTAGAACAACAAAAAATGTTCAACAGAAAGGGAGTAAGAGAAAAACAAAAAAGGATGATAGAATAGGTATGTATTAATTTGGAACTCTGCATATATTTATGATTAAGAGTATTGTACCCCGACTTGTACCCTCATATTAATATATTTATAGTTAACACATCATTTTGTGCTTACTTATACGTAAACAGATAGTACTGAAAAGAGTGATGGAAGGAAATTAAAAAAGAAGAAGAGTGTACATGTTAAGAGTGATGAAAGTGAGAACGATAAAGAAAGAGATGGTATAGGTTCTAAGGAGGAAGCTGTTAGCAAGTGGTTTGGTATTCGAACACGATCATCACCACATCAACTATATAATGCAGTTAGGAAGATGAACAAACGACAAAGAGATTGTGTAAGGAGCATGGGTTTTGGTAAAATTCTAGATTTCAAAGTTGATGGTATACCGGCAAAACTTGGGCATTTTGTTGTAGACCAATTAGACACAAATAAAATGGTTATAAGAGTAGGCAATTCTGAAATTGCAGTAGACAAGGATGCAATTTATAATTTAATTGGAATACCAAACACGGGAATATATATAAGTAGTCTTGAATTACATAACGACGAGCATCCAATTTACAAGATATGGAGAGAGCGTTATGGAAGAAGGAGTATTGGCACAAGTGAGATAGTACAGAACATCATAGAGGATCAGTATGAAAATTATATGGTCTTCAGGCTGGACTTCTTGATACTTTTCTACAACACTATGATAGAGTGTTGTAAGAATGGAAAATGCAAATACGGGATTTTGGAATATATTAAGATGACCACGGATTTGAAAGATTATGATTGGTGTGCATACATAGTTGATGCCATTAGATGTTGCAAAAATAACTGGCAAAGGTGCAACTTGAAGTCACATTTTGTGGGACCGCTAACCATATTAACGGTACGTTAGTATTTTGATATACTTTATTGGATATAATGTTTACACATAAGTTACGTATAAGTAAGACATGACTGTATTAAAAAGTTATATTACTTACATATACGCACATTGGTAACAGCAACATCATTATGATTAATGGTAGTTGTATGTAGAATTTAAACTGTGTATTAATTTACATTATATGCAGCTTCTTTATGTTGATCGTGTTTCATGCACGGGGTTCGACGATGACAGAATGATGAGCCCAATCGAGTTTTGGAGCAAGGAGAACCTCAAAAGACGTGAAGATGAGGAAATAAAAAATGGTGGTTTTGGTTTGGGAAAGATTAGAGAACCGTCTGCTTTGGAACTAAATCATTATATTGACTCTCAAGTGAATAAAGTTGAGAAAACTACGAAAAACAATGATGATGATTCTGGACTGATAGTTTTTGACAGGAACAATTTGACGGTATGGTAAACAATCAACATATAGTAATATAATTTAACCTAATATTCGCTGGTTGATGTTATCTGAATTTTTCGTTACACAGGGACATCTATCTGCGATTGATTTAATTTATTCATGCAATCTGAATGAAAAGACTAAATTGGAGAGGGCACTACTGGATGCGAAGGATCGATTTCCTGAAAGTGTTGAAGTTGATGATTTCATAAAAAAATATGAGGGGTTATATAAGGATTGTGTTTCAATAAAAGTGAGGGATTCTAAAGAAGGATGTGATAAATCTAACGAAGAAACTAATGAGGGGGATGAGATAAGAACACCACATGTTGTATCAAAGGAATATGAAACACCTGGTGCATGGACTCAAGAGTGCATTGTTTATTCTGATGAAGTAGAGAGACGACTATGTACAAGCAAACAGGCTAGAAAAGAAGCATATAGTAGATCATTGGTAGATGACTGCCCGAAATTTAGCTTGGGACTTACGCAAGAGTTTGACAAGTTGGAAGATAATAAACCAATAGACGAAGACGTTCAAAAGCAAGTGGAAGCAGAGGACAGTAAAGGGAATAAATATCAAAAGAGGAAGGGGAAGCGAGTCGCGAATGCATCATCTGTATTGGTGTCACCCTTCGTTGATAGGGCAGTGGACATTAATAAGGGTGTAACAAATGAAGAAAGAAAAATCTGGAAATTTCTTATGTGTGGTTCAGTTGATGAGAAGTAAGTATTTACTCATTACAATGTAACCGTGTTTATTCATATAATGTATACGTAGCATCAATTGTTTTATTCAATAATCCATATTATTGTGAACCGTAGGGCGGATCAAAACAACGAAGTGGGAAAGGATAAAGTTGTTGCAAGGACATTCGGGTACGTTCATATAAGTCTATTGTTTGATATTATGTACATCAGTGAACACATATGGATACATATATGTTAGTAGTCTTTAAAATGTAATAATTATGTCCCTTTTAGTAAACATATTGATAGTGATTTTTAATTGTTTTTTTAACACAGATGTATACATATATGTAACCATTGGATACATATATGTAAGCACTGTTATAAAATTTGTGATTATGTCCATTTTAGTACTCAGATTTAGATGCATTTCCTTTTGTTTGTTATTATGTACATTTAAGAATATAAGAACACAGATGTATACATAGACGTAGGTAGTATTAAAAAAATTATGATTATGTGACTTTTAGTACACAGATTGATATGCAAATACTGTTGTTTGTTAGTATGTATATCAGTGAACACAGATGATATATATATGTAATCATTCATTAAAAAGTTATGCTTTTATGCCTTTAATAACCCAGAATGATATGCATTTGTTACTGTTTATTAGTATGTCCATTTTTTAACACAGATGTATACATATATGTAACCAGTGGATACATATATGTAAGCACTATTGTAAAACTTTTGATTATGTCCATTTTAGTACTCAGATTTAGATGCATTTCCTTTTGTTTGTTATTATGTACATTTAGGAAAATAAGAACACAGATGTATACATATACGTAGGCAGTATTTAAAAATTTATTATTATGTAACTGTTAGTACGCAGATTGATATGAAAATACTGTTGTGTGTTAGTATGTATATCAGTGAACACAGATGATTATATATGTAATCATTCATTAAAAAGTTATGCTTTTGTGCCTTTAATAACCCAGAATGATATGCATTTGTTACTGTTTATTAGTATGTCCATTTTTTAACACAGATGTATACATATATGTAACCAGTGGATACATATATGTAAGCACTATTGTAAAACTTGTGATTATGTCCATTTTAGTACTCAGATTTAGATGCATTTCCTTTTGTTTGTTATTATGTACATTTAGGAATATAAGAACACAGATGTATACATATACGTAGGCAGTATTTAAAAATTTATGATTATGTAACTGTTAGTACGCAGATTGATATGAAAATATTGTTGTGTGTTAGTATGTATATCAGTGAACACAGATGATTATATATATGTAATCATTCATTAAAAAGTTATGCTTTTGTGCCTTTAATAACCCAGAATGATATGCATTTGTTACTGTTTTTCATTATGTCCATTTTTTAACACAGATGTATACATATATGTAACCAGTGGATACATATATGTAAGCACTATTGTAAAACTTGTGATTATGTCCATTTTAGTACTCAGATTTAGATGCATTTCCGTTTGTTTGTTATTATGTACATTTAGGAACACATATGGATACATTAACCTTTTTATAGTTTCGTAGATTTAAAAATATATTAATTGTTGTATGCAGAAAATTCATATTTGGAACAAAATCAGGGGATGGTACAACACAGTACCTTCTTACTTCTTTACAACCTGGACAACAATTGTACACCGATGTTATTGATTGTTGGGCAAAGGTACTGAATAATGAGGAGAAATATAGAAGTCCCAGTTCACCGTATCGTATGTTTTGTGCGACCACAGCATTTGTAAGTGAAAAAACCTAACGTACAAAGGCATCATAAATGATTTTATGGATTATTAATACATAAATGGTTGTTATATTGAATTGCAGCTAGGATGGGTGGTGCAAAGTAGTAAAGAAACCTTTGAGGAACGGTTTAGATTCTTTTCTTCCATATGGAAAGAGTTTCTTCAAGAATGTGGGAAGTTGGAAGATGTGAAACTCTTTGACATTGTGCTGTTCCCCATTCTAGAAGGAAATCATTTCTACTTGATATGCTTTAATTTCAAATATCCAGGTATCACTATCATTGATAATATGAACGAGAAAGAAAGTTTTGTTAATGTTGTCGATGATCCAGATTTTAATAAAAAGTCAACAGCTCTCAAAGTGGTTAGTTGTTAGAACAATCGTTTACATTTATGTAGCTATTTAGATTTGATTAGATTAAGTATGAACAAAGTTTAAAATGTGTTATTAAACTGTTTTGCAGAAAGAAATCTTTGTGTATTATTTGCGATCAATTGGACACCCAAAGTGGAGTCAAATCCATTCATGTTACCCAGAAAAACTCAGAATTGGATGGGCGACATCAAAGAACTATGTGGATTGTGGAGTGTTCGTCATGCGGCATATGGAAATGTACATGGGTAATCATGTGAAGAACTGGGACTGCGGATTTCCAACTGATGAAAAGAGGAAGAAACGAAAGTAGCTGCTTTGAGAAAGAAATATGCTTATAAAATTCTAATGTCAGATATTAACGTATATCGCGACAAAGTAATGTGGGAGGCAGAAGAGACGGTGAATGAAAAGATATATTAGATTAGATCTTTATGATTTTGGATTTGTTTTGCTGAGGCAATAGAATTGTAAGAAATCTTCTTTTGGGAAAAGTTAATGATAAATAGATCTGATGTTATAAAATCTGATGTTTTAATTACAAGTTTTAATGTTCTATGCTTATGGGATTTGTATCTTACACTGGTGATAACTTGTTTACGTATCTGTATATGCTTACATTAATTGGGTCTATATATAAAGAACTAATACAAACTGTTTCTAGATAACTGGGACTATATACAAGCGGTATAAAGATGATTGGTAACATATATGCTTACACTTACACTTGTAACATGTAATTTGATTACATATATGGAATCATCTGTAAATATTAGTTAAAATTGGTGTGTACAGATATGTAATCATCTGTCACATGTAATCTGCTTACATATATGTATATCAGATTTACAATTTGATGTTTTGCTTTCATGAATATTTTGTATGATGCATATGGTGAGTAATCGGGTTACATGATTTTAAAAGTATTATATGGTTACATATATGTTTAAATGTGGTGATGCTAACATAAAAGTTGCGTACATATATGTAAGCATTTTGCAAATATGTTGAACATGGGGTGAGTACTGTTTATACACAAATAAATAACGATGGACCAACAAATCATTTGTCATCTTACACCCAAAGCAATGAAATATAATCAATCCTTAAAAAATGTGCGTAAAACGTTACTCAATTACAAAACAATTTTAAAACGCCAAACTTATAAGAAACTATCTTAACCCAAAAACTTATATGTGTGATTTCCAAATAATAATGATGCTAAACTGCATCTGAATCTCCGTAATCGTGATTTATTCCATCGTCCGAATCAAATGTTTCGTCTTCCGTAGGCGATGCGTCTTCAGAAATAACACCTTGGTCCATCCTATCCTTCAATTTCTTCTTTTCGGGACAGTTTCTGGAATCGTGATCATTTACCACTTTATGACAAAAATTACACAACCTGTAGCTTCTTTTTTTCTTGACTTTTGCCTTCTCCCCTGGACCAATTAGTCTTCGTTTTGTACCACATCCTTTGTTTCTTATACCTTGCGGAGCGTTGACTTCAATATTTTTGGTTCGGATTGTCCTACCACCTCTTGAATTACAACACCAGTGCTATTTTTAGCATTCTGCACTAATATTTTTTGCTTTAGTTTCTCGACATGCTTGTCAAGCCATGCTAGTCGCTCAGTGTCATGTCTTATCAAATCAGCACATTGTTGCATGTTTTCCATCACACGATTTCTAATTATTGAATTTTTACTTTGATTCACACCATATCGGTTGGCAATACTAAACAAATGTTTAGGTAGAACATCTCTTCTCCATCGAACATGCACGTATTGATCTGGAATTTTGTCAATTTTATGGTGTCTAAACACACAAAAAACATGACGACACAGATAACCAATACGCGTGTAGCCCATGCAATAACATGAAACTGAGTTGTCAAGTAATTGAAGGGTTACCTATGAAATAAAACAAATTTGGATAAATCATTAATAGGATACAATTCAGGAATAAATTGAAACATAAAAAAAATGTATAAATTTAGACTTGCTTTTACCTTGAACTCGTTGATAATGTCCGACCTATTGTCTTCGTGTGCGATCATATAAACGTAGGTTCCATCCAGAATCTCACGATTTACTATGTAACATAATGATGTGCATTTATGTATTTCCTTTTGGACTTCTAAGAAAATGTTGCGTGTGTAAATCTCAGCCGCGTGACGTTCGATTGCTAAAGAAGTACGATGTTTTGGTACGGTGGTTGCAGTGCTATATTCTAACAAACGTTGGTTATACCTTTGTCCATCCATCGCAGAGTCAAAGCACAACAAGAATTGAACAAGAGTATTGGATGCACTTGAATTGACTTTAAAATAAGAATTAGCACTTTCACACCTAGAGGTAGTCTTCATTAAGCAACACATGGGTATATCTTTGAAATAACCAGGAACCCATTGATCTCTAATGGAGAACATGTCAGACAACCAAGGGTGATCTTGCAAACTGTACTCTTCCATAAGCAAAATCCAACGACGTTCAAACTCAGATGGTTTCATGTACACGTTCCAAACTAACTTATGAATAGATGCACGTAAATTAGTGTTATTCAACTTGTTCCCAGTAACCTATTACCAAAAAATGGGATGATTACTTATACGTAAAGATTAATATTTAGAACATACATATATGTAAGTCAAGGCTATTTATCTAAGAATATCAATATAAGAATGCGATATTTACAAAATAATGAAGACATTAAAGTAAATTGAAAATAATAAGAATATAATACTTTTGATGGAAGTTTCATAGTGATATGCCACATGCACAAACGATGTATTGATTTGTCAAAAACCGTATTGACCGCTACTTTCATAGACGCATCCTGATCCGTAAGAATTAACATTGGTTGTTTGTTGTTATGGGCTTTAACGAAGCATTTGAGTAACCACGTGTAAGATTCAATTGTCTCGTCGTACAACAACCCGGCACCAAAAGTTACACACTTTTTATGGTGATCAACACCGGTGAATGGAACAAAAATCATATTATACCTGAAAAAAAAGTTATTTATAAATAAGTTTAATTTATTACTGAATATGAAAAAAAAAACTTACTTATTTGTCTGGTATGTTGCATCAAATGCCAAGACATCGCCAAAAGCATCATAATTTACCTTCGAAACATTGTCCACCCAAAAAATGATCTAACCTCACCATCAACAGCAACATACTCGAAACTGAAATTTTCTCTATACATGTTGCGTTCTTTCAATGTATCTACAAACATTTGGGCGTCTCTTTTACCAATGTACTTGGTAATATCACGACTAAAATTTTTATAGTCTGTTTTTGTACCACGCACCATGTGATGGCCACCCTTTAATGCAACTTGTAGCCTATGAGCTTTGGTTGGCCCAATATTTGCCAATCGACATTTGGCAATATACTCTTGGTCAACAAAATTCAACTTCCGTCTTTTTCATGTCAGATCCAAATTGTCTGAATTCACTAACCCGTGGTTATGAACCTCATCAAATTCATATAACTCAAAAGCTGATGTACCTAAAATAGCTCTAAGTTTTATACGTGCTCGGCAATTAGTAACTTTGAAATTTGTCCGACGAAGAGGTGACTTTGACGTGGATTCCAAAGTGTCAACAACTTGACCATTAGGCTTACCAGCTTTGGTACACAACATATATCTGTGAGTAATAACCCCATCCTTTCTTTTCAGTGCACCTAGTCGAGTAGAAAAACCAGCCTTCTCAGCATACGCTTCGTACATATTCATCACATCTTGCCATGTATCGAATTTGGTTCCTACAACAAGCTTGTACTCAACTGGAACATTAGGAGTCCAGTATCGTGTTCCATTTGGAGATTCATAAACATTGGTAGATAACGAACCTTGATAGTGTATACGGATATATAAAAAAGTCAGTACAGTATTGCACTTTCATACGTATTCATTAGTATACACATATGGTTACTTATGTAAGCTTACATATATGTAAACATCCATCAGTTACATTAACATCATGATGCTTACATATACGTATTCATTAGTATACAAATATGGTTACTTATGTAATCAACAGACTTGATTCATACGTTTGATTACTTATGTAAGCTTACATATACGTAAACATCCATCAGTTACATTAACATCATGATACTTACATATATGTAAACATACGCTTAACTTTGAAAAAATACCAAATCATATTAGGAAAATAATTACCTTCATTTTCAACACCAGTAAGATATATTTGTCCATCTCCAAGGTTCATATTCTGTGGGGCAACTGTGGTCGATGAGTCTAAATCGAGATTATTACCGGTTGAAAGCTTATCAATTTGATCAACAGGCACTGGATGTGTTGCTTCAGAAAATTCTTCAATTTCCATCCCAGGTAAAGTTGCCATTGCATTAGAATTGGAATTCAACATCCTAAAATGTTGAAAACATAAGATTACAGAAAAACAGAGCAACATCAACACATGAACACTAAAACCATTATAACATGTTCACGTTCTTCGTTAAAAGATTTCTTGAATTCGATTATGAATCTGTTGAAACTTGAAACTCGAATTGAATCCACACAAAAACAGAGCAACATCAACATATGAATGATGACGGTTGGTCAAGCCTAATCAAAAACAATTTATAAGGTTCCAAACTCACCTAAGATAGCTAGGGTAAGTCGGGTCGATCCACAGGGAATATGTGGAAAGTTTTGTAGTTTAAATCTAAAAGTTTGTAGCTTGATTACAAAAACTTAGTAAAAATGACTAATCGAGAAAAGTAACGAACTTTATGATTAATTGAGTTGCAAACAATAACGTAAATAAGTAATCTTCTCCGGATTCAGGTTTACTACTTAGATTTGCTTTGAGTGTTCATAAAAGTCATATAAGCTTAACGGGTCAATTTGGGTAAAAACAATAGATTGAATGAGACTGTTGTTAAAGAACTACTCGAATCATATCCTATGTTTGTGATACTCAATCCCATCCAACATCAACGTTTCCAGATGAAAGAAATCTAAAACAATCAAAGTGGAACAAGTGAATTGAAAGCAACACACATATTTTAGAGTTTTCAACCAACAAATAATGTACTCGGCTTAAACTACCATGTTCAAACATTAACTCAACCACAAATCATCAAGAACAAATCATAGTAGTAAACCTTACTACCCAAAGAAGATTACTAGGAGATTAGCTAGACATGGTAATGAAGAACACCAAATCAAAATCAAAATTAAACATCATATCTAACGTTAAAGGATCAAACCGAATGATTAAAACACTTGAAAAGCCTTGAAATCGCCTCTCAGGAGCCTCTTGAAGCCTTGGGGACGAAAGGGGGCGACTATGGAAGTGTAGAATGAAAGATCCCCTCAAAACCTAATTTTTTCGGCTTTTAAACGAGTTCAGCACGCGTGGCCACCGTAAGACGTCTCCCCACCGTAAGTTACGGTGGGCACCTTCTGTTTTTCAGCATGTTTCGGCCGTAAGGCATCCAACCCACCGTAAGTCATGGCCGACCAACTTTGTCCAAATCTTGTTTTTTTCATAACTTCTTCGTTCGGACTCCGTTTTCCTCCCCGTTTGCGGCCACATTCTCGTAATTGAATTCTCTTTCATCTCATCTATCATGATCTTTGATTATCATTCATGTGCATTCTTCAAAACTCCTCAAATGATTGCGTTTAACCTACAAAACATCAAATCATCGTAGTTAACTTGTTCAACACAATCTCTTACACTTGACCATATTAAATGCATTAAATTTAACCAATTAACCATGATAAACCTCATTCTAAACCCCTAGCATCACATCCCCACACTTGTTTCTCGCTTGCCCTCAAGCGAGGTTGCTTTTAAGAATCAAGAATTCTAGTCAAACAAAAATTAGGTGAGCACATAGACGCACACATACCAAACTCGATTAAGATTCATGGGCATACCTAATTCCCAAGTTAGCAATTATGACCCGTTAACAACCACAAACCTCTAATCCGCTGGGCTGCCTAACTAAGATTCTCAAACTCTAGGTGGTTCCCTTGCACATATCATACCCCTCACAATAAAACTCTCCACTCGGTATAAATTCTGGCCCGACCAAAGATGTGCCGGTATTTATGAAGTACTCAAGCAATGATGAAAACTAGTGAGCATAGGCTTGTGAAACAATCAAATCTCCACTCACTAACACAAGATTGCACACCAATCATGAGGGCTTTTCAAAGGTTGTAATGTTAGGCTTAGGTTCGGGTAAGGATAATTTAGGGTATAAGTGACTAAAGTGATGAAAAACTTGAGTTAACTACTTTATTCAACGACTTCAAACCTTTTAACTACACTTTATTCCAAGGCACAAAATATTTTTTTTTGTCATGTCTAATACTTTCGTTTTTCAACTTCACTATTTTAACATAATTTTTTTCTTTCCATTTTTTTTTCATCTTTTTATAACTTAACAAAACATAAAGGGATTTACTAAGCTAGACTATCTCCAACTACCTCTTTGAACTATTATATCAAATCAAACTTAATACTACTACCATTAATTAACTCAAGTTCCATCACATGGGTAAATAAGTGAATAGGCTATACAAAAGGTTAGTGGGTTAAAAGTTTAGGGAAACAAATGAATGGGAGACGGCTCAAAATTGGCTACTACGGTTAAATGTTAAATAGGTGGGTCCTATGGGGATATCCTAGGGTTAATCCTAATGCCTCAATCATTTTAATGGGAATCTCGGTTTCAAGCTTCAATATGCACGCACTCCACAAGTTCTACCATTAGATTGCATCATTGCACACTCAAACAAGCAAATATATCTAATAATATCAAATAATAGGCTTCTCACATATGGAAACGGTGGAATTAGGCTACCGATATGACATGTGCAAGTTTACTACACCTAAGGTTTGCCACCCCTAGCTAGGCATTCCCTTTCCAACTTCCATTAACCGACCGGGTTGAGACCTTTGGGAATTAATCATGACCAAGAACCTTAACCAATGATTAGTATTTTTAGAGAAAAATGTTAAAAAAATTTCAAATTTTCAATTTTTTTTCAAATTTCCATTTCTCCAAAATATGTGTCTACCTATGAATCCCCCATCCCCACACTTGGGATACATTGTCCCCAATGTATGGGCTTTTCAAGCAAATTCAACCTTTCAATCTCCTTTAGACTTTCCCATCTACGTTATCAAGGCTCTTTGACTCGACTCACAATGCAAGACAAACATGAACATAAACAAGCTACTTATTTCCTAAGACATAATATAAAGAGTTCAGCATCACACACCACCCACCCCCCATATTGTTCTATTGTCCTTGCCACCAACCCGCATCACATAATTAAATGGTTTAACATAGAGCAAGTGGACCTGATCGATCGGAACAATCACTATCAGCGATTGCCCCCGTAATACCGGTTCTGCCTCTGTCCAAAAGATCTGTGAGTTCCTCAAACCATTGCCCAAATGAGAATGCATCTGCAGACGCTCCACCACCACTAAATTAACACCTAACTTGTAATCAGCAACATGCTAGGACAAACATTCAACCATTTAGCATCATCTCATAACCCCCAAACTAATAACACCTATATTCACAGAGAACATAACTCAAAACAAAAATTCACCCCTTTATATCAATGTGGTGATGAAAACATACCTTTGAAGCTTAAAGATGTAAGATTGCACTTTACTAGGATGAAACTTAACCCGAAAGTGAAAATTGCTCACAACCCCACTTAGGGTTCGGAACCCACTTCCCGATCTACACCAACGAGTTGAAATATGAAGAAACTAACCTTGGATTCTTGTTGCTCTCAAAAAGTTACTCAATTTAGACCAAAGAAACACGTGGTTTGGTTGAGAATTGTGAAAGTTAGGGTTTGAGTTTGGGAGAGTGTTCTTGAGAGAAATTGGGAGGAAGATGAGAAAAAAAAATAGTGAGAAGTGGGTTAGAATCTAATGAAAAGAAGTGTTTGTAATTTTATGATTTTTTTTAGCTCACAAAATTCTACAGTTTATTTCTACAGACACTTTACACTCCATACACAGGTCCACATTTTCAAACACCACTCACCTCCCATGTGAACTCCCCATTCTACCCCTCCTTTATTTACATCACACTGCATGAGACTCTCATCACTAAATAATTAAATATCTGTGGGGCTGGTAATAATAATAATATTCATTCTTTCTCATATCCATCACATCCTTCGTTACTTTTGTAATAATAATAATATTCATTCTTTTGTGCACGTAGTCCACGAGCTCCAGTGTTTGAAAAGTGCCTTTTACTGTTACTTGTGAGGTCTTTAGATCGGGTACTGCGGTTTCTACACCCTTCATCCTGAGAATGCGTTTTCTGATTTCTTGAGCACAAGCTTCATAATGCATATGCACCTTCAACACCACCGTAACCACCGGTGGAGGCTCATCTTTCTTCTCTTCCACCTTGGGTGCTTCTTCCTCCTTCTTGGGCTCCTCCGCGGGATTTTTTGGCACCGGCGACAGAAGCTCAACTTTCCGGTGACTTTTCTTCTGGAGTCTTTCTAGAACCTTCATCGGATCTGCTTTTTCTCCCTTCACTACCACTTTATGAGTCTTACAATCAGTGACAACATCTTCAACACCATCGAAGCCTTTAAGGCGTCGCTGGACTTTTCTAGCACAGCCTTCACAATGCATGAATACTCTCAACACCACCTCTTGCGGTGGTGGAGGTGGTGGTGGCTCTTTTCACTCCTCTGCCTTTTTGTCATCTCCGGCCGCCGGTTTTGCTTCTTCCGCCGGCGGCTTTACCTCCTCTCCCATTTGAGAGTTGAGTGGCAGTGCTGGTCGTCGTAAGTCTACAGCCCACCGTAACTTACGGTGGGCCTCTTCTGTTTTCTCAGCCCCCAACCGCCGTAGGTTACGGTTGAAAACAACCTTACGGTCGTGCAGCTTGTCGACCTTCACCGTAAGACCACCGCCCACCGTAGGTTACGGTGGGCTCAAACTGCCTTGCTCTCAGTTTCTGCGGCCGTAGCACCCATCCCCACCGTAAGTTACGGTGGGGCAGTTCTGTTTTGGCCATGTCCTTGCCACCGTAGGTTACGGTGTAGTGGAGCCCTACGGTGGTTTGTAATTATTATTATTATTTAATTAATTTTTTTTTATTACCAAAACATAAAATTTTAATTACCAAAATTTAAAATACGAATAAGCAACTATCATTAACCATCAATTTTATCGTTAAACCACTGAATGAATCCGCTTTGAACCGCCACCCCTAACTTTTGAACCGAGTTGTCCTCGACTCACGGTTTTGTAAAAGGGAATGTACCTGATTAAGTGATGATAAAAGAGATACGATCGCTTAATGAACAAAACAAAACAAAACCAAACGCATGAAACGACGAAAATGTAACGAAAAAGAATGAAAATAACTAAAAACTCACAAACACGGGTTGCCTCCCGGAAGCGCTACGCTTTAGGTCTTCAGCCAGACCATACCTGTCACCACTCATGGTGGTCGAAAGTGGTGCTTGCCTTCTGAGAGTTCTATAATTGTTTGCTTTTGTTGATCTAGTGGTTCCTAACGTCATCCAAACATGGACCGAACATCGTTGTCTTAACTTGAGCATTTTTAGGATCAGGTGGATCACTAACTTTTTTCTTCCATTTTGGCTTCTCATGCTTTAATTCCATCTCCATCACTGGCTGTTTATTTTCTTTTGAATCTACAAACTCTGTAAAGTCCACCTGTTTATCCGTATCATACTTGCAACCATTATCAAAAGTTATGTGCTCGTTTACATGTGAGATGTAGGGAGGAACACACACGTTAGTCATATTTGTATCAAAAAGTTTATCATTAACAAGATAAGTGATCGCCTTGGAAAACACATTAAAACATAACTTACGAGTTTCACATGTCATATCAATTGTTCCATCCTGACAGTTGATTTGAGCATTGGCAGTTGCCAAAAATGGTCGCCCTAAAATAACCTTTTGTTGCTCGTTTGAATACACTGGTGCATAGTCAAGCACCATAAAGTCCACCGAGTAGTAGAAATCTCCTAACTTGATGATCACATCTTTCACCATCCCCCTAGGACGTTTGCAGGTCAAGTCAGCTAACAACACGGTAGTGTCAATCTCCTGTAAAGGGCCGAACTCATATTGATCATATAGTGCACCAGGCAAGATACTAATACCTGCCCCATAATCCAAGAGCGCCCTTTTTATCTTAAACTTTCCTACTTTGATTGGAATGATGGGTTCTCCTGGGTCACTCTCTTCTACTCCATCGACTTCATTTTTCTTACCTGCAACTTGTTTTGATAAAAAAGTAAAGTCGTCAGTGAAAATTTTAGAATCGGGGAGGATACTAACCGAATTAATGTTGACATTTTTCATGTTCTTTGTGGCTGTCCCTTGATGTTGTGGATTCATTATCGTATCACTTGGTAGCTTCCCTGGGGCTTTCTTCAAAATTGCAACTTCCTCAGCCAACTGCCCCACTTGTTTTGATAAAGCTTCAACGCTCTTGTCTCTAACCTCATTGGATTTCTTCATCTCCTTCATGAACTCCAACAATTCCCTGTTTGTTGGCTCTGAATTTCCTCCTGATCCACTCTGATCCTGGTTATGCTGATAATTCCTTTGACCACCCCTGTTGTAACTTCCTTGATTGAAATGACCACCCTGTCCTGTTGACCTGTTCTGATATTGCTGATATGAATTGCCTTGAAAGTTTGGGTTCAACTGGTTGTCTGGGTTACCATATCTAAGGTTTGGGTGATTTCTCAAACCGGGGTGATAGGTGTTGTTATTAGTGTTGTTGTTGTATGGTCGCCTATCACCCTGTACATAATTCACCTCTTCCAACCCCTCATCAAACTCTGGACAATCTCTGACAGTGTGTCCAGCTTCACCGCATCCCTGACATATAGTAAAAGAACTTGTAGCCTTTACTGTAGCCTTACCTGATGATTGACCCGACCTGGAAGTCCTTCTATCCGAATCATCAACCACATTCCTTGATTTCCTCCGAGACTGAGCTTGCCTTTTTGAATGTATACTCATCCGTTCCAGTAGCTCCCAGTCATCATCCTCAGTATTAGTCATGAAGGTTCCTGCACTTGTTGAATTCACATCTCTCACATCTTCAGCAGATAACCCATCATAAAATGAAGAAATCAACTCTCATTGAGGAATGTCGTGATGTGGACAAGTTCTCAACAACTCCTTGAATCTGGTCCAAGCTTCATGGAATGGCTCATCTTGTTTCTGACTGAATGTACGAATGGCAGTTCTAGCTTCACTTGTCTTCTGGGGTGTATAGTATTCCTCTAGGAATGCCTGCTGCATTTGCTCCCATGTGTAAATGCTGGCAGCAGGTAAGGAATGAAACCACTTCTTCGCATTTCCTTTCAATGTGAACTGAAATAGCACTAACATCACTTCTTCGGGTGTAAAACCTTGTGCCCCAATAGTCTCACAAATGGCACTAAACTCGTTCAGATGCAAATAGGGTTCTTCCTTGGACAGTCCATGAAACTCAGGAAGAATGGCCAAACTATTGGACCTAATCTCAAATGACTTCCCTCTAAATTATGGCCTGACTATGGGTGATGAAGCTCCAGCAATGGTAGGGCGAAAATGGCTATCAACCCCTTGTACATTGGCTTGGTAGGGTTGAAGCCCGGGGTTCCGATTTGCCCGAGGAAATCCTTGCCTTCTACCTTGAACTTGGCCCTGATTTTGCCTATATTGCCTTGGATGTTCATTATGTCTGTATCGGCCTTGGTTGTTATTAGGTTCATTGTATTGCACATCCTCCTCAACATACTCATCTTCGTTCCCATCACTTCGTCCATCTATGTCATCATCCCAAGTATGGATGCTCAATCTGTCAAATCTATCCTCTTCGGCCTCGATCCTATTAACCCCCTTTGATGTCTCATATTCTGTCTTGGGAGTCCATGTTGATAGGGGTTTTGTCTTGGTTGAGGATAAGGATTTTGTCTTTGAGGTGGTAGGTTGTGGGCAATTGGGTTTTGTGCTTGTGGCTGCAAATTTGGGTAAGGTAATGGGTCATTTGGTTGGTTTGGTGGAGGTTGATCAATTGGTGGATTTGGCGGTTGGTCATTGGGTGGATTTTGGTTAAGTGGTGGTGGTGGTGGTGGGTTGTGTTCCATCTTGCACTCTTTGACTGCTCTTGATGATTGAGTTTTTGCACGGGATTGTGCTCGATTTCTTCGAGCGGTCTTTTCAACTTCTGGATCAAAGATTAACGGGGACTTGTTCCTTGCGTACCGGGTATGCATGCACGGAGCTGTCACCTGCACACACAAGCACACCTAGCGTAACAAAGAAGAGAAAGTAAATAAACAAGCTAAACAAGTAAAGACTTAAACTTGACACTTTGCGCACTAATTCCCCGGCAACGGCGCCATTTTGATGACGGTTGGTCAAGCCTAATCAAAAACAATTTATAAGGTTCCAAACTCACCTAAGATAGCTAGGGTAAGTCGGGTCGATCCACAGGGAATATGTGGAAAGTTTTGTAGTTTAAATCTAAAAGTTTGTAGCTTGATTACAAAAACTTAGTAAAAATGACTAATCGAGAAAAGTAACGAACTTTATGATTAATTGAGTTGCAAACAATAACGTAAATAAGTAATCTTCTCCGGATTCAGGTTTACTACTTAGATTTGCTTTGAGTGTTCATAAAAGTCATATAAGCTTAACGGGTCAATTTGGGTAAAAACAATAGATTGAATGAGACTGTTGTTAAAGAACTACTCGAATCATATCCTATGTTTGTGATACTCAATCCCATCCAACATCAACGTTTCCAGATGAAAAGAAATCTAAAACAATCAAAGTGGAACAAGTGAATTGAAAGCAACACACATATTTTAGAGTTTTCAACCAACAAATAATGTACTCGGCTTAAACTACCATGTTCAAACATTAACTCAACCACAAATCATCAAGAACAAATCATAGTAGTAAACCTTACTACCCAAAGAAGATTACTAGGAGATTAGCTAGACATGGTAATGAAGAACACCAAATCAAAATCAAAATTAAACATCATATCTAACGTTAAAGGATCAAACCGAATGATTAAAAACACTTGAAAAGCCTTGAAATCGCCTCTCAGGAGCCTCTTGAAGCCTTGGGGACGAAAGGGGGCGACTATGGAAGTGTAGAATGAAAGATCCCCTCAAAACCTAATTTTTCGGCTTTTAAACGAGTTCAGCACGCGTGGCCACCGTAAAACGTCTCCCCACCGTAAGTTACGGTGGGCACCTTCTGTTTTTCAGCATGTTTCGGCCGTAAGGCATCCAACCCACCGTAAGTCATGGCCGACCAACTTTGTCCAAATCTTGTTTTCTTCATAACTTCTTCGTTCGG
>CM044007.1:87122455-87525371 GCA_024085815.1 Flaveria linearis
AATTCTTCAGGTGGAAGATTGAACACTTCTTATAATAATTCTGTAAGTAATCTTGTTTCAAATGACAACAAGAATGAAGATTGGAATTCGGATTTGTTCGATTTCAACAATGGAGTTGAAAGTCTAAATCAAATTTTTACACCATTTTCTCCTCCTCCATTCATGTCTACATACCCAAATCAGTTCTTGGATTCTCCTTCATTCATGTTCAATTCCAATGTAAGTTCTTGTTTCCAAAGATTCTGACTTTTGTTTTCAAAATGTTAATGATTTTTAATGTGATTGGTTTATTGTTTATATTATGTTTTTCTTTGCTGCAGTTTATTCATCTCCACCAAGAGGCAATTATCTTGGATATGATTTTGAAGAAGAAAAGGCAAATGTTTCTGATTTAATTTCTCAATCGCGAATGAGTCCTACTACCATTTCTAGAAGCAAGATGGTATGCAATTTCCTTAGCTTTGAAAGCTTCATGAATTTGGTATTTGAGTTGATGAGAACCTTGAGATAGTCAAAGATAACAATAATATTGATTCTCTCTAATGCATATTGACATGTTGACCTTTTGGTCAAATGTTCTAGAAGTTCTTTTAATTTCTAGAATCAGGATCATTGTGTGATCTAAAGAATCTATTTTTAGAGAGTTGAAGTTAATCTTTCTTATTTATGGTGCAGGAGGAATCTATGAAAAGTGAAGTTCAAGATTGGAATGACAAAAGTCAACCCAAACAAATTGACGTCTCCATGCAAATCAGCAAAATAGAACCAGAATCAGAATCAATACATTCTTCTAGAAAAGATTGCGAATTAGACCCAATTCAAGCTAGTAAGAAAGAAAGCAGATTTGAAGATGGTTATAATTGGAGAAAATATGGTCAAAAACAAGTCAAAGGAAGCAGAAAACCGCGTAGTTACTTCAAGTGTAGTTATCCTAACTGTCCAATGAAGAAGAAAGTCGAAAAGGATTTCAATGGGTACATCACAGAAATTATTTACAAAGGGAAGCATAATCATCCAATGCCACAAAACATGAAGAAAAGATCATTAAACTCATTCACAAACACATATTATGATCACTCGACTGATAAAAATCATCTCGAGTCCTTTTCTTCATCTTCCCCGGCTTACTTTGGAGAAGCTGATTATGATCAAGACTCTTCGTTTAGCAAATCAGGAAATGACCACGAATATAAATCCAATGCTAAGAGATGGTAAAGCTACATTCTTTTCTTTTTATAGAAGTATATATTAGACCTACAAACAATGAATAATAGAAAAGAGTCTAATTATAGTCTTTTTTTACTTTTATATTGCAGGAAAACAGATGAGGTAGAAAGCGAAGCAATATCATATGATGGGAGTAACACTATTCAAGAACCGCGGGTAGTTATTGAAATGAAAAGTGAGGTGATATTCTTGATGACGGATACAAATGGAGAAAATATGGACAAAAAGTCGTTAAAGGAAATCCAAATCCAAGAAGTTACTACAGATGCACGAACATAGGTTGTCCAGTGCGAAAGCTTGTAGAACGAGCTTCACATGATTTAGAATCTGTGATCACAACCTATGAAGGCAAACACAACCATGGTTTACCTTCACGCGGTAGTGGAAGTTATGCCACCAACCAACCACCTAAGTCTAACATCACAAACACTAGCAACAACTGCATGTTAGAGACGTCTACACCTTTCTCAGACTATGCGTATAATGTTCATGGTATGAGGGCTTTGAATAATGAAGATTGGGCTAGAGGAAAGTTCCTATCAAAGACTAAGGAAGAACCAGAAAATGAGTTCATTTACAACTCATTTTAGACATAACTCATGATGATTCTTTATTCTTTTGTCACATTATGTACAAAATGGATCTATTTAATGAAATATACTAGCCAAAAACTCTTATAACAAACTAATAGAATCCACGAATTATTTCTCCACGATTATCGGTTGAGTGGTTACAAGTTATCCTAAAGATTTAGCAACAGATTTGATTTAGTTAATTGTTGATATATATCTTGTATTTGAATTAGATAGCAAATAGATAAAGAGATAAACATTAACTGTATTATAAATAGAGGTTTACCTCAATCAATGAGATCCATAGAATTTTCTTGTTTCTAATATGGTATCAGAGCATACTCTGAACCGTAAATAGAAATCTGCCATCTTCCTCCTCTGCCCTTCTATCCTCTCCTCTGCCCTTCCATCATCAACCATGGATAAAATACATCCAGCCATTACCGTAACCAACATCTGGAACTTCATACCTTTCACCCTCGAGATGGAGAACGACCAATACAACTCCTGGGCCGAGCTCTTCAAAATACATTGCCGAGCGTTCGATGTCAGTGATCATCTAGAACCAACCGCAGAGCCTCCCACAGCCCTTCCTCCTCTGATAAAATTCCTGCCAATGACCCTCCTACCAAATCTCCTCCCAAAGATCCCCTCACTCCAGAATTACGGTCTCGGATCGATGCTATAGTCCTTCAATGGATCTATAGTACGATCTCCAATGACCTTTTTAACACCATTCTTAAACCCAAAGCCAAAGCCTCTGAAGCTTGAAAAGCCCTCGAAAACATCTTTCAAGACAATCAGAACTCACGAGCTGTGTACCTTGAACATAAATTCGTCACCACACGCCTCAACAATTTTCCAAACGTCTCCGCCTACTGCCAGACGTTAAAGATGTTATCCTACCAACAGGCAAACGTCGGTGCACCGGTCACCAACCAACGCCTCGTCCTTCAATTAATCGCTGGTCTGAACGAGTCTTATGATGGGGTGGCCATGATGATACAACAAACCTCTCCCCTTCCTGATTTCTATGAAGCCCGATCGAAACTTGTCCTCGAGGAGACCCGCAAAGCCAACCAAGCCACCGCCGCCGCTGCTACACCCGGCACCGCCCTCGCGGCTACTACCACCCTACCGTCCAATAGCTCTCCACGCCCATCTGACCATCTCCACAACCCCACCGCTCCAACCCAGACTTCAGCACCCAATACCAGTGGGGTCGCGGCTGAGGGCGGGCCAGGGGGCGCACTCCCTTTCGTAGTGGTCGAGGATTCCAGGGGCATCCCCGCTCTAATTTTTGGTCTCCAAACTGGCCTCCTCATGGGCCATGGAATTATACTAACACTAATTGGCCCTATCCTCCATGTCCATATCCCACACAACAGCCCAACTCCACCAATAGACCCTCAACAGACCCACTTCCAAACCCATGCCCAGGTCTTCTTGGGCCCAGACCTGCCCAGTCCTATGCAGCTTCCGAGGCCAGTTATACCCCAACCGAGCTCGATCAGGCGTTTCAAGGCATGACCCTTAACCAACCCGACCCAAACTGGTATCTCGATACCGGTGCAACACAACATATGACCAACAACACAGGTAACTATTCCTCCTATTATTTCAATAATGGTTTTTCCAGGAATGTTATCGTCGGTGATGGCACACGTATTCCAATCCATGGTACAAGACATCAAACTCTATCCTCTCCCTATCCACCTGTCCACTTAACTAATGTTTACATGTTCCGTCTATTATTAAAAATTTGATTTCGGTACGTCGCTTAACCACTGATAATAATATTTCTATAGAATTTGACCCTTGGTTTTCTCGTGAAGGACTTCCCGACCAAGACTCCTATAATGCGATGCAATAGCTCGGGGGACTTGTATCCGCTTCTACCGTTACGGATCTTCTCTACCAACCCATCCGCTCTCACCACAGTCACCAAAGACACTTGGCACCAATGACTCGGACATCCGGGACCCTCTATGTTTCCTTGTTCAAATGATATTTCTTTTTCCAATGTTAGAACTTCCGATATTTGTTCTTCTTGCGTGTTTGGCAAACAATAAAATTACCATTTGTTTCGTCTTCTAATTATACTTACTTGCCTTTCGATATTATACATAGTGATTTATGGACCTCCCCAGTTCAAAGCTTGGGAGGCCATCGATATTATCTTTTGTTCTTGGATGATAAAACTAATTTTTTTGGATTTTTCCCCTCACACATAAATCACAAGTATTTCCTACTTTTGTTCAATTCTTCAACTTAATCAAACACAATTCAATACAAACATCAAATCCCTTCAATGTGATAATGGGAAAGAATATGATAATCATGCCTTTCACAATTTTTACTCTTAACATGGTATACTTTTTTGTTTCTCATGTCCTCACACGTCCTCCTAAAATGGTAAAGCCGAACGCAAGCTTCGCCATGTCAACAACATTATGCGCACCCTCCTGTCTCACTCTTCTACCCCTCACTTCTTCTGGCCACATGATTTAGAGCACGCACCTATCTTCATAACATTATTCCTAGCAAAATTATACAAAAGTCTTCCCCACGTTTCTACTCTACAATCGTCACCCTTCGTACTCTCACCTACGTGTCTTTGGCTCCCTCTGTTACCCTTTATTCCCCCCTTGACCATCCATAAGCTCGCAAACCGTTCAACCCTTGTGTCTTCCTCGGGTACCCTCGCAAACCATCGTGGCTACAAGTGCTATAATCCAACCACCCGCCAAATACTAATCTCTCATCATGTCATCTTTGATGAAAACATTTTCCCCTTTTCTCACCCCCACCTTCCCATTCTTCCCCCACTCGCTCCTCTGATCCCCACCGTTGCTTTGGCACCCATCCACCCAGGACACCACCCCCTCTCCCCAACCACATGCCCCGTCCCCTACTCCTCCCTCATCCCGTTTCTCCCAAACTTATCATCGGCGACCTAAACCTCCAACCACATCCTCCTATCCAATAAACACCCCACTCCCCCCACATCCTCTGCCCCCCCTCCTCCCCCGTTCGTCACTCCATAACCACGCGGAGTATGTCCCGCACCGCCACTACACCCACCCCTCTTAATCTCCACACGACCACCCCTCACCCCTCTCCCAACCTCCCCCATTGATGCCCTCAATGCCCCGGAATGGAAACGTGCTATGACCGATGAATTCCGGGCCCTTATTGATAATAATACATGGGAACTAGTACCTAGGAATGCCAATATGAATGTGGTGTGCAGTATGTAGATTTTTAAACATAAATTCAACTCTGACGGTTCCCTTGAGCGATATAAAGCTCGTTTGGTTTATGATGGCAGGTCTCAACAGGTTGGAATAGATTATGGTGAAACCTTCAGCCACGTCGTCAAACCGACGACCATTCGCACGGTGCTTAGCCTAGCTCTCTCTCACTCATGGCCGGTCCACCAATTGGATGTGAAAAACGCATTCCTCCACGGAAAATTATCAGAGATAGTATACATGCATCAATCAACAGGCTTTCGTGATCCTTAGCATCCTAATCACGTTTGCCTTCTGAAGAAATCTCTCTATGGCCTCAAACAGGCACCTCGGGCCTGGTACCAATGATTTGCAGATATGTATACACCTTAGGCTTTCATCACAGTCAGTGTGATCACTCGTTATTCATCTACAAACAAGGAACTGATGTAGCCTATATCCTTCTTTACGTGGATGACATCCTGCTTATTACCTCCTTTGACACACTACATGCTCGTTCATGTCTCACTTGTCCACAGAATTTGCAATGAAAGACTTGGGCCCGCTCAGCTACTTCCTCGGCATATCTGTCACCCGCACTCGAGACTCTTTCTTCTTGGATCAAAAGAGATATGCAACCGAAATCCTACAGCTGGCCGGCATGTCATCTTACCACCCATGCGTGACTCCGATCGACACGCAGCAAAAGCTTAGTACCACTGCCGGTGATCTTCTATCCGATGGCACTGAATACAGGTGCATGGCGGGTGCCTTACAATATCTGACCTTCACCCGCCTGGACATCACGTATGCCGTCCAACAGCTTTGCATGCACATGCACTCGCCGACAACAGCCCACATGAAAGCTTTGAAACGTCTTTTGCGCTACATCAAGGGTACTCTTTCACATGGGCTACATCTCACTCGGTCACCCTCTCTAAACTTGATCGCCTACACGGACGCCGACTGGGCTGGCTGTCCCGATACACGCCAGTCGACATCCGGCTATTGTGTTTATTTAGGGGATAATCTACTCTCCTTGTCTTCCAAACGCCAACCGATCATTTCCCGTTCTAGTGCTGAAGCAGAATATCGGGGCGTCGCAAATGTAGTCTCTGAAATTTGTTTGATTCGCAATCTCATGCTTGAGCTTCACCGGCCTCCACTCATGCTATTGTCGTCTATTGTGACAACATGAGTGCCATTTACTTGTCAGGCAATCCCGTCCAACATCAACGCACCAAACATATCGAGCTCGATATCCACTTTGTCCGAGAAAAAGTCTTCTGCGGTCAAGTTCGGATCTTACACGTTCCCTCCCGCTTTCAGATTGCTGACATTTGTAGGATTCTATATGCCCAAGACACGTAGAATATTGATGCGGTTAGTACGTTATGATCCAAGTTGGGTTATACCCAATAACAAGCTTAGCAAACACCAATTAATATTTAATTGATGATATGATCATGCAATTAAATATTTACACCAATTTAAAAATGAGTTTCTAAATAGTTGCATATGACAGGGAACAACTTATTAGAATATTTTGTTCAATAATATTATTTGAAGTGTTATTTAAATAAGTTGGATAACACCAAATAATAATGAGAAATTATAACTTATAAGTTAAATGGATAATTGTATAAGTGATATAACTTGTACATACAATTAAATAGTTAATTGCATGTCTAGTTACAAGACCATTTTTAATGTGTGTGTGTTATGTTTAAAAGGGGAAAACCCTTTTTTGAATAAGGATTCGGCCGCCCCCCCCCTTATGATTGGACCATTTTTGCCTGGTAAACTACACACACATTAACTTGTCTTGGATACTTTTTCTCTCCATTCAATCTCATTGCATACAACACACACAAAACTCCTTTCTCTCTCTCTAAAAGCTACGGCCAGCAGCAGCATTTGGAAGGTTTTAAGAGCAATTTTTGTGTTGTTTTGGTGTCAACTCCTAGCAAGAAGTGGTGTTTGCAAGAAGGCTTGGGGTATACAAGCTTGAGGACTTCTTCTCTTGGAGTCTTGGCCGATTTTGGACATCCAATCTTCTTTCTTTGGTCGTTTTTAAGCTGCTGAAAGAGGTAGTAATCACAGCTCATTGTGGCTGTGATTTTATGTACATATACACTTGTTCATAGCTTGCTTATTCACATAAATGATCCTTTGTTATATGGGTTTGTTTATACATTAATATGGTCATCTAATGAACATATTTTCAGCTTATAAACAAGTTTATAAAGTTGTAATTCCGCTGCGTTTTTCAGAAAGTTTAATGGGTTAAACTACGTTTTTGTGTTCTAACAAACCCTACAATGGCATCAAGAGCCGGTTATGTGGATAACTTGCTTGTTCTTGTTCTTTAAAATCGGTTTTAAAGGATAATAATCAACTCATTAGAGGCTGATTTTAGTTGATTTAGTAAACCCCAAGTCTTTCAAAGTTATATCTTCATGCTTATGATTAAACTTTGAAAGATAGGAATGTTAATTGGTTGATATGTTTGGTTGTTTGTTTGGACAAACAAACCCAAATTTTCAGTTTATGTTGGCTGAAAGTTTGGGGTTTGATGGGGTTTATTTTGTTTATTGAATGATGTTTTGATTGTTCATATGATAGTGCATAACCTAGCTTAGGCCTTGTGTTGTTTGGATGTATGCAATAGTTGGTTTTGTTTGTTCAATGGGGTTGTGTATTAATTTATTTGTGCTTTGTTTAAAATGTAATTATATATTTATTCATTGGGATGTAATAATAGATTAGGAGTATTTTTCTTTTACTAGAAAATATGTATTGGGATATATATTTTGTAAAAGAAGATGCTTGGAAGGAAGCACAAGTGGAAGACACAAAGAGAAGGACTTGAAGCATATGGATGCAAGTTCAAGTGGGGGTCTATGAAGACCTCAATTTTGTATTGTATTCAACCCTTAGGAAAAACCAAATGACCACACTTGTGATGGCAAACAAGTGTGGTCATAATAGTAGCTATGGTTATCATATTGTGGTTGTTTATATTATGCTTGTTTGATTATGATTTTGTGAATGATTGTATAATATTTGGATATGATAAACAATCTTAATAAAATGATCTTAACAAGCTAAAATAAAAATGGTTCTTAATCATTAAGTGTTAATAAATGGTTATTAAAAGGATTAATGATTACATAATAAAATGGTTTTATTAAAAAGGGCCATAGGGTATCTTGTATTTGAAAGCATGCAAATACAAGTACATAGAGTTTTCTAAACTAGAATTATGAAATCTCTAAACATTTGACAAACAAGTTTAACACCGTCCTTTTGCACAACACTTGAGTCATTTGGAAACTCTTAATGGGATAAGGTCACCTAACCATTTAGAGGGAACTTGTGACTCAAGGTGGGGATACCACATTGGTGGGATAAAGGTCACCTAACCACCTATGTTGGTAAACTCACATGTGTGTGCAAGTAGGGTAACTTGATTTGCAAACCATGTTAAATGGATCACCTACAATATGGTTTCCAAATGGTGTTGATGGGATTAACATGCCGACTTTACATATGATGTTAAAGTCGATTCCATACCTCTAGAAGTTGCAAATGGTTGCAACCGTCAATCGTTGACCACCTTATTAATTTAAATCGTGGGATAAAGGTCACCTAACCACAATTTAAATGTAATGTTGGGTTCTATATTTTAATATAAAATGACCATTAAAAGGCATTAATTATTAAAAATAGCAATATCGAAAATACTAAAATAGATCTTTGTAAATTTTGTAGATGGCCACCAACAATGACAATCATGATAACTCATCCGCATCCACCCAATCATTACGAGCGATCCTCCAAAAGGAACGTCTAAATCATAATAATTTCATTGATTGGTATTGAAACTTGAGAATCGTTCTCAAGCAAGAGAGAAGATCATATGTTTTAGACGACCCTATCCTCGATCAACCTACTGAGGATGATGAGGAGGCCTACAAAGATTGGCTGAAGTACACTGAGGACTCCGTCCAAGTGTCTTGTCTCATGCTAGCGAGCATGACTCCGGATCTCCAAAAGGAAACGTTCCAACAGCAAGCAAGGGTTGAGTGTTTCGAAACGGTTCGAGCACTCCATGCATGTCGTATGGATGACAACCAATCTGTTTCATCTTATGTGCTTAAGATGAAAAGTCATATTGACCGCCTCGAGAGGCTTAATTGTCCCGTCTCGAAGGAATTGGCCACGGATTTGATCCTTAATGACCTTACCAAGAAGTCTTAACCATTTCAAGACATTCGTGTTGAACTACAACATGAATGCTTGGGACAAGAGCATTGGTGAGCTTCACTCAATGCTTAAAACTGCCGAGGCGGCCATGGGTAAAAGGGTTTTACCCGTTCTCACCATCAATGAAGGTGGGAACAAGAAAAGGCCTTATCATGCACCCAAGGCAAAGGTTGCCAAGGGTAAGGGACCCGTATGGGGAAAGGGAAAGGGGTGGCAAGGGTGCCACCCAAACCACAAGAGAAGAAGCAAAAGGTTGCTACCAATGACCCATGCTTTAAGTGTGGGGAGATTGGACATTGGGCAAGGAATTGTCCTGTCCATCTCCAAGAGTTGAAAGCAAAGAGGGATGCCGGGCAGACCTCAGGTACAATATACATGATTCATATTGATCATAATGTTACATCTTCAAACACATGGGTATTAGATACCGGATGTGGAACTCATATTTGCAATTGTTGCAGGGGTTCAAAGAAGTAGGTACTTCAATCAAGGGGATGTTAGTCTCTTCATGGACAATGGAACCAAAGTCCAAGTGGAAGCTCGTGGGGACTACATCCTAAAACTTTCAAGTGGCTTGGATGTTATTTTGAAGAATGTTTGTATGCTCCTAGTTTGACTAGGAACATTATTTCTGTATCCCAATTAAGACATTATGATTATGTATTATCTTTTGTTGAAAATAATATTCATGTTTCTTTAAATGATATGTTCTATTTTAAAGCTATTCCCATTAATGGTATTATGAATTGGTTCATGAAAATGCTTTAAATAGTTCATTGTACCAAACTAACACCAAGAAACTCAAGTTGGATTTGAGTGATACCTATCTTTGGCATTGTCGTCTTGGTCATATAAACAAGAAACGTATACAAACACTTCAAAAGAATGATCTTTTAAAAACAAATGAATGTGATTCTTGATGTATGTGAATCTTGTTTACAAGGAAAAATGACTAAGGCACCTCTTAGTGGAACTAACGAAAGGGCAAAAGATTTATTAGGAATCATACATTCGGATGTATGTGGTCCTTTTAAACCAATAACTAGGAATGGTGAAAGATACTTCATTACCTTTATCGACGATTATAGTCGCTATGGGTATGTGTACTTATTAAGGCACAAAGATGAAGCTTTTGAAATGTTCAAAATTTTCAAAAATGATGTAGAAAATCAACTCAACAAGTCAATTAAAGTTCTCCGTACCGATAGAGGAGGTGAATACCTAAGTGATGTTTTTCAAGATCATCTTAGGAGTTGTGGGATTGTCTCACAACTCACTCCACCTGGAACACCACAACATAATGGTGTATCTGAGAGGAGGAATCGAACCTTATTGGATATGGTTCGATCTATGATGGCTAGAAGCACATTGCCTCTATCATTTTGGGGTTTCGTTTTACTCTCCGCGGCCCGTATTCTAAATATGGCCTCAACCAAAAAGGTGGAAAGGACACCTTTGAGATATGGCATGGAAGAGTTCCATCCCTATCATACTTAAGGGTCTGGGGTTATGAGGCTTATGTTAAGACTCCCACCCCAAACAAATTGGAAGTCCGATCCACCAAGCGTATTTCTATTGGATATCCTAGAGATTCTATGGGATATTATTTCTATGATCCACTGGAACAAAAGGTGTTTATTGCCAGAAAGGGTGAGTTCTTAGAAGCAAAGTTCCTTATGGAGGGAACTAGCAGTAGAACAGTGGATCTTGAGGAGGATCAAGAACCACAACTCGATGCACGTTTGGTTGAAACTAGCACTCAACATGAGGATGTTGAGGATGATCAAGCGGTTGATCAATACACACAAGACGTTCGCAGAAGTGGTAGAATAGTAATCCACCTGAAAGATACGGATTTTTCATGGATGGATGCTATGTGGTAGATTCAGATGAACCAACCACATACTATAATGCAGTGTCCAATTCGGATTGTGACAAATGGCTTGAAGCCATGAACGTTGAGATGCAATCCATGTATGACAATCAAGTTTGGGAACTTGTTGTACCACCTCTTAATTCCAAGATAGTTGGAAGTAAGTGGGTTTTCAAGAAGAAAAACCAATATGCGTGGAAACTTGGATACTTATAAAGCTAGACTTGTAGCAAAGGGTTTCACTCAAACTCAAGGGGTTGACTATGATGAAACCTTCTCACCTGTTGCGATGCTAAAGTCTATAAGGATATTGTTTGCCATAGCTGCTTATTATGATTATGAGATTTGGCAAATGGATGTCAAAACCGCTTTCCTAAATGGATATCTTGATGAAGATGTCTATACGGTTCAGCCTGAAGGTTTTGTCGATCCAAAACATCCTAATAAAGTATGCAAGTTAAAGAAATCAATCTATGGATTGAAACAAGCATCGAGAAGCTGGAATCACCGTTTTGATGAGGAGGTAAAGAAATTTGGCTTCATCAAAAACGCTGATGAGGCTTGTGTGTATAAGAAGGCTAGTGGGAGCACAATAACTTTCCTAGTATTGTATGTTGATGACATACTACTATTTGGAAATGACATTCCAACCTTGGAAGGTGTAAAAAACCTGGCTTGTAAGTTGTTTTTCCATTAAGGATCTTGGTGAAGCGCCTATATTCTGGGAATAAAGATCTATAGGGATAGATCAAGGCGGTTGATTGGTTTAAATCAAAGTGCATACATTGATAATGTTGGAGCATATATAGTCATATATAGTGTGTCGTCGCTTGACGAATAGTCTAGGCTTAATGTTATACACCTTGTAAACACATGAAACTGGGTCATTCGCAGGAGCATATGCGAATGAGACTCAGTCGTACGACTGAGCCATGCTAATGGACCAGTCGTGCGACTGAGAGATGCGATTGGGGCATTCGTAAGACTGAGCCATAAGAATGGTCCAGTCGTACGATTGAACCATACGTATGGTCCAATCGCACGAATGGGCCCAGTCGCATCTAATATGGGCCGAGGCCTATATATACCCGTTTTAATGTGTAGAAACCGAAGGGTTTTTCTGATAGTGTGCCCGGCGCCCAGGCGCTGCCGGATGAGAGGGGAGATCATGCTCGATCTCCCCTTGCCAAAAGTCTTGATTCTTAAGTTGTAACGAGCTTAAAATCGTTATGTTTTATCAATAAAATCATTCGATTATTGTTCGTACTTTTGTTTATCTTTTGGTTTATCACCTTCCGTCAAGAACATGCTCGGATGTCTAGCGATCCAGTGACTTCACAGATAAAATCTTGAAAAGGTTCAAGATGGAGAACTCTAAGAAAGGTACCGTACCTATTCAAAGAGGAACGATATTGAGTACGACTCAATGTCCTAGCTCAAAGGATGAGCAAGATAAAATGAAAGCAATCCCATATGCATCTGATATTGGATCCATCATGTATGCGATGATATGCACTCGACCGGACGTGTCATGCGCCTTAAGCATAACAAGCCGTTACCAGCAAAATCCTGGAAACAGTCATTGGATGGCTGTTAAGAACATACTTAAGTACCTAAGGAGGATAAGAGATATGTTCCTAATCTATGGATTTGGTGATGAGGAACTCGTTGTAAAAGGTTACACGGATGCGAGTTTCCAAACCGATCGTGAAGATTCTCGGTCACAATCGGGATATATTTTCATTCTGAATGGAGGAGGAGTCTCTTGGAAGAGCTCCAAACAGGATGTGGTGGTTATATCAACTACAGAATCAGAATACGTCGCCGCCTCATTGGTAGCTCAAGAAGCTGCATAGTTGAAGAAATTCATTGCCGATCTAGGGTTGTCCCTTCCATTCAGGACCCCCTAGAGATCTTTTGTGATAACGAGGGTGCGATTGCTCAAATCAAGGAACCTCGTGCTCATCAAAAGACTAGGCACATTGAGCGGAGATTCAACTACATACGAGATGAAGTTGAAAAGGGAAAGATATGTATTCGCAAAGTTCACACGGATCAAAACATTGCGGATCCTCTCACGAAGCTCCTTGAAAAGGCAAAGCATGAAGGTCATACTTGTGCCATGGGACTTCGATATTCTAGTGATTGGATTTGATCTGCAAATTTTGTATTTGGATATATGGAACTCTTTATTATTTGAATAAAATTATTGGTTATAATGTTTCAATTAATGTTCCAATTTTGCATGTTTAATCCATGAGTAAATTGTTTACTCTAAATGTCCGTAGTCGTTCATACTTGTGGGAACAAGTGTGAGGGTAAGATTATTATGAACTTGGATTGGTTGATATTCATAAGGATAAATATAGAGCAATAGGTTGCTACCAAGGTTCATAGATATTTGTGGGATACAAATATTGGACTAACCCGCATCTCAAATTTTACTACATAGAATCTTATTGATTGATCATAAGTAAATTTGAGTAAAGGCGAATATCATTTGGTATCCTCCGACCTGAGATACATATTGGGTTTTGATATTCACCAAGTATTATACCTTGAGCTAATTCTTCACTGTCCTGAAATAGTGGATAGTACATAAGGGTATGTTCAGGTATGACACGAGGTGTTTGTGAGAAACTTATGTAGTCAAGATGGAATTTGTTCCTCTTATTCATTGAGAGCAAGATGTCTAAGGCCTGATTAAGTTAAATCAACAAGGAATGATCATTCTGTGTCCTTGGATTTAACAGGACATTTGTAACAAAAGGATAGATGATTGATTCACCTAAATCATTTCAAGTAGGATACTTGAATGTGATGATGTTATTGAATGGCCATAAGTCATACGTATTAAGGGTAGTAAACCGTTGTTAGGCGGTATTTACTGCTTGCATCAATCTTATACGAATATTGAGCAAGTGGGAGATTGTAGGATTCTATATGCCCAAGACACGTAGAATATTGATGCGGTTAGTACGTTATGATCCAAGTCGGGTTATACCCAATAACAAGCTTAGCAAACACCAATTAATATTTAATTGATGATATGATCATGCAATTAAATATTTACACCAATTTAGAAAATGGGTTTTCTAAATAAGTTGCATATGAGAGGGAACAACTTATTAGAATATTTTGTTCAATAATATTATTTGAAGTGTTATTTAAATAAGTTGGATAACACCAAATAATAATAAGAAATTATTACTTATAAGTTAAATGGTTAATTGTATAAGTTATATAACTTGTACATACAATTAAATGGTTAATTGCATGTCTAGTTACAAGACCATTTTAATGTGTGTGTTATGTTTAAAAGGGGAAAACCCTTTTTTGAATAAGGATTCGCCCCCCCCCCCTTATGATTGGACCATTTTTGCCTTGTAAACTACACACACATTAACTTGTCTTGGATACCTTTTCTCTCCATTCAATCTCATTGCATGCAACACACACAAAACTCCTTTCTCTCTCTCTAAAAGCTACGGCCAGCAGCAGCATTTGGAAGGTTTTGCGAGCAATTGTTGTGTTGTTTTGGTGTCAACTCCCTAGCAAGAAGTGGTGTTTTGCAAGAAGGCTTGGGGTATACAAGCTTGAGGACTTCTTCTCTTGGAGTCTTGGCCGATTTTGGACATCCAATCTTCTTTCTTTGGTCGTTTTTAAGCTGCTGAAAGAGGTAGTAATCACAGCTCATTGTGGCTGTGATTTTATGTACATATACACTTGTTCATAGCTTGCTTATTCACATAAATGATCCTTTATTATATGGGTTTGTTTGATACATTAATATGGTCATCTAATGTACATATTTTTTTAGCTTATAAACAAGTTTATAAAGTTGTAATTCCGCTGCGTTTTTCAGAAAGTTTAATGGGTTAAACTACGTTTTTGTGTTCTAACAAACCCTACAACATTTTCACAAAAGGGCTTCCTCGTGTTCTCTTTGAAGATTTTTGGGACAGTCTCAACGTCCGACAACCTCCCGTTTCAACTGCGGGGGTATAATAGAATCCACGAATTTTTTCTCCACGATTATTGGTTGAGTGGTTACAAGTTATCCCAAAGATTTAGCAACAGATTTGATTTAGTTAATTGTTGATATATATCTTGTATTTGAATTAGATAGCAAATAGATAAAGAGATAAACATTAACTGTATTATAAATAGAGGTTTACCTCAATCAATGAGATCCATCGAATTTTCTTGTTTCTAATACAAACAAAAGCAGACATAAAAAGTAATATGTATAGCGGTCTATAAGAAAATCGCATTTGAAGAAGTCAATAAACCATGGGTGCATGAAGTTAACTTGTTTTCGATAACGTTATTAGATGGTGCAATGTTGTTGAATGACTCGGTAATCATATCACAATCATCAACTTTATTATTAAAACTTGATAGAAAAACAAAATCCAATGAATCCATGTTAACGTTTTCGACTCAATATCAGAGATATGTTATTGGCCATATAATTTAAATGAATCAAATATTCGACATGCTTCTTTCTAGTTCTTTTTTGCGATTCATCTTATTCATATAACTAGGATTGTACATCCTTGCGCGTTGCGCGAGTGCTATAAATCAAATACAAAATTGTGGTAGTTTCAACTTTTGGCTCAGATTCGCATTCTCGTTGTGACTGCAAACCAAACATGTTTGCCACGCCAATACATGGCTATGATGATCTCACAAAAAATATGTTGTTGTTCTGGTGTGGCGACCACGTGTAAATGGTTTGCAGCCTGTGACGATGACGGGTCTGAGCCAAACCAATGTAGAAACAACATTTGAGAGCAACAGAGACACATAAAGAGGGTTAAATCAACAGTTACCTGGTGTATTGTTAGGCTCAGAGTTCGCAAAGCAATGAGCCAACCATGGCTGCAGGGCGGGTTGCAAGAATAAGCAGTCGACCTCAATCTGCGACACCCAAAAGGCAATCACCACATTTGAACCAAATCTAATAACCCATCACAATTTGAAAGAGAAGTAGAGAACATACGAAGAGGCAGATTGACTTCAATAATATGAACATAATTTAATTATTATAATATATCATAATTTAATTATTATAAGTAAAATTAATATGAGTGGGGACAATAGACGTTAACAAATGCATTGAAGGCCACACGTTCAGAGGCAAAAATATTATTTCCGTAGTTTTAACAGATTCAAAAATTCTTCTTTGATTCTTTGATAACTAATGCAATTCTATTAATAATAGACACATACCATTGAGGGTATACTAAAGTTAGTATTATATAAATAACAATCAACAACTAATCAATTTTATTTTTTCAACCCGTGTAATACATTTAGTTTTATTATGTTTTTATGTTATTTTAATAATTAACTCTCCACCTCCGTGTAAACACATGTAATACACGGGTAACTAAAGCTAGTATATACATATATAGGGAAGCTTTCTTTTTGGAACCAGATTTATGTTGACAACTGCGAGAAAGACATTAAATTCTTTGTTCTAAACAGAATGTGCCCCAATATATAGTAAGTTACTTGTGTACGGAATATAATTTCAATGTATACTTAATTAGTATAGATTACGACGGAACTGTGAGTAAAACATAGGGGCGAATAAGTAAACACCATTAATACTACCTGCGGAGGAGTCTGGGTTCTTGGAGGACCGTGAGCCAAAGTTTCAACCATGTTTCGACCACCTGTTGTGCCTGTTGTTGCAGAGACTGAAGTTGGTTGAACTGGTGGTGCAACCGATGAGCCATTTCCATTGCTGCCAACAATTACAGGCACCTCCGCCAGAGCCGAAGTCCATTTATCTCCACCAATCACAGTCGAATTACCGACGGGCAGGCTCTGCATGGCTGAGCTCAATCCAGGTGAGGAGACCTGCCCTGCATCATTCTCCACTTGTTTTTCATCCGCTCCAAGAGACGGAAAGTCCCTCGCAAAAGATGTCTTCACGTTACCAGAAAGTAAAGAATCACCTTTGTTGTGGCTACTTTTGTTGACTGTAGTCAAATCACTTGCTACCCTGTTGGACCATGGCTCGCCCGGTTTTCCAGATATACTTGAATGTGACCGCCTTAACCCGTTTTTGCCAAATCTACTTGGCAAAATGTTACCCAAAGGATCAGAATGATCAAGATGCCTATTTACTGATTTTTCTTTATTTCTAAACTCAAATATGTCCTTATCCCTATCCCTATCCCTATCCCTATCTCTATCCCTATCACGACGATTTCGATTAAAACTACTATAAGATCTTAAATGAGCCGAACCATTATTAATAGAAGGACGGGGAAAATATGAAGAACTTGTTTTATCTGAACCAGAAGGGCGTCCTAGATCATTATCCAATGACTTGTTTCTCACCGGTTTTGATACAGCAGGTTCATCTACATCAAGAAAACAACGTGAGCATAATTATTAATGAAATTGTAACCGAAAAACAAACATGTATATAAGAATTACCAGGGTGCAAGGAAGATGATGTGGTTTGGTGGGATGTTGTGCTTGATCCTCCACTGCTTTTCAACCATTCGGGTACAAATGTACGCTCAGTTCTTTCCATAATTAGTACCAAACATCATAAAAAAACTACCAAAAATGTCCCAACTTGCTAACGAATCAAGATGGCCTATTTGAGATGTCAATTCCAACTAAGAATGTTATCCTCTAACTAAAGTTCTAACACTTCAAGACATCCCCCAGAACTATTTAACAAAATAATCCAAAACTATCAACTTCACTGCAAAATTATTACGGTCTTTCAAGTTTTAACACCTCAAACTTCTTATAATACTGTTGTTTCAGCACCAAATTCCAATGAAGAACAAAGATCAACACACTTTTACTGTTCAGCACAAACCAAACCGTCTTATACCATCAAATAACACAAAATTCACCCTTCTTAATCAATTACCACAGGCCCATGACGAATAACAAAACCCTAGAACTCACACCACAATCACAAACAAATTGAAACCCCTAGCGCTTGTAACAGATCAAAGCACAGTTCATAATTATTCAATTCATATAAAACCACAAATCAAACATTGAACTTACGGAGTATCCCACGGCTTCGGCTCAGGCACAGCAACAACCATCCCCTGCATCTCCTGCGTAAGCACAACCTGACACCCCAACCTCGAGTGCTTATTCAAAATCCTATGCCTCGCGTTCCTCTTCAGCACATACTGCTCGTCGTAACTCGCCGGGGGAGCTTCTCCAGCCACTCTTCGGCGATATTGACCTCACACTCAGCGGAACAGGCGTCGATGTCTTCGACGCGATGCGATGCCGGATCGATGAGGTTGTGGTTCGTTAGGGCTTTGAGGAGAGTTTGGCCAGAGAGGCCTACGATCTCGCGCTTTTGGTTTGTTGAAGTGTGTGGAGGAGATGAGGATGGAGGCGTCGCAGCCTTCGACGAAGCAGTCGTGGAAGAAGAGGCGACGCCCCCGCCGCAGCGGTGGTGGGGGAGGTGATCTGCCTGTTGGTGGTGGTGGTGAGTGACTGAGAGGATTAAGAGGATGAAGATGAGAATAGCACTATTCAATACTATTCATAGTTTCTTTTTTCATATTAGATAATAATAATGTGCTAACTCTTTAATATACACCAGTTTTTGTCTAAAGCAACAACGGAAGATGCAATATGATTGTTGGTAAACTTGATATAAATTGTGTTTGTATATAATGACACACATGTTCTGAGAATGAGTTCGTCATTAATGCCTTCAACTCATCCTTAATATTAACTAACGCTAGCCTCACAACAAAGATACTTGTTCGTTTCGTCGTATATATATTTTACACAAATAATGTCTTAATATTTTTAAATACACAGTGTATGTTTAAGATTGCTTATTTCCATTAATTTTTTACTTATTAAGAAGTTAATAAGTTAAAAAAAAGTGTTTGATAAATCCAAACTAACTTTTCAAACTAACTTTCATATGAGGTAAAAAGAAGGTTTTGAAAAGTAAGGAGAATGTTACTTATTGACTTTTGAAAACTCCATATGATCTAATTTCTATAATACCCTTCTACCACCTCCTATTAACTCTTATCGTTTTTAAAAGTATGTCTTTTTTAGTCATTTTACAACATTTTAGTTTATAATCCTAGGGGCTGTTTGATTACCGCTTACTCGGTAAGATCTGACTGAGTCAGAAGCTGACCTAGTTAGAAGTCTGATTGAGTATGCATCTGACTGAATCTTGATTGTTTGATTTAATATTTGACTGAATCTGCTGAATGATAAAAATAATCATTATCACCCAACAAACACAACTTCATCTTCTCCCCCATTATCACCCAACACACACAACTCCCCACCTCAAATCGGTCGACCCGACTACCCCACCTCACCGGCGGTTAAAATGGTGGTACCCCCTCCTCAGATCGGTTGACCCGACTTCCCCCCACCTCACCGGCGGTCAAATGGTGGTACCCCCTCCTCAAATCGGTCGACCAACTTCCCCCACCTCACCGGCGGTTAAAATGGTGGTACAACCGACGGCAAAACCGGTGGTCGGACCGGTCAGTGAAGAGGAGATTTCGGTCTCGGTTTCACGGTGGACCGGCGGTGGGGGTCGCCGACGGGGGGGGTTTGGCGGAGGAGGGGGTCGCGCGATGGGGAGACCATCGGAGAGGGGGTCGCCGACGGGTGGCGGATTGCAGGGGTGAAGGCGGTGTGCAGAGGTGAAGGGGGTGTGCAGAGGTGAAGAGGTCACCCCTTTTCTAGGTCTTGGTCAGAATGATTCAAGGATCCGATCAAATCTGATTTCAAGCATATCTAACAGGCTGATCGGCTAACCGAGTCAGCTAGTCAGCCGGATCAGACCTAAACGAACAACCCCTAATTCAAACAATTTTCTAAAACTGCTTTAAAAAAGTTATAAATTTAAATACTTATTTTAAAAATTCTCTTCAATCAAAATAAACAATACCAAACCACGCAAAAATTGTCCGGAGTGGTTATATTTAAAAAACTTCACAACCTTCATCAACGGGTCTCTACTTCTGGTACGCTGAGCCACCGCCGTACGTCCACCACACGCCGTCGCAGCCACCACACGCCGTCGCAGCCACCACACGCCGTCGCAGCCACCACCGTCAACACTACCGCCACCGTCAAACACCACCACTCCACCTGCATCACCACCACACAACCACCAGACGACGCCACACCTCCCTCTGAACCATCCTCTGCCGCCGGAGAACACAACCAGAAGACAAGTCCCAGAATTCATGAAATCAACAACATTAAACATCTAAGGTAGTTAGTTTTGATTTTAAAGCTTTAGTTGTAGCAAAAGTCGAAGATTTCCACTGGAATTGAATTAGGGTTCACCATCTTAACTAGGTGAAACTGTTGATGTTAATCTTATACCAAAAATTTGGATCTATTTGGACTTAGGGGTAGATAAGTGTGAGTTTATAAGTCAAAATGCATCTCCTTTTTGTGAAAGGGTTAATGATTCACTTTAAAAAGATTAGAAACAGGTAACTTTGGTTAATCAAATTTGAATTTAGGTTTGGAATTGGACAAGAGTACTCTTTTCTTCAGGTGGATGTAGATGTTAGTAATTGATTCAGATATTTGGAGATGTAAATAGCTTCCCTTTTAGTTAGTTATCTGGAAGTTTGGATGTTACTCCCCTTATGAGTTTGATTTTGGGATCTGCCCCAAATAGTTGTTTCTTGATTTCAACTGCATGAGATAAGTGCACAAATGGGAAATTGATTTTGAAGTATCCGTTTGATTGGTGAGTAAATGTAATATGCACTATGCAGTATATAGATTGCTAGTAACTTATATCCAGTTCTTCCAAACACAAGCATTATGTTATAAACGGTAAACCAATGCATGTTTGTGCATCTTCATCATGATACCTGTTTTATAGCATCAATTTGCATATGACTATATGAGTCTATCTTTGTGTGGTGGCAATGTGGCATGACCGAAACTGAAGTAGAAATAATGTTGAATGACTGTTTACTGTAAGACTATCATATGTGGATCCATGATAGTCGTCAGTCGAAAGTAAACAAGACACACTGCCTAGGCGTGCAGGTGAGGTAAGGCGAATGAACGTGCTTCAGGTAGATACAAGTCGCAAGGGAGGAACCTTCTCTAGGCGTGCCTTTGGCCATGTGCAAGCATGACACTTTTTTAGCTCTTTTGACAGCTTAAAAATTAATTTTTGATTTTCTGTGCTTGTTGTGTGTTTGAGTGTGTGTGCGTTCATCTGCATCTCTTATTTTTCCTATTATTGTGATATATTTTATCTCGAGTCATAAGATAAAGTTAGGAAGCACCCTAACTCTTAATCATCAGTGTATATTCCAGAATCAAACTCAGAAGGGGAATAACACCGGAATGAACGCATGGGATGGTATTTGCAACTAATCCAATTATTTTTATCTCAACCAAAGCATGGAATTGATAGAGACACTTGTGTTTGCAAGTCATATCTATGCATGGAACAGTAAATTGTTTTTTGCTGTATCATACATTGGTACGTCAGCTTTCATGCATGGACAGAGGTACAATTTTAATGTCTTAACAACTTTTTTGCTAGATTTTAACAAATCTTTATAACTATTTTTAATCCCGGTCAGTATATAATGGAAAGATCACGTAACAACGGGTATGTTTAGTACATAGAAAGTTATGTGATTACTCTTTCTGTATGTAATTAGTATTATGTGTGCTTCTTTTATGTTATTTTAAAGACTAAGCTAAACTAATTTTCTTACCACCCAATTCAGATCTTAATCTAATTGTTTTAATTAAGTACGTCATGTTATTTACTCTTTGCTAGGCGGATCAATCGGTCTTGTAACTTTCTCACGGGGGCTCTGTCATAATTTGGCAATAGAAGCTGGCACTGAGAGTTAGGATTTGACTACTGGTTCTACTTCCTTTGGGTGAAATAAAAAAAAACAAATCTTCTGTGTGTAATGTGTATTGTCACATTGTGCACACCAATTGTTTGATGTTTTGCTTGAAAGAGCTTCTTTTTACCAAGTATGAGAAGTCTATCACTACCATTGCTTCTACTCCGACGCTTAAGATCTTCCATACAAACTCGTTATGAGAAGTCTATCACTACTCCGATGCTTCTACACAACAACCCGCTTGGAAAATCAGGCTTTATGTTGTTTCAAATTATGCACAAAACTAGTGGAGGAAGAAGACCTAAAAAGAAAGTCTACCATAGAGTTCATGAACTAGACAAAGCCATGGACCTCCAAAAGAAACCTGCCGCGATCCTAAAGTTAAAATCAATCATTCAATCTCAAAAGAATCAATCTTTACTTCTTAGGGACCTTGAAAAAGAAGTTGGCATTATCCAGAAATGGAATTTTATAGCTCTTATTGAAAAATACCCATCAATTTTCTATGTGAGCAGCGGCCATAAAACACCCCCTGCGGTCACACTTACCACAAAAGCCCGAAAGATTGCTGCTGAGGAACCTCTAGCCAATGAACTAATGGAACCCATTTTGGTTAAGAATCTAAGGAAACTGTTAATGTTGTCAGTTGATTGTAGGCTGCCACTTGAAACCATTGATTTGATTCAGCCTGAATTGGGTTTGCCTACTGATTTCAAGAAATCTTTAATTCCAAAATTTCCTGATTTTTTTTCAGTGAAAGATGTAAACGGAAGACCCCATCTTGAACTGGGGAACTGGGATTCTTCACTTGCAGTAACAGCCCGCGAGGAAAGATATACGCATTCAAGAATCTTGGACACTTCTGGGGACTCAAAACGGGCTCGAATTTCAAAAGATGGAAACTTTCCTGGCCCGTTTGCATTTCACTTGAAATTCCCTGTTGGGTTTCGACCAAACATGAGTTATCTTCAGGAGCTTGAAAAATGGCAGAAAATGGATTTCCCTTCTCCTTATTTAAATGCAAAAAGGTTTGAAGTTTCTGATCCCAAAGCTAGAAAGAGGGTGGTTGCAGTGCTTCATGAGCTTCTTAGTTTGACTATGGAGAAACGGCTGACTTCTGGTCAACTCGATGCGTTTCATTCAGAACTGAGACTACCAGCCCGCTTGTTGCTTTGCTTAATTAAGCATCATGGTATGTTTACATGACGAACAAAGGTGCAAAAAGTACTGTTTTTCTTAAAGAAGCTTATGATGGGTCAAAATTGGTTGATAAATGTCCAATTTTGACATTTAGGGATAAGTTTATAGCACTCACAGGTAGGATTGAATCTACATCATGTATTACATGAACATGAAATTCAAGAAAATGAAATCAGATTTTTTTTAATATTTATTTTTGGATCATAGGTGTAGTACTGTAGTTTGCCTTGGGTTCTTCATTATCGAATTTTGTTCCCGTTAGTTTCATTATGGAGTTTTCATCTGGTAAGCGTGGTTTGAAAAGATTCACTGAAATCATGGATTATATCAAAGAAGACCATTCGAAATGTGCTGCTCTTGTGGTAGTATAGCTGGTAACTCTGCTTATGCCAGCTCTCTTCTTTCTTATGAGTGAGATTCACAATAGGGGTGGGCTTTTATGGCCAAGCTACTCTGGAGACTGAAGTATTTGCCTTTCATGGTTGATATCAGCTTTGACCAAAGGTATATTTACATGAATGTTGGTTCTCGCAGCTTCGGTTCAAGTATAGCTTGTTTGTTCAAGAAACAACACCGGAAACAAAACAACATGTTCAACTTATATCCATAAACATAGATGAACATTTTCACGATCAGTACAAATTAAACAGAGGTTTCACTTTGTTACCTTATGCTGTCAAAAACAAGACTAGTCATTGAAATCAACCCAACCAAACCCCAGGGATGAAAACATGGAGCGAGCGAGGTAGAGGGATGGGTCAGATTCAACCCATGGAATCGGGTGGTTGGATCATAAGTTTTGTTGATGAAATTCATGAGTTTGATTTTGCAGATTGGTTGGACACAGTGATGTAGAAAGATATGGTAAGGAGGATAGATGTTGAAGGGATGAGCACGGTTCTATCCGCAGGATAATTGAAATGGGAGCAATTTGTTTGATTGAAGTTTTTCTTGAGCGGTGGCAGAAATGTCGGCAAGGTGTGACAGAGTACAAAGTACTAGAAAACTTATGGGCAATGTTTAGGTTCTTGAAAATTGTAAGACATGTTCTTGTTCAATGACATCAATGGTCGTGACTAGTAAAGGATGACATGTGCCGGTAAACACGCCACTGTATGGTAGAGGAGAGGGGGTGCGCGATCACTATAAGCCACCCCAACCCAAGTTAATCAGATGTTTGTATGAATATGAGCATATAGATTTCAACTTATATATACAGAAGCAACTATTTAGCACCACAACATATTACAAGTCATGCATCAACACACATTCATATCAACCTACACTATCTACAACATGACATCATCTGCTTGTACCGGTTTGTGCTGTGCTTTGCCTTTACCGACACTAGCCTTGACCTAAAGTGCAGCATGTCAACCCAACTCGAACCTATATGACAACCAAAACAAAGTTACACGACTACCTGATTACTGACATGACTAGACATATATTACAGAAATAGAACTTTCAAAGTTCAAACACCATACTTCTTGTAACTAAAGTTAACTTCTTTTAACGTGTGATGTAATAATCAGTCCTCATGATCCCATACATCCGCCACACTTCGGTACGGTCCATCGTTCTTGTTTACAAAGAGATCTTCACCGTGCAATACTCTTTTCTGCTTCATATATACGCAACATTAATACCATCAAAAATCATAAGATGAGACATATGACTACATAAACATGCCACAAACCTGATTTGGGATGTTGCTCAGAACATCGAAATCCTGTTCCGGGAGCACCCAATTGAACACATGCATGTTTTCTTTGATTCTTTCGGCGTTTGTTGATTTGGGGATGACACTGGTTCCTCGTTGGATCGCCCACCTCACAAGAACCTGACCGGGAGTCTTGTTTAACTTCTTTGCTATCTTCTCCACTGCTGGGTCGTGGATGAGATCTCGACCGTCGTCGCCTTGTGATCCTAAGGGCGAATACGCCTATAAATCAATAGGAAATAGGGTTTTTAGCTTTGTTACTATTGATATATGCCCCCCTAACTTCAATCTAAGTTCAGCTATATATGTTATAAATATATTCATTACGGTGACATGGATCCCATTCTTCTGGCATGCTTCTAGCATTTTGTCATTCCTCCATCCCGGATGCATTTCCATCTAAACTTCAAACAAAACATGAAACAAATTAAAACAGATAGATACACATACCCAGTATAATTTCACTTATAGTTAAATTATTAGTAATTATTAATGGGGTGGTATGAGATAGATCATACTTGTATCTCATGAGAGGGATAGAGAGGCTGCTCCGCTCAAACCGACTCAAGAAAACTTTTTTTAGAGTATATTATAGTATGGTAATGGTAATTCAGATAACAAAATGAACTGCAACTATTAATATTGTTGTTACCTGGCACACAGAAGGCATTGTTTGAGCGAAACTTGTTAGCTTATTGAGCTTCTTCAACGTGAAATTGCATACACCGATATCGCGAACGAGGTTTTGCGCTGCAAGTTTCTCCATCTCCCTCCAGACACCTTCCATGTCGAAATCCAAAACATCCCCAGCTCGTGGTGGCCTGCGGGCACCTTCCTTAAGCCGAAAGGGCCAATGAATCTGTATATTCGAATGCAATCTAGCTTTAACATCTACTTATCATTTGAAAGAAACCGTAACAATTCAAAGCTGTTATATAAGTTTAAAGATGTATTACCAGAAAAAGATCAAGATAGTCAAGCTGAAGCTCTTGAAGAGTGTTGATGAGGGCTGGACGAACCCTTTCTGGAGATAGATCACTGCACCATAGCTTCGATGTGACGAAGAGATCCTTCCGCTCGATTCCGCCATCCATGGCTGCCTTAAGACCTTCTCCTACCTGCAAGTAATTAGGGTGATCGGGCTAGCTGGCTTAACATATTTTCAGTCTTAAACGAACTTTAAAAATAAATGATCTTTAATTTGTTTGTATAAAAGAATCATAAACCCATCTATACTAGTGAATGAATGAATTAATATGTGTAATCATACTTAAATAAGTTTTTTAGCTCCTCACTAACACTTCTTTTCTTTACAGTAAAACCATTAAATTATTATCAAGTCCTAATATAAAGCCACCCCTCCGATACGCCTACTGTAGGAGGTGTGGTGTTGGATACACTTGAAAATGAGAAAAATTCAGGGGCTGTATGACGACCCCAATACAACACATATAGGACTATGCGATATGCGATATGTATAGTAAATTTCGACACTTTTTTTCGAAAAATTAAGTGCTGTCAAAAATTAAGTGCTGCCGAAAAATTAAGCGCTGCCGAAAAATTAAGCGCGGCCGAAAAATTAAGCGCGGCCGAAAAATTAAGCGCGGCCGAAAAATTAAGCGCGGTCGAAAAATTAAGCGCGGTCGAAAAATTAAGCGCGGTCGAAAAATTAAGCGCGGTCGAAAAATTAAGCGCGGTCGAAAATTAAGCGCGGTCGAAAAATTAAGCGCGGTCGAAAAATTAAGCGCGGTCGAAAAATTAAGCGCGGTCGAAAATTAAGCGCTGTCGAAAATTAAGCGCTGTCGAAAATTAAGCGCTGTCGAAAATTAAGCGCTGTCGAAAAATTAAGTGTTGTCAGTATGCTATACGTATACGACACATATAAAAAATGGGGGCGTTGATTTATAATTGGGGGTGTTAGAATTATAATCGAAGGTGTCCCTCCTATTATCAAATATATTTTATAGAATAAAATGGCTTTTTTTTTTTTTTTGGTAATTTGAGGCACTTGAGAATTACAGTAAGAATTACAGCTTGAAGTGGTTGCTTTAGCTTAGCTGCTTATGATTCATAACATATCTTTTCGATCACAACGTTTCTTCCTCATTAACATCTCCTTTCTCTATGAGAGTAAAAACACAAAAAATATGAATTATCCAATATACTTTTAGCTTAAAATACAAATATAGTCTTTTTTTTTTTTTTTTTTTTAATTTTACTTCTTTAATATAGAGAAGCCTGACCACGTACACCCAAACTCTTAGGGATCGGTGAAGTTAATATCTTTATGACCTTATATATTGTAAAATTACCTCTTCTTGAACACCATACTCCCATGCAGTATCAATATGTCGGTAACCAGCCTGCAGTTACGACATGAACGTACGTACATAAACAACATTAATGACATAAAATTCATCGGAAAATTAAAGGTTGATCGGATTATGATCTTCAATTCGGACCTCGAGAACCGCGATGGCGACGGAGTAAGAAGCTTCTGAGCCCGATCTCCATGTCCCCAATCCAACTGCGGGGATTCTGTGTCCACTTAATAGCACAAACGAGTACTGTTCTTCTTCCTTTGGTCTCACTGTTGATTGCGCCATTAATTAATCTTTTTATTAATTAAAAACCTCAACTTTATTGATTTTTGTTATAAAGATTGTTGATCTCTTGATATGTTTGACATATTTATATATATATATCAATCGTTGAACGAGGGGCTGATGAAATCGGTAATGGAGCAATTGGTAACACGTAGCTCATGAGTTTTACGTGTCAGCAACAGTGTGTATCTTCTTTGTTTGTGAATGTTCATTGCTGGCTCACACGTGGCTTTTGTAGAGGTAGGTGCCTTTCAAAGAATTTGACACCGTTTTTAGGATATGTATAATGGGGCGTCAGTGAGTTGAGAGGTATATATATATGCGTGTCATTTATTATGAAATGATCGATGAAACATTAATTTGTATCCTGAGGAGTGACAAGGCTTCTCTTGAGCAAACTTACGGCGTACGTGAGGGCTCTCCAACCTTTTGCCAATCATACAAAGACACCTTGTATAATTAATAATGAAAATTTATATTACGTTATGTGAGGTGTAAAACCACTCGATCAGCTTGACACTCATTGCTTTTTCTTCACACTACCAAACACTTGGTTCATGAATGATAGGTTAATGTTTTTTAAAGGGTATTTTTCATCACATTAGTCAAATACTTATGTAATGTTTAATGTTTCTTTAGTTATTATCTAATCTTTTATTCTATTATTTTCTAATAAAATAAACCATACTAAACAATGATAGTGAAAATAACCAGCAGTGAACAAAAATTAATTTTTTAAACCCCTTCAATCATTCTTTCTGCTTCATCAAAATAAAAATCCCTTCTTCATCCTCTCATGGCTGATGACAACCACACTGCTATCATGTCGGTACCGATGATGGACAACCATATCACCAACGGTACCTATATATGATGGACAAAGCGAGAATGGGTTTTCGATCTACCGTCTGTTTTGATTGATAAAACAAGATACGAAAATTGATATTAGAGTTAAAAATATTTTCTTGGTTTCATGATTTCTGTTGTTTCGAATATCTATAACTCCCACTATGTAAAAGACACAAAAGTACCTATAAGAGATTTTACATTTTGTTCTTTTTACGTTTGAATCTAGCCAACAAGCAGTGGACTTTTAAGTTCTTAACGAAATGTAACATTCTCCAAACAATGATCCATTGTTGCACGACATAAATTGAGTGGAATATCCATACCTTTATTCCCCAAATAAGGAGATGATCCAAAGAACTCTCATCCCAATATATTTACTTTCAAAGATCATCACGATTTCATCTGACAGACATTAGATATTTCGGAAGAAGAATCCCATCAATGACATTTTAACCATATTTACAAAGAATTTCTTGTCTAAATCTAACTCCAAACACATTAGTCCATACTTGTGGACGAAGAGAAATTCTGTAAATCGGATAAAAGACATTGCAACTGATGATTTATCCCTCCCTTTATTGTTTGATGCCACCACCTACTCTTACCATTAAACTACACATCTTTAGTAGACGAAGAGAAATTCTGTAAATCGGATAAAAGACATTGCAACTGATGATTTATCCCTCCCTTTATTGTTTGATTCCACCACCTACCCTTACCATTAAACTACGTATCTTTAGTAACATAATCCTTCTTCCTCTCAAGGTTAAATAATCTTGGAAATCGCTTACATAGGGGCATATTGCCTAACCATACATTGGAACAAAAGCTAGTAGATATATTCATCATTGTCCGCTTTCTTCTGAAAAATTGTCAAGGAATTATACCAATGTTATTCAGTTTAATACAAGACTTGACAATTCTATGCCAAACACCGTTACCTCTATTCGCGTACGAATCCTCCTTTATTCTCATATTCCACCATGTACAAATTCTAAATAGGCATCCATAACTCTTTTAACACGTAAAAATCTCGATCTTCACTTCTGAAGAAGAGTAAAGTTTAGCTCCTATACGCTTTCAATTCCTACTCCACCTTTTTCTTTGTTTGCCATAACTAAATCCCATTTAATCTAAGAAATCTTCCTTATACCCCCACACTACCCTAAAAGTATTGTGACTGCAAAGCCTCTAACGTATTCTTTACACTCGCTAGCATTAAGAAAAATGACATGTAATATATACCTAAAGAACCTTGAACATATGGAATAAGCATATATAGCTCTATCCCTAATTGAGAGCATGTTTGCATTCCATTGAGATAGCACAATCTTAAATCTATCTATGATTACTTAAGCTTGAACCATGTTACAACCCACCAGGATATCCAAACAAGCAACTAGAAATTTATCAGCTTTACATCCTGAAATAATAGCAGGGCTCTCAACTTCATGGATGTCTGCCCACACCCGGTTAAATATTTTAGTGTAATTGGATTGACTAATGACCAATGTGATCATAATATCCATCAAACAAGTTCTTGAAACACACACGAATTCAGTTTCCCCATCCCTAAAATATTTTGAATTTGTACAAGATTGGTCTCTCTTCTTCTTCTTCTTCGATCTTCTGGTTCACGTTCTTGAATCACACACGAATTCATACTTCGATTTCTAAACTTGAGTTTTATCCGATTGAACATTTGGTGTGAACCCAAATAGTTTCAATCTGAAAGCGAACTTGCGATTCTCAAGTTTTTCAAGTTATTGATCATTTTATTACAATTCCTCTACACACCCCGTATAGACTAGATTTATGAAGATTTTATCTTCAAACCTGAACGTAAGATTAAAGAAGTTAAATCTCTTTACTAAGCTTCCAATGTTGTTGACATACAATGCTCAATCACAACCGCAATAATTAAAAGGGATAGGCTAATGTTGTTGTTAGTTTTCACACCATGAAAGAGATATCCTTGATTTCTACATGGAGGTCCCCTTGCTATAATGAATGAAAAAGGAAACAAGGGTCACCGTCTTAATTAACACTCTTCAAATCCAAAACTCTTGAGTGGGACTGCCATTTACCAAACAGAGCTCCCCCAATTAAGCAAAAATGGATCCAACCAATCCATTGGGTATGAAAGACGTCATATTCATTAAATCTTTCCAACTAAGAGATCGAGTTATAGGCCTTCTCAAATCAATATTAAAAATCATCATTTTTTTATTATGTTCCTAGCTTGTACTTATCCACTATTTCTTTCATGATTAACGAACCACAAGAATTATGAGTAATAAATGTTGAATGTTCAACACCAACAGTCGAATATTCATCTACTTTAGCTACCAAATTAGCTAATAATTTAGCAAGAATTTTGTATTGCAAGTTTGTAAGGCTAATTGATCCAAACTATTTCACCAATATAGGATTGAATATCTTTTGGATCAACATGATGAAGAAAACATTACATCTTTTAAATGTATAAAGAAATCCTGCACAAACTTTATAATCTCATCTGGTAATTAACAAATCGTAGAATTTCTTTAGAAAACTCATCTGGACCTGAAGACTTTCACTGCCACAAGACCAAATAACATCCTTAAGTACTTCTTGCTTTATAACGTCCACTTCCAAAAACCTACATTGATCAGTAATAATTCTTTCAAATTTAAGCCCACTATCCCACACTATTGATGGAAGTTAATTCAAACTCTACTTTATTAGGAATTCTTGTATTTAATATTTTATTATATTATTATTATGCATGTGATGTGTGCATGCATTACATGCACGTGTGTTTTGTGATTGAATAAGTCTTCTAACGGCTAGTAGTTAGAAGTACCAAGTCTAGTGGGTTGTTGAGAGTTAATTGGTAGGTTTCAGCTATAAATTGTTTAGTCCCTTTCATTGTAATTCATGCACTGCAAGTACTAAATAAAAGTTCACAAGAATTCCTTCTATCTTTGTGTTTGAGTACTATAAAGCTATTCTCTTTTACCTTTATTGGTATCAGAGCACAACTCTTTTCTCTCCATCATCCTATCTCTGTTCTATCATGACTGAAACTACCAACCAAAACCCTACTGCTCCAATCATACCTGTATTCAAAGGAGAAGGGTATGAGCATTGGAGTTTACGTATGAAAACCATACTACGATCTCGTGAATTATGGGATGTAGTATACCTTGGGATCACGGCTGCTGGAGATGGAACAAACAACAACAGAGAAGTGAAGAAAAAGGATGCTCAAGCTATGACCATCATACAACAGGGAGTGCATGACAGCCTCTTCTCACGCATTGCTGCTGCTGATAATACAAAAGAAACTTGGGATATTCTCCGGTGGAGTTCCAAGGTGACTCCCAAGTCCAATCGGTGAAGTTGCAAGGATTGAGAAGGACCTTTGAGAATCTAAGCATGAAAGACGATGAGGCTGTTGGAGATTATTTCTCAAGGGTAATGAACAACGTTGGTCAACAAAGGGCCTATGGAGAAGAGTTGCAGGATCAGAAAGTTGTTGAGAAAATTCTTAGGAGTCTCTCTCATAAGTTTGATTATGTCATACCATCCATTGAGGTAGTATTCGACCTATCTGATGTAACTCCTGTTAAACTAATGGGACTTTTGCAGTCTCAAGAAGAACGGATGAATAGCAGGCTCACTCTTGAAAAGAATGAAAAACCACCAGAAAAGCAAGTTGATCAAGCATTGCAAGTTGTTCAAGAACAAAACTCTCCTGGGAGAGGACGTGGGCGAGGAAGATTCCCCTTTAGAGGCCGAGGAGGTGCAGGCCGAGGCCGAGGCATGTTCGACAAAAACAAAGTTCCCCAATGCCGTTGTTGCAAGAAGTATGGACACTTGAAAAAAGACTGCTGGTACAATGAAGAAAACCAAGTAAACGTGGCTGCGAATGAGGACAATGAAGAAGTCCAGGAAGAAGATGATCAACACTTGCTTATAGTTGTCACCAACCCTGAAGAATTCAGATCAAGTGATCAATACATGCTGATGAGCAAGGCCTCCTACTCAGGGACAACCAATCACTTGTGGTTCTTGGACTCAGGTGCATCCAACCATATGACAGGTATAAAGAGTAGCTTTGTCTCTCTTGATGAGTCTTTCAAACTCAATGTTAGATTGGGAGATAAGAAGATATTGTGTGTAGAAGGCAAGGGTACTGTGAAAGTAAAGACTAGTACTAATGACTACAAGTTACTTGAACATGTCTATTATGCTCCTAATCTAGAATATAACCTGTTGAGTGTTGGACAGCTTATGCGTAAGGGATACACTTTATTGTTTGATGACATGAAGTGTATAATTACACATAAAGCTATGGGTAAAATCCTGCTGGAAATCATGGTTGCTATCAATAACATGTTTGTTCTTGATCCCACTAGTTTAGTCACTGTCCAGGAATCAAGAGAAGGCAAGGAACATAAAGATGCTCACAAGTGGCATTGTAGATATGGGCACCTCAATTATGAGGGACTCAAACTTCTGCATGAACAAAGTATGGTGACTGGTCTACCCAAGGTTCAACCAAGATCTACATGTGAATCTTGTATCATTGGAAAACAGGCCCGATTGCCATTCAACTCAACCTCTTGGCGTGCCACATCAAAACTTGAGTTAGTGCATGCGGATTTATGTGGCCCCATGCAAACATGTAGTCTTGGTAAAAGTCTCTACTATTTCTTACTTATAGATGATTTAACTCGGATGTGTTGGGTGTATTTTTTGCATAGCAAGAATGAAGCTTTTGCCAAGTTCAAAATCTTTAAAGCCTCGGTAGAAAAAGAAAGTGGTTGTAGCATCAAAGTCCTCAGAACTGATCGAGGAGGTGAATTCTGCTCACATGAATTCAATAGATTCTGTGAAAAAGCTGGTATTAAAAGGGAGCTCACAGTTCCATACACTCCACAACACAATGGTGTTGTAGAAAGAAAAAACAGAACCATCATGAACCTGACTAGAAGTATGCTGTGTGAAAAGGAGCTACCCAACTTTCTATGGGCTGAAGCAGTGGCTACAGCAGTATATATCATCAATCGAGCACCCACTAAAGTGTTGGTGCACAAGACCCCTATGGAAGCATGGTCAGGTAAGAAACCAACTATCTCTTATCTTAGAGTATTTGGTTGTGTGGTGTATGGTCAGGTACCAGCTCAGATGAGAAGGAAACTAGACCATAAAGCAGAAAAGAGTATTTTTATTGGTTACTCACAACATGGATCAGGATACCGGTTGTACAATCCTAATACTAAAAAGTTTACCACAAGTAGAGATGTGACTTTTCTTGAGGAACAAAAGTGGAGCTGGATCAGTCCCGATACACCAAAAGAAAAAGCCTTTATAGACCCTTTTCCCTTTGATGAGACACCTCATAGTACTTCTATGCCTAAGAGTCAAACTCTACTTTTAATGACCCATCACTTTCAAGTCCTATCAACCATACACCAAACCACCAAACTCGTACCATACCTATCTCCCCTACTCAAATTAACCATACCACATCCACTTTCTCTAGCCAACCTAACCATCCTATACCATCTACCTCTCAATGTCCCTTAACACCCGATCCTAATGCAACCGGACCATCCAAAAGAACAAGCAAACAACCAGTATGGTTATCCGATTATGTCACTGGTGAAGGCCTCTCAGAAGATGAATTTACAAGTTGTCATTTTGCTCTCACTATGACTGATCCCTCTACTTATGCTCAAGCAGCCAAAGAGAAAGTATGGCAGGATGCCATGAAGGTTGAAATGCAAGCCATAGTTAAAAGTAACACTTGGGAACTGGTGCACATGCCCAAGGACAAGAACTTAGTGGGTGTCAAGTGGTTGTATAAGACAAAATATGGTCTGGATGGCAAGGTGTCGAAATACAAAGCAAGGTTGGTGGCTAAGGGTTATTCTCAACTACATGGTGTTGATTTTCATGAAACATTTGCACCAGTCGCGAGATTTGAAACAATTCGAGTTATACTAGCAGTTGCAGCACAATGTGGATGGAAACTCCATCAATTAGATGTGAAGTCTGCCTTTCTTAATGGTGAGTTGACTGAAGAAATTTATGTTGAACAGCCAGAAGGATTCATAGTTGAGGGGAAAGGTGATATGGTCTACAAGTTGAATAAAGCCTTATATGGACTAAAGCAGGCCCCCAGAGCCTGGTATGCAAAGATTGATGGGTATTTTCAAGACCATGGATATGCTCGGAGCAACAATGAACCCACTCTCTACATTAAGCAGCTTAACACAGGTGAAATGATCTATGTGTGCTTATATGTAGATGACATCATTTGTACGTCATCTAGTGACAGGTTGATTCAAGAGTTCAAAGCAGGAATGAGGCAAGAATTTGAGATGACTGATATGGGGTTACTCAATTTCTTCTTGGGTCTTGAAGTAAAGCAAACTGATAAAGGAGTGTTTCTCTGTCAAGAGAAGTATGCAAATACTCTCTTAACACGATTTGGTATGCAAAATAGTAATCCTGAAACTACTCCAATGAATTGCAATGAAAAGCTGAGTTCTAAAGATGAAGCGGACAAGGTGGATGATAGTCAATATAGAAGTCTGGTTGGAGGTCTTATTTACCTAACTCACTCAAGACCCGATTTGGCCTATGCGGTGAGTTATGTGTCAAGATTCATGCAAAGTCCATCTAAGATTCATATGGGAGCAGCCCGGCGCATTTTGAAGTATGTACAAGGTACAAAGGGGTTTGGCATATGGTACTCAAGAGGTGAAAATATTGAGTTAAGAGGACACAGTGATAGTGATTGGGCCAGTAGTATTGATGATAGAAAGAGCCTCTCAGCATATGTGTTTTCTCTGGGTAGTGGAGTTGTTGCCTGGAGATCTAAGAAGCAACCCACGGTGGCACTATCAAGTACAGAAGCAGAATATATAGCAGCTACTGCAGCCACATGTGAAGCTATTTGGTTGAGAAGAATACTTGAAGATCTTGGACATCGACAAAGGGAGCCTACTACTATATACTGTGATAACAAGTCGACTATCAATCTTTCTAAAAACCCCGTGATGCATAGTAGATCCAAGCACATTGAGTTGAAGTACCACTTCATTAGAGAAATGATTAATCAAGAACAAGTAAGTCTTCAATATTGCAGCACACACAATCAATGGGCTAATATGTTAACGAAGTCATTGTCCAGAGAGAAGTTTGTCTACTATCGCTACAAGTTGGGAGTTAAGGAGTTTGAATCAAGGGAGGATGATGGAAGTTAATTCAAACTCTACTTTATTAGGAATTCTTGTATTTAATATTTTATTATATTATTATTATGCATGTGATGTGTGCATGCATTACATGCACGTGTGTTTTGTGATTGAATAAGTCTTCTAACGGCTAGTAGTTAGAAGTACCGAGTCTAGTGGGTTGTTGAGAGTTAATTGGTAGGTTTCAGCTATAAATTGTTTAGTCCCTTTCATTGTAATTCATGCACTGCAAGTACTAAATAAAAGTTCACAAGAATTCCTTCTATCTTTGTGTTTGAGTACTATAAAGCTATTCTCTTTTACCTTTAACTATCGCACCTACACGCCTACTATCCAACACTTCCAAGAGACTACATTGATCAATTGTGTAACAACAAAACCGTAAACTGATCCGCATTTGTGACTAGAATAAACCAAACCAAACCGAATTATGATTTCAGTTTCTGTTATGTATAATTTTTGAATTTCGTTTGTACTCCAGTTTATTCTGTTAATCAATTTAACTGAATTTAATGTGTTATAATTTATATTTTTTTGTAATTATAAGTTTAGCACAAGTAACTAAGCCTTAAACTTTCTAAAGTTGTTTATTTATGCTCTATATCTAATTTTCATATATGTTAGTTCAACCTTAAGTATCAAAAATCAATCTCAAATCTTAACTCTCAACGCGTCAAAGTCGAGTAGTTATATTTTTTGAAAACAAGATTCTTAACATTTCAAGAGCTTTATTGTTTTAAATGTATATTTAGATATATCTATGTAGGGTGATTTTGATACTAGTAATTTAAATACGGTAACATCTGAAACAAAGAAACAAAGGATGAATTCGTTTTTTTTACGGTTTTTAACCGAAACCGAACCGAATTGAATTAAGTTCGGTTAGGTATATTCCCGATTCGATTCGCTTTGATTTTCGGTTATGCCTAAAGTTTCAAAACCGACCAAAATAAACTAAACAAACTGATAACTGAACCAATAAACACTCCTAACGAAGCTGTGTTCTTTTGACTTGGGGCTATATATGTCATTTAATTATTGTTTTGTTCTCCTGTAGCTTTATCTTTTCTATGTCCACTTAGTTGCTTTCCAGGTCTTTTCCGATGTATGTATGTATGTGTACTTTTGCTTAGTTAATGGTATTTCTCTATGCTGGTAAAAAAGCTTCCAAATTCTAACATACCAAAAGCTTGTTTGTATTATTCTTTGAGTTATCATTAATTTATATATATTTTTTATATTTTAGAAAATGGCGTAATAGTTAAAGTGGTAAATGTTTTGAAGAATTATTTTACAAAAACCAAAAGAAACTCATTTGTGCCTTGAGACATTTACACTGCCACAAGAGGAAAATCGCTTCCTTAACTTTTTGTTTTGTAATGTCTACTTCCAACAGCCTACACTAGTTAGTAATTAATTTATTTTATTTTATTTTATTTAAGTAAAGCGTGATAAAACTTAGAGTTTTCATCATCCTTTAAACCCATATATAGTTTATTTTTTACCGATATCACACAGATCCTCTCGTTTTTTAGTAATTGATTCAGATATTTGGAGATGTAAATAGCTTCTCTTTTAGTTAGTTATTTGGAAGTTTGGATGTTACTCCCTTATGAGTTTGATTTTGGGATCTGCCCCAAATAGTTGTTTCTTGATTTCAACTACATGAGATAAGTGCACAAATGGGAAATTGATTTTGAAGTATCCGTTTGATTGGTGAGTAAATGTAATATGCACTATGCAGTATATAGATTGCTAGTAACTTATATCCAGTTCTTCCAAACACAAGCATTATGTTATAAACGGTAAACCAATGCATGTTTGTGCATCTTCATCATGATACTTGTTTTATAGCATCAATTTGCATATGACTATATGAGTCTATCTTTGTGTGGTGGCAATGTGGCATGACCGAAACTGAAGTAGAAATAATGTTGAATGACTGTTTACTATAAGACTATCATATGTGGATCCATGATAGTCGTCAGTCGAAAGTAAACAAGACACACTGCCTAGGCGTGCAGGTGAGGTAAGGCGAATGAACGTGCTTCAGGTAGATACAAGTCGCAAGGGAGGAACCTTCTCTAGGCGCGCCTTTGGCCATGTGCAAGCATGACGCTTTTTTAGCTCTTTTGACAGCTTAAAAATTAATTTTTGATTTTCTGTGCTTGTTGTGTGTTTGAGTGTGTGTGCGCTCATCTGCATATCTTATTTTTCCTATTATTGTGATATATATTTTATCTCGAGTCATAAGATAAAGTCATGAAGCACCCCTAACTCTGAATCATCAGTGTATATTCCAGAATCAAACTCAGAAGGGGAATAACACCGGAATGAACGCATGGGATGGTATTTGCAACTAATCCAATTATTTTTATCTCAACCAAAGCATGGAAATTGATGAAGATTGAAATTAAAGATGGTAAAATTGACTGTAAATGATGATGACAATGGAAGAATCAAATAGAAACATGGATTGTATTGCAAATGAAGAAGATGATTACAACCCAATTACCGCCACGGTAATGGTCCAGGGCTATGCCCTTCTCATTGCTAGTGCAAGAGCCAACAAACCCTATTAATTCTCCCCTTCTTCCTATTAGCTATCAATACCTACTTATAGAAATACAAGTTGCACTTAACCCCCTCCTAAAATAGACAAATGACATTTAAACTAGAAACTATAACATGATTCCTATCATTACTCCCCCCTTCAAAACAGTCTTGTCCTCAAGACTAGGATCGGCTGCGTCGTCTGGTGGTCGACCTTGCCCATGCCCCACCCACAAATGATATGATCCAACAACACCTGCAGCAACCTGACTTGCAGTCTTGCACCAACCAGGAAATAGTTTCCATAGCAAATCTGATTTAGGGTTTGTATACGGGTCAGGTGGTTAGGCTCCTCATCCAAAACAAACAGCTTCAAAGCAAAAGCAGAAGGTCGGGTATGGTCGAGCCAACCAAAGTCCCAACCCGGTTTCCACTGAAAGGTTTGAACATCACGGAATTCACTACCAATTCGGTCTTGACTCGGGTGATTATTAGGGATTGGTGAGGGCGCGAACACACCAAATTGGGGATTACTCGCCGGAGTCGCAAATCGGATGGAACCGGAAATGAGAGTATTAGTAGGTGCCCACCCGAGATTGGACATATCCACACCATAATCAGGAGGTGAATTTGATCCCGTTAGAATGTCACGTAACTCAGATTTTGAGGAATTAAGAACCTCATCTAAATGCTCATCGGGACTGTGAATTTCCAAAACACCACTATAATCATGATTTGTACCAATTATCGTGTCATTTGCTTTACTATCAAACGCTGTAGAAGTTATTGGAGATGTACCGTCAACATATATTATTGAAGCTGAATAAAAAATCGGAGGTCCAGATTCGTCTAAGCGACCGACCTGAAATTGATGTTCCTTGCCATACCAGCGTTCTTCAGAGCTGGAGATTATCTCCTCCAATTTAGCGATTACACAGGAAAGCGAGGAATCTGAAGACGAAGCTGGAAGATGTGAAGTCGATCTGGAATTAGACCTCGAATCCTGATGGTGCATCCAATTGAAAACGAACTTCTGGAATTCTCTAGAATCAGACCGATCATCATGCAGCGCTTTAAGAGAATCCTTTATCGCTGTAACATCAGATTGCAATCGTTTAATTTGCTGGTCATGAGCATCCAATCGAGAAGTCTGATCCTGAGCATCAAATCGTGAGGTTTGATGCACCATGATTGAATCGGAATTTGGAAGAACACCAGTTGATGAAATCGGATCCTAGAGAACTCTGATTGAATCGGTGAAGCAATTGAAATGATAGATCTGGTTGAATTGGTGATCGAGCGGTGGTAGAGCAGATCCGGCAGCAGGAACCCGGTGGGGCGGAAATGAGTGGCGGAAGGAGGATGGCGATGCGGCGGCGGCGTTCGAATCCGGCAGATTGAGCAATTGAAGGCGAAATTAACAGTGGAGCTATGAACGGCAGGTCGACGTGCAGGTCGGACCAATGATGAAGATTGAAATTAAAGATGGTAAAATTGACTGTAAATGATGATGACAATGGAAGAATCAAATAGAAACATGTATTGTATTGCAAATGAAGAAGATGATTACAACCCAATTACCGCCACGGTAATGGTCCAGGGCTATGCCCTTCTCATTGCTAGTGCAAGAGCCAACAAACCCTATTAATTCTCCCCTTCTTCCTATTAGCTATCAATACCTACTTATAGAAATATAAGTTGCACTTAACCCCCTCCTAAAATAGACAAATGACATTTAAACTAGAAACTATAACATGATTCCTATCAGAAATTGATAGAGACACTTGTGTTTGCAAGTCATATCTATGCATGGAACAGTAAATTGTTTTTTGCTGTATCATACATTGGTACGTCAGCTTTCATGCATGGACAGAGGTACAATTTTAATGTCTTTAACAACTTTTTGCTAGATTTTAACAAATCTTTATAACTTTTTTAATCCCGGTCAGTATATAATGGAAAGATCACGTAACAAAGGGTATGTTTAGTACATAGAAAGTTATGTGATTACTCTTTCTGTATGTAATTAGTATTATGTGTGCTTCTTTTATGTTATTTTAAAGACTAAGCTAAACTAATTTTCTTACCACCCAATTCAGATCTTAATCTAATTGTTTTAATTAAGTACGTCATGTTATTTACTCTTTGCTAGGTGGATCAATCGGTCTTGTAACTTTCTCACGGGGGCTCTGTCATAATTTGGCAATAGAAGCTGGCACTGAGAGTTAGGATTTGATTACTGGTTCTACTTCCTTTGGGTGAAATAAAAAAAAACAAATCTTCTGTGTGTATTGTCACATTGTGCACACCAATTGTTTGATGTTTTGCTTGAAAGAGCTTCTTTTTACCAAGTATGAGAAGTCTATCACTACCATTGCTTCTACTCCGACGCTTAAGATCTTCCATACAAACTCGTTATGAGAAGTCTATCACTACTCCGATGCTTCTACACAACAACCCGCTTGGAAAATCAGGCTTTATGTTGTTTCAAATTATGCACAAAACTAGTGGAGGAAGAAGACCTAAAAAGAAAATCTACCATAGAGTTCATGAACTAGACAAAGCCATGGACCTCCAAAAGAAACCTGCCGCGATCCTAAAGTTAAAATCAATCATTCAATCTCAAAAGAATCAATCTTTACTTCTCAGGGACCTTGAAAAAGAAGTTGGCATTATCCAGAAATGGAATTTTATAGCTCTTATTGAAAAATACCCATCAATTTTCTATGTGAGCAGCGGCCATAAAACACCCCCTGCGGTCACACTTACCACAAAAGCCCGAAAGATTGCTGCTGAGGAACCTCTAGCCAATGAACTAATGGAACCCATTTTGGTTAAGAATCTAAGGAAACTGTTAATGTTGTCAGTTGATTGTAGGCTGCCACTTGAAACCATTGATTTGATTCAGCCTGAATTGGGTTTGCCTACTGATTTCAAGAAATCTTTAATTCCAAAATTTCCTGAATTTTTTTCAGTGAAAGATGTAAACGGAAGACCCCATCTTGAACTGGGGAACTGGGATTCTTCACTTGCAGTAACAGCCCGCGAGGAAAGATATACACATTCAAGAATCTTGGACACTTCTGGGGACTCAAAACGGGCTCGAATTTCAAAAGATGGAAACTTTCCTGGCCCGTTTGCATTTCACTTGAAATTCCCTGTTGGGTTTCGACCAAACATGAGTTATCTTCAGGAGCTTGAAAAATGGCAGAAAATGGATTTCCCTTCTCCTTATTTAAATGCAAAAAGGTTTGAAGTTTCTGATCCCAAAGCTAGAAAGAGGGTGGTTGCAGTGCTTCATGAGCTTCTTAGTTTGACTATGGAGAAACGGCTGACTTCTGGTCAACTCGATGCGTTTCATTCAGAACTGAGACTACCAGCCCGCTTGTTGCTTTGCTTAATTAAGCATCATGGTATGTTTTACATGACGAACAAAGGTGCAAAAAGTACTGTTTTTCTTAAAGAAGCTTATGATGGGTCAAAATTGGTTGATAAATGTCCAATTTTGACATTTAGGGATAAGTTTATAGCACTCACTGGTAGGATTGAATCTACATCATGTATTACATGAACATGAAATTCAAGAAAATGAAATCAGATTTTTTTTTAATATTTATTTTTGGATCATACGGTGTAGTACTGTAGTTTGCCTTGGTTCAGCATTATCAAATTTTGTTCCCGTTAGTTTCATTATGGAGTTTTCATCTGGTAAGCGTGGTTTGAAAAGAATCACCGAAATCATGGATTATATCAAAGAAGACTATTCGAAATGTGCTGCTCTTGTGGTAGTATAGCTGTTAGCTCGGCTTATGCCAGCTCTCTTCTTTCTTATAAGTGAGATTCGCAATAGGGGTGGGCTTTTATGGCCAAGCTACTCTGGAGACTGAAGTATTTGCCTTTCATGGTTGATATCAGCTTTGACCAAAGGTATATTTACATGAATGTTGGCTCTCGCAGCTACGGTTCAAGTATAGCTTGTTTGTTCAAGAAACAACACCGGAAACAAAACAAGACGTTCAACATATATCCATAAACATAGATGAACATTTTCATGATCAGTACAAGTTAAACAGAGGTTTCACTTTGTTACCTTATGCTACATGGGTCAAAAACAAGACTCTAGTCATTGAAATCAACCCAACCAAACCCCGGGGATGAAACATGGAGCGAGCGAGGTAGAGGGATGGGTCAGATTCAACCCATGGAATCGGGTGGTTGGATCATAAGTTTTGTTGATGAAATTCATGAGTTTGATTTTGCAGATTGGTTGAAGGACACAGTGATGGAGAAAGATATGGTAAGGAGGATGGATGTTGAAGGGATGAGCACGATTCTATCCGCAGGATAATTGAAATGGGAGCAATTTGTTTGATTGAAGTTTTTCTTAGAGCGTCATTATAATCGGTGGCAGAAATGTCGCCAAGGTGTGACAGAGTCCAAAGTACCAGAAAACTTGTAGGCAATGTTTAGGTTTTTGAAATTTATGTCATGTTCTTCAATGTACATCAATGGTGGTGACTAGTAAAGGATGACATGTGCCGGTAAACACGCCACTGTATGGTAGAGGACAGGGAGTGCACGATCACTATAAGCCAGCCCATGAACCCAACCCAAGTTAATCAGATGTTTGTATGAATATGAGGATATAGATTTCAACTTATTATATACACAGAAGCAACCATTTAGCACCACAACATATTACAAGTCATACATCAACACACATTCATATCAACCTACACTATCTACAACATAACATCATCTAGTTGTACCGGTTTGTGCTGTGCTTTGCCTTTACTGACACTAGCCTTGACCTAAAGTGTCGGCATGTCAACCCAACTCGAACCATTATATGACAACCAAAACAAAGTTACACGACTACCTGATTACTGACATGACTAGACATATATTACAGAAATAGAACTTTCAAAGTTCAAACACCATACTTCTTGTAACTAAAGTTAACTTCTTTTAACGTGTGATGTAATAATCAGTCCTCATGATCCCATACATCCGCCACACTTCGGTACGGTCCATCGTTCTTGTTTACAAAGAGATCTTCACCGTGCAATACTCTTTTCTGCTTCATATATACGCAACATTAATACCATCAAAAATCATAAGATGAGACATATGACTACATAAACATGCCACAAACCTGATTTGGGATGTTGCTCAGAACATCGAAATCCTGTTCCGGAGCACCCAATTGAACACATGCATGTTTTCTTTGATTCTTTCGGCGTTTGTTGATTTGGGGATGACACTGGTTCCTCGTTGGATCGCCCACCTCACAAGAACCTGACCGGGAGTCTTGTTTAACTTCTTTGCTATCTTCTCCACTGCTGGGTCGTGGATGAGATCTCGACCGTCGTCGCCTTGTGATCCTAAGGGCGAATACGCCTATAAATCAATAAGAAATAGGGTTTTTAGCTATGTTACTATTGATATATGACCCCCTAACTTCAATCTAAGTTCAGCTATATATGTTATAAATATATTCATTACGGTGACATGGATGCCATTCTTCTGGCATGCTTCTAGCATTTTGTCATTCCTCCATCCCGGATGCATTTCCATCTAAACTTCAAACAAAACATGAAACAAATTAAAACAGATAGATACACATACCCAGTATAATTTCACTTATAGTTAAATTATTAGTAATTATTAATGGGGTGGTATGAGATAGATCATACTTGTATCTCATGAGAGGGATAGAGAGGCTGCTCCGCTCAAACCGACTCAAGAAAACTTTTTTAGAGTATATTATAGTATGGTAATGGTAATTCAGATAACAAAATGAACTGCAACTAATAATATTGTTGTTACCTGGCACACAGAAGGCATTGTTTGAGCGAAACTTGTTAGCTTATTGAGCTTCTTCAACGTGAAATTGCATACACCGATATCGCGAACGAGGTTTTGCGCTGCAAGTTTCTCCATCTCCCTCCAGACACCTTCCATGTCGAAATCCAAAACATCCCCAGCTCGTGGTGGCCTGCGGGCACCTTCCTTAAGCCGAAAGGGCCAATGAATCTGTATATTCGAATGCAATCTAGCTTTAACATCTACTTATCATTTGAAAGAAACCGTAACAATTCAAAGCTGTTATATAAGTTTAAAGATGTATTACCAGAAAAAGATCAAGATAGTCAAGCTGAAGCTCTTGAAGAGTGTTGATGAGGGCTGGACGAACCCTTTCTGGAGATAGATCACTGCACCATAGCTTCGATGTGACGAAGAGATCCTTCCGCTCGATTCCGCCATCCATGGCTGCCTTAAGACCTTCTCCTACCTGCAAGTAATTAGGGTGATCGGGCTAGCTGGCTTAACATATTTTCAGTCTTAAACGAACTTTAAAAATAAATGATCTTTAATTTGTTTGTATAAAAGAATCATAAACCCATCTATACTAGTGAATGAATGAATTAATATGTGTAATCATACTTAAATAAGTTTTTTAGCTCCTCACTAACACTTTTTTTCTTTACAGTAAAACCATTAAAATTATTATCAAGTCCTAATATAAAGCCACCCCTCCGATACGCCTACTGTAGGAGGTGTGGTGTTGGATACACTTGAAAATGAGAAAAATTCAGGGGCTGTATGACGACCCCAATACAACACATATAGGACTATGCGATATGCTATATGTATAGTAAATTTCGACACTTTTTTTCGAAAAATTAAGTGCGGTCAAAAAATTAAGTGCTGCCGAAAAATTAAGTGCTGTCGAAAAATTAAGTGCTGTCGAAAAATTAAGTGCGGTCGAAAAATTAAGCGCTGTCAAAAGTTAAGCGCTGTCGAAAATTAAGCGCTGTCGAAAATTAAGCACTGTCGAAAATTAAACGCTGTCGAAAAATTAAGTGTTGTCGGTATGCTATACGTATACGACACATATAAAAATGGGGCCGTTGATTTATAATTGGGGGTGTTAGAATTATAATCGAAGGTGTCCCTCCTATTATTATATTTTATAGAATAAAATAGCTTTTTTTTTTTTTTTGTAATTTGAGGCACTTAAGAATTACAGTAAGAATTACAGCTTGAAGTGGTTGCTTTAGCTTAGCTGCTTATGATTCATAACATATCTTTTCTATCACAACGTTTCTTCCTCATTAACATCTCCTTTCTCTAAGAGAGTAAAAACACAAAAAATATGAATTATCCAATATACTTTTAGCTTAAAATACAAATATAGTCTTTTTTTTTTTTTTTTTTTTAATTTTACTTCTTTAATATAGAGAAGCCTGACCACGTACACCCAAACTCTTAGGGATCGGTGAAGTTAATATCTTTATGACCTTTATATATTGTAAAATTACCTCTTCTTGAACACCATACTCCCATGCAGTATCAATATGTCGGTAACCAGCCTGCAGTTACGACATGAACGTACGTACATAAACAACATTAATGACATAAAATTCATCGGAAAATTAAAGGTTGATCGGATTATGATCTTCAATTCGGACCTCGAGAACCGCGATGGCGACGGAGTAAGAAGCTTCTGAGCCCGATCTCCATGTCCCCAATCCAACTGCGGGGATTCTGTGTCCACTTCAATAGCACAAACGAGTACTGTTCTTCTTCCTTTGGTCTCACTGTTGATTGCGCCATTAATTAATCTTTTTATTAATTAAAAACCTCAACTTTATTGATTTTTGTTATAAAGATTGTTGATCTCTTGATATGTTTGACATATTTATATATATATATCAATCGTTGAACGAGGGGCTGATGAAATCGGTAATGGAGCAATGGGTAACACGTAGCTCATGAGTTTTACGTGTCAGCAACAGTGTGTATCTTCTTTGTTTGTGAATGTTCATTGCTGGCTCACACGTGGCTTTTGTAGAGGTAGGTGCCTTTCAAAGAATTTGACACCGTTTTTAGGATATGTATAATGGGGCGTCAGTGAGTTGAGAGGTATATATATATGCGTGTCATTTATTATGAAATGATCGATGAAACATTAATTTGTATCCTGAGGAGTGACAAGGCTTCTCTTGAGCAAACTTACGGCGTACGTGAGGGCTCTCCAACCTTTTGCCAATCATAAAAAGACACCTTGTATAATTAATAATGAAAATTTATATTACGTTATGTGAGGTGTAAAACCACTCGATCAGCTTGACACTCATTGCTTTTTCTTCACACTACCAAACACTTGGTTCATGAATGATAGGTTAATGTTTTTTAAAGGGTATTTTTCATCACATTAGTCAAATACTTATGTAATGTTTAATGTTTCTTTAGTTATTATCTAATCTTTTATTCTATTATTTTCTAATAAAATAAACCATACTAAACAATGATAGTGAAAATAACCAGCAGTGAACAAAAATTAATTTTTTAAACCCCTTCAATCATTCTTTCTGCTTCATCAAAATAAAAATCCCCTCTTCATCCTCTCATGGCTGATGACAACCACACTGCTATCATGTCGGTACCGATGATGGACAACCATATCACCAACGGTACCTATATATGATGGACAAAGCGAGAATGGGTTTTCGATCTACCGTCTGTTTTGATTGATAAAACAAGATACGAAAATTGATATTAGAGTTAAAAATATTTTCTTGGTTTCATGATTTCTGTTGTTTCGAATATCTATAACTCCCACTATGTAAAAGACACAAAAGTACCTATAAGAGATTTTACATTTTGTTCTTTTTACGTTTGAATCTAGCCAACAAGCAGTGGACTTTTAAGTTCTTAACGAAATGTAACATTCTCCAAACAATGATCCATTGTTGCACGACATAAATTGAGTGGAATATCCATACCTTTATTCCCCAAATAAGGAGATGATCCAAAGAACTCTCATCCCAATATATTTACTTTCAAAGATCATCACGATTTCATCTGACAGACATTAGATATTTCGGAAGAAGAATCCCATCAATGACATTTTAACCATATTTACAAAGAATTTCTTGTCTAAATCTAACTCCAAACACATTAGTCCATACTTGTGGACGAAGAGAAATTCTGTAAATCGGATAAAAGACATTGCAACTGATGATTTATCCCTCCCTTTTTGTTTGATGCCACCACCTACTCTTACCATTAAACTACACATCTTTAGTAGACGAAGAGAAATTCTGTAAATCGGATAAAAGACATTGCAACTGATGATTTATCCCTCCCTTTATTGTTTGATTCCACCACCTACCCTTACCATTAAACTACGTATCTTTAGTAACATAATCCTTCTTCCTCTCAAGGTTAATAATCTTGGAAATCGCTTACATAGGGGCATATTGCCTAACCATACATTGGAACAAAAGCTAGTAGATATATTCATCATTGTCCGCTTTCTTCTGAAAAATTGTCAAGGAATTATACCAATGTTATTCAGTTTAATACAAGACTTGACAATTCTATGCCAAACACCGTTACCTCTATTCGCGTACGAATCCTCCTTTATTCTCATATTCCACCATGTACAAATTCTAAATAGGCATCCATAACTCTTTTAACACGTAAAAATCTCGATCTTCACTTCTGAAGAAGAGTAAAGTTTAGCTCCTATACGCTTTCAATTCCTACTCCACCTTTTTCTTTGTTTGCCATAACTAAATCCCATTTAATCTAAGAAATCTTCCTTATACCCCCACACTACCCTAAAAGTATTGTGACTGCAAAGCCTCTAACGTATTCTTTACACTCGCTAGCATTAAGAAAAATGACATGTAATATATACCTAAAGAACCTTGAACATATGGAATAAGCATATATAGCTCTATCCCTAATTGAGAGCATGTTTGCATTCCATTGAGATAGCACAATCTTAAATCTATCTATGATTACTTAAGCTTGAACCATGTTACAACCCACCAGGATATCCAAACAAGCAACTAGAAATTTATCAGCTTTACATCCTGAAATAATAGCAGGGCTCTCAACTTCATGGATGTCTGCCCACACCCGGTTAAATATTTTAGTGTAATTGGATTGACTAATGACCAATGTGATCATAATATCCATCAAACAAGTTCTTGAAACACACACGAATTCAGTTTCCCCATCCCTAAAATATTTTGAATTTGTACAAGATTGGTCTCTCTTCTTCTTCTTCTTCGATCTTCTGGTTCACGTTCTTGAATCACACACGAATTCATACTTCGATTTCTAAACTTGAGTTTTATCCGATTGAACATTTGGTGTGAACCCAAATAGTTTCAATCTGAAAGCGAACTTGCGATTCTCAAGTTTTTCAAGTTATTGATCATTTTATTACAATTCCTCTACACACCCCGTATAGACTAGATTTATGAAGATTTTATCTTCAAACCTGAACGTAAGATTAAAGAAGTTAAATCTCTTTACTAAGCTTCCAATGTTGTTGACATACAATGCTCAATCACAACCGCAATAATTAAAAGGGATAGGCTAATGTTGTTGTTAGTTTTCACACCATGAAAGAGATATCCTTGATTTCTACATGGAGGTCCCCTTGCTATAATGAATGAAAAAGGAAACAAGGGTCACCGTCTTAATTAACACTCTTCAAATCCAAAACTCTTGAGTGGGACTGCCATTTACCAAACAGAGCTCCCCCAATTAAGCAAAAATGGATCCAACCAATCCATTGGGTATGAAAGACGTCATATTCATTAAATCTTTCCAACTAAGAGATCGAGTTATAGGCCTTCTCAAATCAATATTAAAATCATCATTTTTTTATTATGTTCCTAGCTTGTACTTATCCACTATTTCTTTCATGATTAACGAACCACAAGAATTATGAGTAATAAATGTTGAATGTTCAACACCAACAGTCGAATATTCATCTACTTTAGCTACCAAATTAGCTAATAATTTAGCAAGAATTTTGTATTGCAAGTTTGTAAGGCTAATTGATCCAAACTATTTCACCAATATAGGATTGAATATCTTTTGGATCAACATGATGAAGAAAACATTACATCTTTTAAATGTATAAAGAAATCCTGCACAAACTTTATAATCTCATCTGGTAATTAACAAATCGTAGAATTTCTTTAGAAAACTCATCTGGACCTGAAGACTTTCACTGCCACAAGACCAAATAACATCCTTAAGTACTTCTTGCTTTATAACGTCCACTTCCAAAAACCTACATTGATCAGTAATAATTCTTTCAAATTTAAGCCCACTATCCCACACTATTGATGGAAGTTAATTCAAACTCTACTTTATTAGGAATTCTTGTATTTAATATTTATTATATTATTATTATGCATGTGATGTGTGCATGCATTACATGCACGTGTGTTTTGTGATTGAATAAGTCTTCTAACGGCTAGTAGTTAGAAGTACCAAGTCTAGTGGGTTGTTGAGAGTTAATTGGTAGGTTTCAGCTATAAATTGTTTAGTCCCTTTCATTGTAATTCATGCACTGCAAGTACTAAATAAAAGTTCACAAGAATTCCTTCTATCTTTGTGTTTGAGTACTATAAAGCTATTCTCTTTTACCTTTATTGGTATCAGAGCACAACTCTTTTCTCTCCATCATCCTATCTCTGTTCTATCATGACTGAAACTACCAACCAAAACCCTACTGCTCCAATCATACCTGTATTCAAAGGAGAAGGGTATGAGCATTGGAGTTTACGTATGAAAACCATACTACGATCTCGTGAATTATGGGATGTAGTATACCTTGGGATCACGGCTGCTGGAGATGGAACAAACAACAACAGAGAAGTGAAGAAAAAGGATGCTCAAGCTATGACCATCATACAACAGGGAGTGCATGACAGCCTCTTCTCACGCATTGCTGCTGCTGATAATGCAAAAGAAACTTGGGATATTCTCCGGGTGGAGTTCCAAGGTGACTCCCAAGTCCAATCGGTGAAGTTGCAAGGATTGAGAAGGACCTTTGAGAATCTAAGCATGAAAGACGATGAGGCTGTTGGAGATTATTTCTCAAGGGTAATGAACAACGTTGGTCAACAAAGGGCCTATGGAGAAGAGTTGCAGGATCAGAAAGTTGTTGAGAAAATTCTTAGGAGTCTCTCTCCTAAGTTTGATTATGTCATACCATCCATTGAGGTAGTATTCGACCTATCTGATGTAACTCCTGTTAAACTAATGGGACTTTTGCAGTCTCAAGAAGAACGGATGAATAGCAGGCTCACTCTTGAAAAGAATGAAAAACCACCAGAAAAGCAAGTTGATCAAGCATTGCAAGTTGTTCAAGAACAAAACTCTCCTGGGAGAGGACGTGGGCGAGGAAGATTCCCCTTTAGAGGCCGAGGAGGTGCAGGCCGAGGCCGAGGCATGTTCGACAAAAACAAAGTTCCCCAATGCCGTTGTTGCAAGAAGTATGGACACTTGAAAAAAGACTGCTGGTACAATGAAGAAAACCAAGTAAACGTGGCTGCGAATGAGGACAATGAAGAAGTCCAGGAAGAAGATGATCAACACTTGCTTATAGTTGTCACCAACCCTGAAGAATTCAGATCAAGTGATCAATACATGCTGATGAGCAAGGCCTCCTACTCAGGGACAACCAATCACTTGTGGTTCTTGGACTCAGGTGCATCCAACCATATGACAGGTATAAAGAGTAGCTTTGTCTCTCTTGATGAGTCTTTCAAACTCAATGTTAGATTGGGAGATAAGAAGATATTGTGTGTAGAAGGCAAGGGTACTGTGAAAGTAAAGACTAGTACTAATGACTACAAGTTACTTGAACATGTCTATTATGCTCCTAATCTAGAATATAACCTGTTGAGTGTTGGACAGCTTATGCGTAAGGGATACACTTTATTGTTTGATGACATGAAGTGTATAATTACACATAAAGCTATGGGTAAAATCCTGCTGGAAATCATGGTTGCTATCAATAACATGTTTGTTCTTGATCCCACTAGTTTAGTCACTGTCCAGGAATCAAGAGAAGGCAAGGAACATAAAGATGCTCACAAGTGGCATTGTAGATATGGGCACCTCAATTATGAGGGACTCAAACTTCTGCATGAACAAAGTATGGTGACTGGTCTACCCAAGGTTCAACCAAGATCTACATGTGAATCTTGTATCATTGGAAAACAGGCCCGATTGCCATTCAACTCAACCTCTTGGCGTGCCACATCAAAACTTGAGTTAGTGCATGCGGATTTATGTGGCCCCATGCAAACATGTAGTCTTGGTAAAAGTCTCTACTATTTCTTACTTATAGATGATTTAACTCGGATGTGTTGGGTGTATTTTTGCATAGCAAGAATGAAGCTTTTGCCAAGTTCAAAATCTTTAAAGCCTCGGTAGAAAAGAAAGTGGTTGTAGCATCAAAGTCCTCAGAACTGATCGAGGAGGTGAATTCTGCTCACATGAATTCAATAGATTCTGTGAAAAAGCTGGTATTAAAAGGGAGCTCACAGTTCCATACACTCCACAACACAATGGTGTTGTAGAAAGAAAAAACAGAACCATCATGAACCTGACTAGAAGTATGCTGTGTGAAAAGGAGCTACCCAACTTTCTATGGGCTGAAGCAGTGGCTACAGCAGTATATATCATCAATCGAGCACCCACTAAAGTGTTGGTGCACAAGACCCCTATGGAAGCATGGTCAGGTAAGAAACCAACTATCTCTTATCTTAGAGTATTTGGTTGTGTGGTGTATGGTCAGGTACCAGCTCAGATGAGAAGGAAACTAGACCATAAAGCAGAAAAGAGTATTTTTATTGGTTACTCACAACATGGATCAGGATACCGGTTGTACAATCCTAATACTAAAAAGTTTACCACAAGTAGAGATGTGACTTTTCTTGAGGAACAAAAGTGGAGCTGGATCAGTCCCGATACACCAAAAGAAAAAGCCTTTATAGACCCTTTTCCCTTTGATGAGACACCTCATAGTACTTCTATGCCTCAAGAGTCAAACTCTACTTTTAATGACCCATCACTTTCAAGTCCTATCAACCATACACCAAACCACCAAACTCGTACCATACCTATCTCCCCTACTCAAATTAACCATACCACATCCACTTTCTCTAGCCAACCTAACCATCCTATACCATCTACCTCTCAATGTCCCTTAACACCCGATCCTAATGCAACCGGACCATCCAAAAGAACAAGCAAACAACCAGTATGGTTATCCGATTATGTCACTGGTGAAGGCCTCTCAGAAGATGAATTTACAAGTTGTCATTTTGCTCTCACTATGACTGATCCCTCTACTTATGCTCAAGCAGCCAAAGAGAAAGTATGGCAGGATGCCATGAAGGTTGAAATGCAAGCCATAGTTAAAAGTAACACTTGGGAACTGGTGCACATGCCCAAGGACAAGAACTTAGTGGGTGTCAAGTGGTTGTATAAGACAAAATATGGTCTGGATGGCAAGGTGTCGAAATACAAAGCAAGGTTGGTGGCTAAGGGTTATTCTCAACTACATGGTGTTGATTTTCATGAAACATTTGCACCAGTCGCGAGATTTGAAACAATTCGAGTTATACTAGCAGTTGCAGCACAATGTGGATGGAAACTCCATCAATTAGATGTGAAGTCTGCCTTTCTTAATGGTGAGTTGACTGAAGAAATTTATGTTGAACAGCCAGAAGGATTCATAGTTGAGGGGAAAGGTGATATGGTCTACAAGTTGAATAAAGCCTTATATGGACTAAAGCAGGCCCCCAGAGCCTGGTATGCAAAGATTGATGGGTATTTTCAAGACCATGGATATGCTCGGAGCAACAATGAACCCACTCTCTACATTAAGCAGCTTAACACAGGTGAAATGATCTATGTGTGCTTATATGTAGATGACATCATTTGTACGTCATCTAGTGACAGGTTGATTCAAGAGTTCAAAGCAGGAATGAGGCAAGAATTTGAGATGACTGATATGGGGTTACTCAATTTCTTCTTGGGTCTTGAAGTAAAGCAAACTGATAAAGGAGTGTTTCTCTGTCAAGAGAAGTATGCAAATACTCTCTTAACACGATTTGGTATGCAAAATAGTAATCCTGAAACTACTCCAATGAATTGCAATGAAAAGCTGAGTTCTAAAGATGAAGCGGACAAGGTGGATGATAGTCAATATAGAAGTCTGGTTGGAGGTCTTATTTACCTAACTCACTCAAGACCCGATTTGGCCTATGCGGTGAGTTATGTGTCAAGATTCATGCAAAGTCCATCTAAGATTCATATGGGAGCAGCCCGGCGCATTTTGAAGTATGTACAAGGTACAAAGGGGTTTGGCATATGGTACTCAAGAGGTGAAAATATTGAGTTAAGAGGACACAGTGATAGTGATTGGGCCAGTAGTATTGATGATAGAAAGAGCCTCTCAGCATATGTGTTTTCTCTGGGTAGTGGAGTTGTTGCCTGGAGATCTAAGAAGCAACCCACGGTGGCACTATCAAGTACAGAAGCAGAATATATAGCAGCTACTGCAGCCACATGTGAAGCTATTTGGTTGAGAAGAATACTTGAAGATCTTGGACATCGACAAAGGGAGCCTACTACTATATACTGTGATAACAAGTCGACTATCAATCTTTCTAAAAACCCCGTGATGCATAGTAGATCCAAGCACATTGAGTTGAAGTACCACTTCATTAGAGAAATGATTAATCAAGAACAAGTAAGTCTTCAATATTGCAGCACACACAATCAATGGGCTAATATGTTAACGAAGTCATTGTCCAGAGAGAAGTTTGTCTACTATCGCTACAAGTTGGGAGTTAAGGAGTTTGAATCAAGGGAGGATGATGGAAGTTAATTCAAACTCTACTTTATTAGGAATTCTTGTATTTAATATTTTATTATATTATTATTATGCATGTGATGTGTGCATGCATTACATGCACGTGTGTTTTGTGATTGAATAAGTCTTCTAACGGCTAGTAGTTAGAAGTACCGAGTCTAGTGGGTTGTTGAGAGTTAATTGGTAGGTTTCAGCTATAAATTGTTTAGTCCCTTTCATTGTAATTCATGCACTGCAAGTACTAAATAAAAGTTCACAAGAATTCCTTCTATCTTTGTGTTTGAGTACTATAAAGCTATTCTCTTTTACCTTTAACTATCGCACCTACACGCCTACTATCCAACACTTCCAAGAGACTACATTGATCAATTGTGTAACAACAAAACCGTAAACTGATCCGCATTTGTGACTAGAATAAACCAAACCAAACCGAATTATGATTTCAGTTTTCTGTTATGTATAATTTTTGAATTTCGTTTGTACTCCAGTTTATTCTGTTAATCAATTTAACTGAATTTAATGTGTTATAATTTATATTTTTTTGTAATTATAAGTTTAGCACAAGTAACTAAGCCTTAAACTTTCTAAAGTTGTTTATTTATGCTCTATATCTAATTTTCATATATGTTAGTTCAACCTTAAGTATCAAAAATCAATCTCAAATCTTAACTCTCAACGCGTCAAAGTCGAGTAGTTATATTTTTTGAAAACAAGATTCTTAACATTTCAAGAGCTTTATTGTTTTAAATGTATATTTAGATATATCTATGTAGGGTGATTTTGATACTAGTAATTTAAATACGGTAACATCTGAAACAAAGAAACAAAGGATGAATTCGTTTTTTTTTACGGTTTTTAACCGAAACCGAACCGAATTGAATTAAGTTCGGTTAGGTATATTCCCGATTCGATTCGCTTTGATTTTCGGTTATGCCTAAAGTTTCAAAACCGACCAAAATAAACTAAACAAACTGATAACTGAACCAATAAACACTCCTAACGAAGCTGTGTTCTTTTGACTTGGGGCTATATATGTCATTTAATTATTGTTTTGTTCTCCTGTAGCTTTATCTTTTCTATGTCCACTTAGTTGCTTTCCAGGTCTTTTCCGATGTATGTATGTATGTGTACTTTTGCTTAGTTAATGGTATTTCTCTATGCTGGTAAAAAAGCTTCCAAATTCTAACATACCAAAAGCTTGTTTGTATTATTCTTTGAGTTATCATTAATTTATATATTTTTTTATATTTTAGAAAATGGCGTAATAGTTAAAGTGGTAAATGTTTTGAAGAATTATTTTACAAAAACCAAAAGAAACTCATTTGTGCCTTGAGACATTTACACTGCCACAAGAGGAAAATCGCTTCCTTAACTTTTTGTTTTGTAATGTCTACTTCCAACAGCCTACACTAGTTAGTAATTAATTTATTTTATTTATTTTATTTTAAGTAAAGCGTGATAAAACTTAGAGTTTTCATCATCCTTTAAACCCATATATAGTTATTTTTACCGATATCACACAGATCCTCTCGTTTTTTAGTAGCTCACACATAACGTTTCTACGATTTTCAACAACTTGAGCCGAAGCTTTACCTTGATAGTTGACTTAATCCACTTTGTGAAGACTATTCTGCGATTTTGAACAACCTCATTTTCTTTATCTTTCTTATATTATTCCTATCTCTAATCACTTCTTTAAAACCTTTAAGTTTATTTTGAAACATGTTAAATTGTTCAAATTTAATGAATCTCATACTTCCAGCATCAGTAATGAAATTAGAAAATCTTCCTCTTTCATCTATTTGAGTTCATCATATATTGCTCTTTTGTGATTGTGATATATAATCATCCTAGAATAGCTACATAAGTTTTACAAATTTATAACATACCAAAGGATGTTTGCATTATTGTTTGAATCATCATTAATTTAATTTTTAATTCTAAAACATGGTGTAATAATTAAAGAGGTAAATTTTGAAGAAAGTCAAAAGTAACAGAAAGATAAAAAGTTAAAGTCGTATTAAAGTTAGTGTCCATTTTAACTCTCAAGTACAAATTATATCAAACTAGATTGTAGGGTTGATTAAATTGATTCACTCTAGCACGCTTTAATATTACTGGTTACGTGTCGACGGTGTCTTTTATTTTTAAACTTAGTATATATAAGAGTTATCTAGATCGAGCATAGTGCTTTGTTTACAAAATGTTAAGGGATTAATGAAATAATGGGATGAAATTGCGTTGGGATGAATGAAATGCTAATAATGTTGGCATGTTGTAAACAAAAAGCAAATAAATTATATAGGTTTTTAATAAGGCAAACAAAGTTAAAAACTTTAACGCTTATCATAAAAGAAGTGTAAGTACTTCACCTACAATTAACAAAATAAAGTACATTGGGTTAAATCAATATCAACCCTATATATTGTATAATATACAATAACCTAGAGGTATTAAGATCATGATTTGTTTGTATTATAGCGAATGGTTACTGTGTAGCTTAGTTTAGGATTAGATGGGGATGAACTAGTGCATCATTTATATATGGATTTAAGTCGATTAATTACCTAATAAAAAGGTTATGCTTATATGATATAAACAAATATATGAGCTAGTCGCACGAGTTTAATTGTGTGGTTTACTGATATTGCAACTTTGGTCTCTAAACTTGAAAGATGCAGATCGAAGAGTAAAGGGGCCAGGATGGGTGGTGGGACACACTAATCAACTTAAAGTATCGATGAGTTCAAATTTAGTTTTATCAAAAAGCATTTTTTTCTTATAGAATGTGAGTGAAGAATTCACCGAATTACTCACGGGTTTGGAAAAGATTAACTAGTAAAGAAGGGAACTTAATTAATGAGTTGTTTAGTGTACTTTATTAATCATCAGTCAAGTAACTACATGAAAAATACAGATAAGCCCCACCATTTGGTGTGGTGGCAAAGGGTTTCCACTGTTAACATGGAGGTCAGGGGTTCGAACCCCACTAACTACTAACTTGGTAAAGGATTTCACAATTAAGAAAGTAATCTTTCAAAAAAACATGAAAAATACATATAGATGGAGGTGGGGTTGCAATCTGATGTAACACATTTTGTCCTCTCTCTTAGAACAACCATGAAGAGCAATATGAGATTGAAACGCACGCGGGCTAAATTTAAGTGGTTGAAATGGATTCTAAAAAAAATTAACTATTTCATGTGGAGAGATATGCAAGACAATCTCAACCACAATAAAGCTGGCGAAACAAGATATTTTAGTTATGTAATTACTATAATATAAGTTATTAATCTACCTCACATCTGCTCATTCATTGTCCTATGGCAAAGGGGATATAGGCTCATGTTCTAGCCTCATGTTATTTATCGCTACTTGTTGGATGATGAAATAAGGAATGAAAATATATCAAAATTAAAATGGCGAAGCTCAAAGAGTTTGAAAACGTTGTTGTTTCTTTGGTAAAATAAATAACATAGGGTGAAGTGTGACATTCTTGAGTGTAAAATTAGTGTAGAATTAATATTATTGTCCTCTCATCATGGCTTTTGATGTATGATTTTCGCTGACAGTTTTTTTAATAAAGTATTTATCATTTAAAACATAATTTAATGTATAATTTTATTGAAATACTTAAATTGAAAAAGGGATAGGTCCACGATTAATAATTACATTTATTTTTTGCTTTAAGGGTTGATTTAAATAGACACCCTATTATTTTAAATCAACACCCCAAAATTTCTATACGGGTCGTATAGCCCCATACGCGTCGTATAAGGGAGGGGGTCGTATAGCCCTATACGGGACGTATAACCCCTGACAGCCCCTAAATTTTCCTCGTAGTCAGTGTCGAAATTAGCTATGCGCGTCGTATAGCCCTATATGTGTCGTATAGGGGTCGTATATGTCACACCCCGACCGACGGCGGAATCATCGGAGCGGACGAGGGAATGATTGATTGTTCATAACTCATGATTGTCTAATAGTGAAAATAATATTAAAATCAGATTACAGGATAACATGAATTTACGGATACAAATACAACAGTTAAAGTCACAAATAATAATTGTCTTTGTTTTGACTAAGTCAAGGTCTTATATAAGCATGTAGAAGTCCACTAATTTGCTTAACCTGAAATCATGTGAGAAAATAAAGTCAGCTAACGAGTTAGCTGGTGAGTAATCATAGTTTTGAGTATACATATAGATTGATTGATTGATTGAGAATAATTCAATTCACAAGGTAACGTTAAGATTTATATTGCAATAGTAAAGCATATAGATAAACCGACACAATAGAAACCCCTTGACTTGACACTGCATATAATAGACTTGCACACAAACACATAGATTGACTAATTGCCTCTGGCACAATCACCACTCGTAAGCCATAGGGGTGGGTTATCCAAACCAGTAGATCTACATTGTTACCAGGATTGATTGATTGAATTAGGTTTTACTGTCGTCCAGTTTATCATAGTATGTTCACATAATTGCAAGTAATAACATAACCTGTCTTGAATTGAATTTAGAATGAAATAACAATAGAATATCATGATTGAATATATTGTATCACATGATTTCCCCCAAATAGGAAATGATATAAAAAGGGGATATGAATACTCACTTGATTGATGAGATTAGAATCTGGATGTGATAGATTAGACACCAACGATTTCCTTACGATTAACCTAAGGAACGGTGTCTCGAATTAGAATAATAATGATTTGGGAATGTATTAGGATTTCCATTGGGTCTTTAATTTATTTAGTTTGAATATCTTGAAATACGTAAAATGAATTTATTGATAGTATTTATGTTTAGAATTTAATAAAAATAATTGTATCAATACTCGTAATTGTTTGGTTTATTATTAAAGTGTGGAAAAATAATAATTAATTTTATTAATCAATTATATGATAATAATTAAAATATTTAATTATTTAAATGACTAAAAATGAAATTGTTATTTGGAATGATTTAAATATAAAACTTTTGTATTTAATTATGATTTAAGCAATAATAAATATTACTTAAATAAATTAAAGTAATTTAGTGTTGAATAATAATTTAAATAAATTAAATTATTAAAAGTCCACTTTCGTATAATAATTTTTGTATTATTTGTAATTTTATTTATTAAAACATTTAATAAAAATGGATAAAATGTTAAAATAAATTTCAGAAAAATAGTTAAGTTGTTTAAAAAAATTTAATGTTTATAAAAACATTTTTATAATTTTTGGGTATTTTTCTGGAATTCTTAAAAGCTTAAAAAGGGTTTTAAAAATATTGAGGTGGCCCGGGGTCGAACCCGGGACCTCTTGGTTAATGTGGGGCGCGGGTACCAGCAGGCCAAAGGCCTAAGCCGCGAAAGGTTTCGGCTTCAAATTGTTTTAAGCTTAATCTCGATCAAACCCCAATTCCCAAAATCCATTCGAACCCTAGGTTCGATCCAGACCCAAATCGAAGTTCAATTCGATATCGAATGCTTCTGCAATCATGGGGCTTTTGACCCTCATGAAAAATCGAGTGTGTGTGTATGTGTAATTTCATATATGGTGTCGATTTAGAGATTAACCTGATGAAGAACAAGTCGCGGTTGAATGTGTCAATCGAATGATGCTCAATTGTTGATTATAATCGAATTAAATTTTAGGTAAGCTTCGAATGATGATTGGGACTAGAAACCCTCTGCCAATTGCAAGTTTTGAAGCTCGATTTGTGGTGTTCGAACAGTTGCAGGTCCGCGATGAAGAAGGTGTTCGAATGGTGCTCAAACCATAACCATAATCAAATTAATCTTAGGGTTAGCTTCGTATGGTGATAAGGAACAATAACCCTATGTTAATTTTGATTAAATTTGATCGAAATGGGATTTCACAGAGGTTGCAGGTCCGACGGGTGTTCGGTTTCGAGATGGGGTTTTGAGTTTGTTTTTGATGAAATTGATCCCGAAGGAGTGTTTTAAATGTTCATAATTTCGTTAGTGCGAGTCCCCTTTTGATTATTCAATTCCGTAGTGCCTCAATTTGGGTTGTCGGCCGAAATGGAGGTGGTGGTGGGGCTCGGTGGTTGCGACGGGAAAAGAGGGAGAGGGGTGGGGTTGGGTTTTGCAATTTTACAAAATGGCCCCTGTGGTTTAATCTTTGATAATTTGGTTTAAAAACTTGATTTTTAAGTTTAATAATTTACACAATACCCCCTGGATTATTATTATCATTATTTTTGTTATTATTTTCATTATTATTATTATTATTATTACTATATTATTATTTATAATTATTATTATGATTGTTGTAATTTTAACAAAAATTAATATATATATATGTGTATATATATATGTATATATATATATTTACGGAAATACGCGATGTTACAGTCTCCCCTGCTTTAGGAAATTTCGTCCCGAAATTTTAATCACGAGGAGGCTGAATCGAAAAGATGAGGGTACTTGGACTTCATCTGATCCTCACGTTCCCAGGTGATTTCTGGGCCACGTTTAGATTCCCAGCGAAATTTAACAATAGGTATCCTACTACGTTTGAGTTGTTTGACTTCCCGATCTATAATCTCCACAGGTTTCTCAACAAGGTGCATAGATTCATCAATCTGGACTTCATCGAGTGGAATGTGGAGATTTTCGTTGGCAAGACATTTCTTGAGATTTGAAACATGAAACGTCGGATGTATATTGCTGAGCTCTTGGGGTAGTTTAAGCTTGTAGGCCACTTTCCCAATTCGCTCAAGCACTTTGAATGGACCCACGTAACGAGATGCTAGTTTTCTTTTCTTTCCAAGGCGAATCACTCCCTTCCAAGGTGATACCTTAAGAAGTACGAGATCACCGACATTGTATTCCATGGGCTTACGTCTTTTATCAGCATAATGCTTTTGATGATTTCTAGCAGCGACCAAGTTGTCACGGATCTTATGAATTTTGTCGGTTGTTTCTTGTATCAATTCCGGACCAGTAATTTGTGATTCACAACTTCAGACCATACAAGGCCTCAAATGGTGCCATCTGTTGGTCTGGTAACTGTTATTGTAAGAGAATCCAATTAACGGAAAATGAGAATCCCACGATCCACTGAAATCAATGACACAAGCCCGGAGTATATTCTCGAGGGTTGTATCGTTCTTTCAGTCTGACCGTCGGTTTGCGGATGATAGGTTGTACTAAGATTCAGTTGAGTTTCGAGAACTGATTGGAGACTTTTCCAGAAATAAGAGATGAAGCGACCATCATGATCAGAGATAATATCATTACTTGACAAAAGATTGTTTAGGAAGACTACCATCACGTAATCAGGTTTTGATGATAACTCATAATGAAAGTCAATAAATAAGGAATAAATGGTTCAATGTAGCTAGATCAAATCAAAACATGAGAATAAAGGGAAAGAAATCGATTTAAGAATTTAAATGCTCCAAACTGGAATCAAAATCAACCTAAAACGATCGCGTCTCTTTCAAGTTCAGAGATCATGCTTTGGCTTGATAGGTCGAAACACTAACATTAATTCACCCTTCAAGTTACTACATTCGTCTCGTCACTTGATTACAACCATGGTAAGTTGGAGATCAAGAAATGAGAATAGTCATCAAGGTCTAGTTTTCACCCCTAACTTGATGGTGTACTTTCAAGGTATGACCACTGACTTACCAATCAAAAAGTTTAATCTGAGGATCTACAGAAATAAGACGAGATAACTCACCATTAAGGTAAGGGAAATCACTCCTATCTTAACGATGAATTTTTACAAAAACAAAATATAACAAGATAAACTTCTTCATCAAAATCCAGAATTCACTCCTACTTTGATGAGGTCGTTTCATTTGAGAAAATACAATCCATAAAAATGAATTTATCATCAAGGTATGAATTTCACGCGTATCTTGATGATTGAGCTTGATAATAACAAGAAAACAATCGAAGATTGACATTTGTCACCAAAGTAAGGGTTTCAATCCTATTTTGGTGAGATCATGTCATTTGTGAAATGCAAGTTCCAAAGTGAATAATTGAAGTTAGTCCTCGAGATAAGGAAATCACCCTAATCCAGAGGATAAAATTTCATAAAACACGTCATTGGAAAACCATTTATTGAAATGAATAAAGAATCATCATCATAGTAAGGGAATCACCCCTGTTTTGATGAGTTAAAATCATTTAGGAGATATGAGTGTCCTTAGTCATGGGTTGACTTGCAAACTCTTGCATCTCCCACGGTGCAAATGGTTCAAAGTTCGACTTAACAACGAAAGGAAAAATATCTCAATTAGAAATTTAGAAATTTTCAAATTACATTAATGTAACAAAAGGAAAATCACGATTACAAATCTTGAATTACATCATGAAGATGAAATCAAGGACAAGAATTATTCAACACCACATCATTGGTGGCTTGAGCTTGTTGAGCATTAATGTTGAAAGCATGTCCTTGAGCCGTAGGAACTAGGCTGATAAGTTGAGGGCATCGATTGCGAAAATGGTTCGGATCACCACATTGATAGCATGCACGACCCTGGGTAATTGCAGGAGGATGTTGGTGAACTGGTGCATTGGTCGGAGCTTTAGCAGCACTCCTGCACACGTTGAATGTATGACCCAAACGACCATAGTTTATGCATTGACGATACTGAATGTTAGCGGGATGGTGATAACTACAGTTGTTACACTGCGGATAGGGTCCAGCGTATGACTTTTTCATCAGTGATTGGTTGTTTACTGCTGGTTGACGAGTTGGAGGGACTTGATTAATTGGCACAGCAGGGGTAATCACAGTAAAGTTTTGAGAATTGGCCTTCCTCTTCTTGTTCCTGGAAGGCTCGGGTTGGTCGGTTTTGACGGTTTCGTTAGGAAGTTTATCGGTATTCTTCTTCGATCCTTTCCTGGTTAAGGAACCAGCTTTCACATGATTATCGGTTAACTGTGCAGCCAGCCTGATAGCATCTTCTAGTGTTGAAGGATTCCTTCCTAGCACCGTATCCTGAATCTGTATGGGTAGTCCACCAATGTATTTTTCGATGGCTCGGGAGGTAGGGGTAGCAAGATGCAGTACCAAAAGGCTTAGTTCGTGAAATCGATTAGTGTATGCTAGGTTCTCGCCACTGTCTTGGGTTAACTCCCAGAACTCAGCTTCCAGTTTACGGACTTCGTTTCTTGGGCAGAATTCTTTAGTCATGAGCTCCTTAACTTCAGCCCACGTCAGTGCTAAAGCAATTTCAGTTCCACGGGTTCGTTTCTCCCCGTTCCACCATGTAAGTGCGCGTTTCTGAAGAACACTTGTGGCATACCAGACTTTTAGATTTTCAGGGCATTCACTGTTTAGGAATGTGTTCTCGATGCTTTCGAACCACTGTAGTAATCCAGTAGCTCCTTCAGTTCCACTGAACTTAGTGGGGTTGCAAGAAATGAAATGTTTGTAAGTACAAGTTTTGGGAGGGTTTGGTGCAGTTGGGTTTTGGACAGTATTGTTGCCTTGGTTCAAATGGGTAAGTAGAGTTGGGATGACCGCAGTAACTTCACGTGCTACAATAGCAGAAATCTTACGGCCAGAGTTTCTAGATCGTGAGCGGTTTTGACGAGAAGACATTCTGGAATATCGTTAAGATATTTTATGAGAATTGGATAATAGGAGTTATACCACATGAAAACGACAATCGGGAATTTGGCATAATAACAATGAGATGTTCCGTGTATAATCGTTTGATTCGTAAATCAAAGCGAGTACGTTGACTAATCAAAGTGTTATGTCCAACACAACCTTATTGAAGACATGCGTACCTATAAGCAGATACTCATCCGAGGGTTCCCAGGTAAGGTAGACAGATCCATCGGTTGGTTTGGATTTATGCGAATACCTTGCCTAGACAGAACACCCCAAGATACAGGCATCCCACTCTTCCAGCATAGCATGTTTCAAGTTGTAAGACACAGACTTTGACGAATTTGAAAACCATGAATAACAATCGAGTTTTGGAGTTTGAAATCACTTGAATTAGGCACACAATGCCTTAGAATATGATTTAAGATTCGTGTGTACATTGATAGATTCAAAGTATAAGAATAATCACATAAGGCAGATAATCACATAATCAAGTATAAACACGTAAGGCAGATAATCACATAATCAAGTATAAACACGTAAGGCATATAAAAATCCTATCTAAGCATGTAAAATACATGAGAGGACTCATGTGTAAGGGTACTTGGTTATAGTCTAGGTCATTCCATTTCTAATAACCTAATTCCCTATAACCATGGCTCTGATACCAATCTGTCACACCCCGACCGACGGCGGAATCATCGGAGCGGACGAGGGAATGATTGATTGTTCATAACTCACGATTGTCTAATAGTGAAAATAATATTAAAATCAGATTACAGGATAACATGAATTTAACGGATACAAATACAACAGTTAAAGTCACAAATAATAATTGTCTTTTGTTTTGACTAAGTCAAGGTCTTATATGAGCATGTAGAAGTCCACTAATTTGCTTAACCTGAAATCAGTGAGAAAATAAAGTCAGCTAACGAGTTAGCTGGTGAGTAATCATAGTTTTGAGTATACATATAGATTGATTGATTGATTGAGAATAATTCAATTCACAAGGTAACGTTAAGATTTATATGCAATAGTAAAGCATATAGATAAACCGACACAATAGAAACCCCTTGACTTGACACTTGCATATAATAGACTTGCACACAAACACCATAGATTGACTAATTGCCTCTGGCACAATCACCACTCGTAAGCCATATGGGGTGGGTTATCCAAACCAGTAGATCTACATTGTTACCAGGATTGATTGATTGAATTAGGGTTTTACTGTCGTCCAGTTTATCATAGTATGTTCACATAATTGCAAGTAATAACATAACCTGTCTTGAATTGAATTTAGAATGAAATAACAATAGAATATCAAGATTGAATATATTGTATCACATGATTTCCCCCAAATAAGAAATGATATAAAAAGGGGATATGAATACTCACTTGATTGATGAGATTAGAATCTGGATGTGATAGATTAGACACCAACGATTTCCTTACGATTAACCTAAGGAACGGTGTCTCGAATTAGAATAATAATGATTTGAGAATGTATTAGGATTTCCATTGGGTCTTTAATTTATTTAGTTTGAATATCTTAAAATACGTAAAATGAATTTATTGATAGTATTTATGTTTAGAATTTAATAAAAATAATTGTATCAATACTCGTAATTGTTTGGTTTATTATTAAAGTGTGGAAAAATAATAATTAATTTTATTAATCAATTATATGATAATTAATTAAAATATTTAATTATTTAAATGACTAAAAAAATGAAATTGTTATTTGGAATGATTTAAATATAAAACTTTTGTATTTAATTATGATTTAAGCAATAATAAATATTACTTAAATAAATTAAAAGTAATTTAGTGTTGAATAATAATTTAAATAAATTAAATTATTAAAACTCCACTTTCGTATAAATAATTTTTGTATTATTTGTAATTTTATTTATTAAAACATTTAATAAAAATGGATAAAATGTTAAAATAAATTTCAGAAAAATAGTTAAGTTGTTTAAAAAAATTTAATGTTTATAAAAACATTTTATAATTTTTGGGTATTTTTCTGGAATTCTTAAAAGCTTAAAAAGGGTTTTTAAAAATATTGAGGTGGCCCGGGGTCGAACCCGGGACCTCTTGGTTAATGTGGGGCGCGGGTACCAGCAGGCCAAAGGCCTAAGCCGCGAAAGGTTTGGCTTCAAATTGTTTTAAGCTTAATCTCGATCAAACCCCAATTCCTAAAATCCATTCGAACCCTAGGTTCGATCCAGACCCAAATCGAAGTTCAATTCGATATCGAATGCTTCTGCAATCATGGGGCTTTTGACCCTCATGAAAAATCGAGTGTGTGTGTATGTGTAATTTCATATATGGTGTCGATTTAGAGATTAACCTGATGAAGAACAAGTCGCGGTTGAATGTGTCAATCGAATGATACTCAATTGTTGATTATAATCGAATTAAATTTGAGGTAAGCTTCTAATGATGATTGGGACTAGAAACCCTCTGCCAATTGCAAGTTTTGAAGCTCGATTTGTGGTGTTCGAACAGTTGCAGGTCCGCGATGAAGAAGGTGTTCGAATGGTGCTCAAACCATAACCATAATCAAATTAATCTTAGGGTTAGCTTCGTATGGTGATAAGGAACAATAACCCTATGTTAATTTTGATTAAATTTGATCGGAAATGGGATTTCAAAGAGGTTGCAGGTCCGACGGGTGTTCGGTTTCGAGATGGGGTTTTGAGTTTGTTTTTGATGAAATTGATCCCGAAGGAGTGTTTTAAATGTTCATAATTTCGTTAGTGCGAGTCCCCTTTTGATTATTCAATTCCGTAGTGCCTCAATTTGGGGTTGTCGGCCGAAATGGAGGTGGTGGTGGGGCTCGGTGGTTGCGACGGGAAAAGAGGGAGAGGGGTGGGGTTGGGTTTTGCAATTTACAAAATGGCCCCTGTGGTTTAATCTTTGATAAATTTGGTTTAAAAACTTGATTTTTAAGTTTAATAATTTACACAATACCCCCTGGATTATTATTATCATTATTTTTGTTATTATTTTCATTATTATTATTATTATTATTATTATTATTATTATTATTACTATATTATTATTTATAATTATTATTATGATTGTTGTAATTTTAACAAAAATTAATATATATATGTGTATATATATATGTATATATATATGTATATATATATATATTTACGGAAATACGCGATGTTACAGTATAGGGCTAAATGGGGCGTATAGCTCTCTGACACCCCCTGAATTTTCCTCGTTTTCAGTGCATTCGACCCTATACGCCGCGTATGGACCCATACGCGGCGTATAGGGGTGTCGATTTAAAAAAGTGGGTGCTATTTATTAGGACCCTTGATAGAAACTCTGATGATAGCTTTAAATTTACTTCTAATAAATAGACACCCACTTTTTTAAATCGACACCTCCCTATACGCCGCGTATGGGTCCATACGCGGCGTATATGGTCGAATGCACTGAAAACGAGAAAAATTCAGGGGGGTGTCAGAGAGCTATACGCCCCATATAGCCTTATACGACCCCCCTATACGACACATATAGGGCTATACGACGCGTATAGCTAATTTCGACACTGACTACGAGGAAAAATTCAGGGGGCTGTCAGGGGGTTATACGCCCCGTATAGGGCTATCCGACCCCCCTATACGACGCGTATGTGGCTATAGGACCCGTATAGAAATTTCGAGGTGTTAATTTAAAATAATGGGGTGTCTATTTAAAACGATCCTTTTAAATTTAATAACAAACTAGTCATTTAATATTTACTTAACTGAAAACTAAACATCCAGTCACTTCAAAGACCATCGATGTTACCTTTGAGTGAATAATAATGACAACCCGTGTAATCTCTTAAACTTTGTTATTCGAAATGACATACCATAAAGTCATCGGTGTATATCAGCTCAAGATATATATATATTGTAATAATCCTTTATAAGTTACAAACCAATCAAGTGAAATTTCCAGTCACCTTATTTGATGTTCTACACTTTCTACTCATTTCAAGGTAGGTTGATACCAAAACTAGTTCACAACTTAATCAACTTACTTTACAACCAATAACGAGTTATAAGACTAATGATATGAGTTCTTATATGAATACAATATCCGTATACTCTATTATTGCAGGGAACTCAAGATAATATTTTGAATTTGTGTATTGAAAATTATACTCATAAATTATTGTAATGAAAGTAGAGGAAATAATTGGGAATTAGATTAGAAGAAAAATAGAAATAAAGGAAGAGACAAAGTGATGAAAAGCGGAGGGGTACAAGCGATAATGCATAGGGACAAAAGTGAATTGTTGGATTCAGTTTTCAATGTTGTAAGAAATTCTGGTCTGAAAAGTAGGAAGTAGTAGTGGGTATGGACAATTTTTCAAACTTAGGCCTGGACTTTGGTTATGATGGGATTTAAGCATATGCCCCACCACACAACATATTATTTTTTTATGTTAAGTTTTATGGTTTTATAATTTTAGGTATGAATGTTTTAAAAATATATTTCCATAATTAACTCTCTTAAGAAAAAGCATTTAATTTTCAAAGTTCTTGTTAATTATATTAACATGAATGAAATGCTCGTATGTTAGATTTGTTTGGTAGGAGACTTGATGAGCACAAATGCACCATGTGGAAGATGTGTTTGTTTTGAATGGTTTTTAATAATCAATTTAGTTTGGTTCAGAAAAAATATTTCTTTTAAAGGTTGAAACCTAGTGGTAACAAGTGAGTCATACAGTTAAGAGGTTATGAATTATAGTTTTTTTTTCAATGAATAATTAAAAGAATATGTGAAAATTATTATTTGTAACTATACTTTTATACAGTATACTAATTAATAAAAAATGACGCATTAGCATCACTTGCAAACTCATAATTAAATAAATAACGAAATATTAAATAATTATGAAAATCCCAAAGTACAATGCTAGCAAGTTTTTGTCCATGTATATGTTATAAGATTATATCAGATAATCCACATGAACATAATATTATTTTTTAAATGAAAGTAAAGTTTGTTGTTTTTTCTTAAAAAAGCATATGAAAAACTAAATAAATCTATATATTGTATACGAAAATTATATATTATCCAAAGAATACATAAATTCTACTTCGTCACTTTTAAGTAAGTTTTCTTTTTGTCTAATTGGGCTTATTCCTAAAATTTGTAATTTGGTTATAATTCGCAAGTTGCTATTTATCTTAACGAACTTTATATATTCTTATTAATAATGTTTTAAACATTCGTACCTAGCAGCTAGTTTTTATATATGTACTTTACCTTTTACACATATTCACACATGTAAACTAAGTTATAGACATATTAAAACTCGATTTTTATTAATTAGTAAATTTCATTTTTGGTCCCTGAGGTTTGCTCTATTTAACCATTTCAGTCCAAAAAGGAATCTTTTGACATATAAAGTCCCGAGGTTTGTATTTTATAACGGTTTTGGTCCTTAAGAGTAACTCTGTTAAATTTTTCTGTCAAATATAAGGGTATTTCAGTCATTTTGCATCTAAAGGATTATTATGTTAATTAATATATAAGGGTTGTTTGTGTCAAAATGGAATACCAATTTCATATTCTTCAAAATCACAGAACACCACAACCTCCCCCAGGCACCACCGGCGGTCGGCACCGGTGGCTGGAGCGCCGGAACCTCTAAATCAATCTCATCATACGCACAAAATGTACCATAAAGTGATAATTGTTTCGAGTTTGTTACCGGTGGCTGGGGCGTCGGAGCCTCCAAATCAAGCACCACCCTTACAGCAATGGCGGTCGACACCAGTGGCTGGAGCGTCGGAGCCTCCAAATCAAGCTCATCATACAAACAAAGTTGGATAATAGCACATGGAACTGTGTGATATGTGGGTACAAAAAAAAACGGGCTGGTTGTCGATGCACGCCAAGTGTTCGATAAAATGCCTGAGAGAAATGTCGTGTCTTGGACCGCGATGTTAAAAGGGTATGCAAAGTGTGCGAGATTGGATGAATCAAAAACTTCGTTTGATGCTATGACTGACAAGAATGTGGTTTGTTGGAACACTATGTTGTCGAGTATGTTAACGGATGCATTTGAACCGGTTAATCGGTTGCCTGTTGAGCTTCCATCATATACATGGGAAACATTGTTAAGTTGTTGCAGGGTCCATGGAAATTTTGAATTAGGCGAACTGGTGATGCAAAAGCTTGCTGGTACTCGTTGTTTAAATGCTGGGATTTGTTAATGGAATCGGACGGAACAAAAAGCATCCTATGCAGAGATTAGGAGGAAGTTCCCTAAAGTGATAATCGCTCCGGTGCTCCAGCCAGCGGTGCCGACTGCTATTGATGTTATGGAAGGGTGGTGCTTGGTGGAGGTTGTGATGGTCTGTGGATTTTGAAGAAGATGAAATTGGTATACCATTTTTGTTTTTTTTATCTTTTGTTTTTATTTTGAGAAAATGACACAAACAACCCTTGTATATACTAATTTACATAAATAGTCCTTTAGATGTAAAATGACTAAAATATCATTATACTTGACAGGAAATCTAACAGAGTTACTCTTCAGGACCAAACCATTATAAAATGCAAACCTCGGGACTTGATATGTCAAAAGATTTCTTTTTAGACTGAAATGGTTAAATACACTAAACCTCAGGTACCAAAAACGAAATTTACTCTTTATTAATTAAACAAAGTTTAAAAAGCCAAAAAACCATTTTAAGGCAATGTTTAAAAAGCCAAAAAAAACCATTTTAAGATATTTATCAAATGATTGTAAAGATTTGTTTGAACTTCGAACCAATAATTACAAACGTTAATATGACATATATAATATGAAAACCATAATTTGTTTTGTAAAGAAAAAGAAAAGAAAAGACACCGCAAACATTAATCATGTCACCTCAATTATACAACATACACTGTCCTCTTAACCCCTTTAACCCACCCATCATCTTCACAGACCTGTCATTTTCTTTTTCCCTTTAGTCACGCTACCCTAATTCAAATTGCCCCACAATTTCTTCAAATTCCATCTTTAAAATCCCCAAATCTCCATCAAATCTTCAAAGATTCAAAATTTTCGTCTGGGTTTCCCTCATATCTTCACAATAACCACCAATGCAACCGCTAATGGATTCCGCCACCACCCCCCACCGTACTCCGTCGTTCAAAGAAGACACCTACCACCTCCACAACCTCAAACCCTCTGAGAAAATAGCCCTTCAAGAACTCAAAGACAAACTCACCACCACTATTGATTCCGATACTGATACCGATACCGATGCTAATAAATCCATGTGGGGTATCCCTTTACTCCCGACCACCGCCTGCACAGAGAAATCCGACGTCATTCTGTTGAAATTTCTTCGTGCGAGAGACTTTAGGGTTCAAGATTCACTCAACATGCTTCTCAAGTGTCTTCAATGGCGAAAGGAGTTCGGTGCTGACTCCATTGTTGATGAGGATTTAGGGTTTAAGGATCTTGAAGGTGTGGTGGCGTATATGAACGGGTATGACAGAGAGGGTCATCCTGTGTGCTATAATGCTTATGGGGTGTTTAAGATAAAGAAATGTATGAGAAGATCTTTGGGGATAACGAGAAGTTGAAGAAGTTTTTGAGATGGAGAGTTCAAGTTCTTGAAAGAGGGATCAAGATGCTGCATTTTAAACCTGGTGGGATTAATTCGATTATTCAAGTTACTGATCTTAAAGATATGCCTAAAAGAGAGCTTAGAGTTGCTTCAAATCATATTCTTTCACTGTTTCAAGATAATTATCCGGAGATGGTTGCTCGCAAGGTATGCATCGATCACTTGTACTGTACAACTCCATAATGCATCATAGACTATGTGTACATCAATTTAACGTGTTTTTATCGTAAGGTGTTTAAAGTTGCTAATTTTTTTTGAGAAAAGGTTTTGTGCATTGGTGGGTTGTACGGTACAACCCTTGATGCACGCTGTGAAAACAGTATGCATCAGAGGTTGTACGGTACTAGCAGGTTGGTGGTTTTGGTTTGTGCATTTTCCATCTTTTTTCACTTCCAATACGATTACCCATAACTTGTTGCTCGTACGGCACTCCGAATATTAAGTTTCCCTCCAAAAATGTTTGTGCATTGGTGTGTTGTACAGTACACGCCCATGTGCGTGTTATACTTTGAGTACGGTACAACCGGTCAATGCATATGGGGTCACATGTGTACAACCCATTGATAGGTACATACGGAAAGGGCATTTACATTTTACCTCAAGTAGTCTTTCTTTAAATATTATAGACTTTGTGCATTGATAATTTGTACCGTACTATTAGTAGATGCACAAGTTGGTGTATATATCAGTAGTATATACACGAAAAGAGAGTTCTACACATTACTAGATTTTGAAATGAAACTTGAAAGCTTGTGCACTGAGGTGCTGTACCGTACAACTCGTATGTGCATATGACAGTGATTCCTCTGCAATGATTGATATTTTGTAGTTTTCAAACAGTACAAAGTTTGCATTGTGGTTTTGTACAGTACAACCAGTTAATGCACATTCGACACGTACTGTACAACCGAATCTTGACTCTTCCTGAAACGGATCATCTCCTAAGTTGGATGCATTTGAAAATTGGAACACTGTGCATCAGTGTCTTGTACCTATCAGTTTTCCAAATAAATAAAAAACAAAAGTTGAGTGATCACATCGGATCAATGCTTTTGTAGCCACTTATTTACCATGCATTGATAGTTGTACCTTGTGTGAACTTTAGTTGTGGTAAAAAACTTATTTTCTTGTGTTTTTTTAAATATAAATAACATAAAAAAACAAACGTAAATGTTTATATGTAAAAGATTGAAATTTAAGATTTGATTTGATGTGGATGTGTGTAGATCTTCATCAATGTACCATGGTACTTCAGCATGTTGTACTCAATGTTCAGTCCATTTTTGACTCAAAGAACCAAGAGCAAGTTTGTGCTTTCCAAGGAAGGAAATGCTGCAGAAACCCTTTACAAGTGAGCATCTTTCTCCTACGTACTTTTACACCTCTTGATGCGCAATGTACAACTCTTGATGCGCAATATACAACCATTGATTCACAATGTACCACACATGCACGTGGTAGAGTGGTGGTATTTTTGTGGATGTAAACGTAACATTGAGTTATTGTACAAAACGTTTTGTTTGCATGTGGGAAGTACTATAAGCATCAACTGTTGTACTTTGATATTACCCCTTTATTGTATAAAATTAACTTTGGTTTTGGATGATGGGTGTAGGTACATAAGTCCTGAGGATGTGCCGGTACAGTATGGTGGACTGAGTCGACCCAGTGATTCGAACACCGGTCCACCCAAACCAGCTTCTGAGTTCACGGTCAAAGGTGGAGAAAAAGTCAACATTCAAATCGAAGGCATTGAGGTACCACATGCTTTAAAATAACTACTCTTAAGATTTAAAGACATACATACACCATTCTCTTGTATGAGATAGAATAAGTTGAACTTTGCCCCTTACACTTTGTCAGATGTCCATAAACAACCCTTAGTTTATCTTAGTAGACTTTGCTGTAGCTAAGTTTTATATTTTTAACAAAACTGAGTACTTCTAACTGTTTTTGTAGGCTGGTGCAACGATAACATGGGATATCGTGGTCGGAGGGTGGGATTTGGAATACAGTGCGGAGTATGTTCCGATCGCCTATGGAAGCTACACGATTGCTGTGGAGAAGCCGAGGAAGATGGCCCCCACACAAGAGGCGATCCATAACTCTTTTACTGCAAAAGAGGCGGGAAAGCTAGTGTTATCCGTTGATAATTCGGCTTCAAGGAAACGAAAGGTGGCATCATATCGGTACCTAGTAAGGAAATTGTGAGTTAGTTTGAGATACGGTGGTGTTATCGTCTACTTTTAGTATTTTTGGTTGTATTGAGGTTGTAATGAAGTTATGCGTGTCTATGTAATATGTAACTTGTAAGTGGTGACGAAAGACTGTTGTTTTACATTTCCTGTGTAAAATAAGAGTAGGTTAAGGTTAAGTGGTTAACGTAGTTGTAATGCTTTATTGTTGTTTGTTACAAATATTTTTTATTTTATTTTGGAACTCTAGAGAACATGTAACGAGTGAAGGGTATCACATGCATGTATGATGGGATATGATATGATGATGTTCACATGCTCTCAATGAGGCAGTGCCTTCGCTTTTAAGCAAACCTCTACTCGTATCGGTTGTGGTTATTATTAGATTGGTGGGTGCTCATGCCATTCACCTCATATCACTTAGTTCCCAATCAAATAATAATCAAATAATGTTACGTTATATTATATTACATCACACCAAAAAATCATTTGTAAATTGAAAATTTTACCTCATTAATCAAATAAATTACAAATTTAAATAAAAAATACATTAAACAAATACCCTCTTTTAATTAAAAAGATCATTTATATAAATAACTTTATTTTAATCTTAGGGATCTTTTGCGCAAAAGCTTTTTTAAAGGCACCTTTTATGCAATTAACTTAAAAACTAAAAATTAAGGAGCTGTTTGAAAGGATTGACCAAGCTTCGGATCGTTGACTGGCTGACCGAGTCAGTAAGTCAATGCGTTTGATGTTTCCGAGCTGACGATTGACCCGGTCCTAAACTGCTGACCCAAACCATAATATCCTTTTCATCGACCAAAACCCTTCACCTTCACCTCTTCACATATCGGTCACCTCCACCCTCTCCTCTTCACTGGCCGTCATCCCTCTGACGCCCTCCTCCGGCGCCCTCCTCCCTCCGGCACCCTCCTCCCTTCGGCACCCTCCCTCCAGTGCCCTCCCTCTGCCGTACTTATCAAACCCATCAAGGTCGAATCGTTGTTGCATCGATTCATGAGTTACAATACTGTTATTGTTCACCGGAGTAGTGGTGGCGTTGGTTGTTAGATGGTGGTGGTGGTGTAACATCGCATATTTTCGGAAAAAAAATAATAATAATATTAATAATAATAATGTAAATAATAATAATATAAGTTTTATTATATTAAAGTCCATAAATAATATTTTTTTCACATAGAATAATAACCTTTCAAACTACGGGGGTAAACCGTAATAATTTAAAACTTAAAACAAAACCTTGAAAGATAATTGACAACTAATACAAACCAAGGGGACCATTTCTGTAAAATGTGAAAAGCACCCAACCCCACCCCATCTCCCTTTCGCTGTAATCCCGATCGCACCACTCACCATTGTCGGTCAAACAACGAGCAAAATCGGGCACTACACTATATTTTAATCAAATTAACTTCGCACTAACGACCATATAACCATTTCTAATCGATTAGAACAATCAATTACATTCAAAACGAACCAAAAACATCACCATTCGAGCACCCCCCCGTTCGGACCTGCAACGCGATTGAAACCCCATCTCCGATCCATTTTAACTCAAATTGGCAATAGGCTTTGCTTCTCGATCGTCATTCAAAGCTTCCCTAAAGTTTAATTGGATTATAAACAAGATTGGAGCATCAAACGATCATCACTGTGCCGCGACCTGTTCTTCGTTGGGATCAACTTCAAATCGACACCATATAGGTAATTCTACACACCCACATACTCGTTTTTACATGGGGAATGAAAGCCCCATGGTTGCAGATGCAATCGAAATCGATTCGATGTACAATTTGGGGGGATTCGATTTAGGGTTCTTATGTGGAAATTGGGGTTGATTGGAAACTATGTTTAAAACAATATCGAACGGGACTTAGACGCGGCCAAGGCCCTTAGCTCACCGGTTCCTACGTTCCATGTACTCCAAGAGGTCCCGGGTTCGACCCCGGGCACCTACACATATTTTTTTTAGCCTCTTTTTAAGCCTTATAAAAATTCGGAAAAATATCTAAAAAATCATAAAAATGTTTTTACAATCATTAAAAATTTTTAAACAACTAAATTATTTTTCTGAAATTTATTTTAATATTTTATCCATTTTTATTAAATGTTTTAAATAAATAAAACTACAAATAATACAAAATTATTTAAATAAAAATGAACTCCTAATAATAATTTAATTTATTAAATTATTATTTGACACTATATTATTTTTAATTATTTCACACAATATTTATTATTGTTTAAATAATGATTAAATATATAAATTTTTATATTTAAATCATTTCAAATAACAATTTCATTTCTTTTAAATAATTAAACATATTAATTAATTATCACATAATTAATTAATAAAATTAATTATTTATTTTTCCACACGTTAACAACAAATTAAACGGATACGTAAACTGATACGTTTATTTTAAATCTTAAACATAATCATTTCAATAAATTTATTTTATTTATTTCAAGACATTTAAATTAAATAAATTAGTTTATTTAAACTACCATTCAAAACCAAATGGAAATCCTAATACATTCCCAATTTTTCAAATCAATTATTATTCTAATACGAGATACCGTTCCTTAGGTTTAATCGTAAGGAAATCGTTGGTGTCTAACCTATCACGTCCAAAATCCAATCTCATCAATCAAGTGAGTATTCATATCCCCTTTTTATATCATTTCTTATTTGGGGGAAATCATGTGATACAATATATTCAATCATGATATTCTATTGTTATTTCATTCTAAATTCAATTCAAGACAGGTTATGTTATTACTTGCAATTATGTGAACATACTGTGATAAACTGGACGACAGTAAAACCCTAATTCAATCAATCAATCAATCCTGGCAACAATGTAGATCTACTGGTTTGGATAACCCACCCCATATGGCTTACGAGTGGTGATTGTGCCAGAGGCAGGAGTTAATCTATGGTGTATGTGTGGAGTCTATTATGTGCAAGTGTCTAGTCAAGGGGTTGTTATTGTGTCGGTTTATCTATATGCTTTACTATTGCAATATAAGTCTTAACGTTACCTTGTGAATTGAATTATTCTCAATCAATCAATCAATCTATATGTATACTCAAAACTGTGATTACTCACCAGCTAATTCGTTAGCTGACTTTATTTTCTCACATGATTTCAGGTTAAGCAAGCTAGTGGACTTCTACTTGATCATATAAGACCTGGACTTAGTCAAAACAAAATACAATTACTATTTGTGACTTTAACTGTTGTATTTGTATCTGTTAAATTCATGGTATCCTGTAATCTGATTTTAATATTATTTACACAATTAGACAATCATGAGTTATGAACAATCAATCATTCCCTCGTCCGCTCCGATGATTCCGCCGTCGGTCGGGGTGTGACAGATTGGTATCAGAGCCATGGTTATAGGGAATTAGGTTATTAGAAATGGAATGACCTAGACTATAACTAAGTACCCTTACACATGAGTCCTCTCATGTATTTTACATGCTTAGATAGGATTTTTATGTGCCTTACGTGTTTATACTTGATTATGTGATTATCTGCCTTATGTGGTTCTTCTTATGCTTTGAATCTATCAATATACACATGAATCTTAACTCATATTCTAAGGCATTATGTGCCTAATTCAAGTGATTTCAAACTCCAAAACTCGATTGTTATTCATGGTTTTCAAATCTCGTCAAAGTCCGTGTCACACGACCGAGAACATGCAATGCTGGAAGAGTGGGATACCTGTATCTTAAGGTGTTCTGTCTAGGCAAGGTATTCATACAACTTGATTACTTTACCTGGGAACCCTCGAGATGAGTATTCGCTTATAGGTACGCATGTCCTCGTTAAGGTTGTGGTGGACACAAATACTTTGATTAGTCAACGTATTCGCTTTGATTTACGAATCAAACGATTACACTCGGAACATCTCATTGTTATTATGCCAAATTCCCGATTGTCGTTTTCATAGCTCATATTAATCCAATTTTCATAAAAATATCTTAATGATATTCCAGAATGTCTTCTCGTCAAATCCGTTCACGGTCTAGAAACTCTGGCCGTAAGATTGCTGCTATTGTAGCACGTGAAGTTACCGCGGTCATCCCAACTCTACTTACCCATTTGAACCAAGGCAACAATACTGTCCAAAACCCAATTGCACCAAACCCTCCCCGAACTAGTACTTACAAACATTTCTGTTCTTGCAACCCCACTAAGTTCAGTGGAACTGAAGGTGCTACCGGATTACTACAGTGGTTCGAAAGCATCGAGAACACTTTCCTAAACAGTGAATGCCCTGAAAATCTAAAAGTCCGATATGCCACAAGTGTTCTTCAGAAACGCGCACTTACTTGGTGGAACGGAGAGAAACGAACCCGTGGAACTGAAACTGCTCTAGCCTTAACATGGACTGAAGTTAAGGATCTCATGACTAAAGAGTTCTGCCCAAGAAACGAAGTCCGGAAACTGGAAGCTGAGTTCTGGGAATTAACCCAAGACAGTGGCGAGAACCTAGCATACACTAACCGATTTCACGAACTGAGCCTTTTGGTACCGCATCTTGCTACCCCTACCTCCCGAGCCATCGAGAAATACATTGGTGGACTACCCATGCAGATTCAGGATACGGTGCTAGGAAGGAATCCTTCGACACTAGAAGATGCTATTAGGCTGGCTGCGCAGTTAACCGATAATCATGTGAAAGCTGGTTCTTTGACCAGAAAAGGGTCGAAGAAAAATACCGATAAACTTCCTAACGAAACCGTCAAAACCGATCAACCCGAGCTTTCCAAGAACAAGAAGAGGAAGGCCAATTCTCAAAACTTTGCTGTGATTACCCCTGCTGTGCCAATTAATCAAGTCCCTCCAACTCGTCAACCAGCGGTAAACAACCAATCACTGATGAAAAAGTCATACGCTGGACCCTATCCGCAGTGTAACAACTGTAGTTATCACCATCCCGCTAACATTCAGTGTCGTCAATGCACAAACTGTGGTCGTTTGGGTCATACATTCAACGTGTGCAGGAGTGCTGCTAAAGCTCCAACCAATGCAACAGTTCACCAACATCCTCTTGCAATTACCCAGGGTCGTGCATGCTATCAATGTGGTGATCCGAACCATTTTCGCAATCGATGCCCTCAACTTATCAGCCCAGTTCCTACGGCTCAAGGACGTGCTTTCAACATCAATACCCAACAAGCTCAAGCCACCAATGATGTGGTGTTGAATAATTCTTGTCCTTGATTTCGTCTTCATGATGTAATTCAAGATTTGTAATCGTGATTTTCCTTTTGTTACATTGATGTAATTTGAAAATTTTTAAATTTCTAATTGGGATATTTTTCTTTTCGTTGTTAAGTCGAACTTTGAACCGTTTGTACCGTGGGAGATGCAACAGTTTGCAAGTCAATCTACGACTAAGAACACTCGTATCTCCTAAATGATTCTAACTCATCAAAACAGGGGTGATTCCCTTACTTTGGTAATGATTCTTTATTCGTTTCAATAAATGGTTTTCCACTGATGGGTTTTATGAAGTTTCATCCTCTGGATTAGGGTGATTTCCTTATCTCGAGGACTGACTTCAACTATTCACTTTGGAACTTGCATTTCACAAATGACATGATCTCACCAAAATAGGATTGAAACCCGTACTTTGGTGACAAATGTCAATCTACAATTGTTTTTTTGTTATTATGAAATTCAATCATCAAGATAGACGTAAATTTCATACCTTGGTGATAATTTCATTTTTATGGATTGTATTTCTCAAATGAAACGACCTCGTCAAAGTAGGAGTGAATTCTGGATTTTGATGAGGAAGTCTATCTTATTATATTTTGTTTTCGTAGAAATTCATCGTTAAGATAGGAGTGATTTTCCTTACCTTAATGGTGAGTTATCTCGTCTTATTTCTGTAGATCCTCAAATCAAACTTTTTGGATTGGTAAGCTAGTGGTTATACCTTGAGAGTACACCATCAAGTTAGGGGTGAAAACCATACCTTGAGGACTATTCTCATTCCTTGATCATCAACTTACCATGGTTGTCATCAAGTGACGAGACGCATGTATTAACTTGAAGGGTGAAATAATGTTAGTGTTTCGACCTATCAAGCCAAAGCATGATCTCTGAACTTGAACAGAGACCTGATTCGTTTTAGGTTGATTTTGAATCCTAACTTGGAACATTTAAATTCTTAAATCGATTTCTTTCCCTTTATTCTCATGTTTTGATTTGATCTAGCTACATCGAACCATTATTCCTTATTTATCAACTTCTATTTCGAGATATCATCAAAACCTGATTACGTGATGGTAGTCTTCCTAAACAATCTATTGTCAAGTAAAGATATTATCTCTGATCGTGATGGTTTCTTCATCTCTTGTTTTCTGGAAAAGTCTCCAATCATCTCTCGAAACTCAACTAAATCTTAACACAGCCTATCATCAGCAAACCGACGATCAGACTGAAAGAACGATACAAACCCTCAAGGATATGCTCCGGGCTTGTGTCATTGATTTCAGTGGATCGTGGGATTCTCATCTTCTATTGATCGAATTCTCTTACAATAACAGTTACCATACCAGCAAACAGATGGCACCATTTGAGGCCTTGTATGGTCTGAAGTTGGTGAATCACAAATTACTGGTCTGGAATTGATACAAGAAACAACCGACAAAATTCATAAGATCCGTGCTAACTTGGTCGCTGCTAGAAATCGTCAAAAGCATTATGCTGATAAAAGACGTAAACCCATGGAATACAATGTCGGTGATCTCGTACTTCTTAAGGTGTCACCTTGGAAGGGAGTGATTCGCTTTGGAAAGAAAGGGAAACTAGCACCTCGTTATGTGGGTCCATTCAAATTGCTTGAGCGAATTGGGAAAGTGGCCTACAAGCTTGAACTACCCCAAGAGCTCAGCAACATGCATCCGACGTTTCATGTGTCCAATCTCAAGAAATGTCTTGCCGATCTCCACATTTCACTTGACGAAGTCTAGATTGATGAATCTATGCACTTTATTGAGAAACCTGTGGAAATTATGGATCGGGAAGTCAAACAACTCAAACGCAGCCGAATACCGATTGTCAAAGTCCGCTGGGATTTAAACGTGGCCCAGAATTCACCTGGGAACGTGAGAACCAAACGAAATCCCAGTATCCTCATCTTTTCGTTTCAGCCTTATCGTGATTAAAATTTCGGGACGAAATTTCCTAAAGCAGGGGAGACTGTAACATCGCATATTTTCGGAAAAAAATAATAATAATATTAATAATAATAATGTAAATAATAATAATATAAGTTTTATTATATTAAAGTCCATAAATAATATTTTTTTTCACATAGAATAATAACCTTTCAAACTACGGGGTAAACCGTAAATAATTTAAAACTTAAAACAAAACCTTGAAAGATAATTGACAACTAATACAAACCAAGGGGACCATTTCTGTAAAATGTGAAAAGCACCCAACCCCACCCCATCTCCCTTTCGCTGTAATCCCGATCGCACCACTCACCATTGTCGGTCAAACAACGAGTAAAATCGGGCACTACACTATATTTTAATCAAATTAACTTCGCACTAACGACCATATAACCATTTCTAATCGATTAGAACAATCAATTACATTCAAAACGAACCAAAAACATCACCATTCGAGCCCCCCGTTCGGACCTGCAACGCGATTGAAACCCCATCTCCGATCCATTTTAACTCAAATTGGCAATAGGCTTTGCTTCTCGATCGTCATTCAAAGCTTCCCTAAAGTTTAATTGGATTATAAACAAGATTGGAGCATCAAACGATCATCACTGTGCCGCGACCTGTTCTTCGTTGGGATCAACTTCAAATCGACACCATATAGGTAATTCTACACACCCACATACTCGTTTTTACATGGGGAATGAAAGCCCCATGGTTGCAGATGCAATCGAAATCGATTCGATGTTCAATTTGGGGGATTCGATCTAGGGTTCTTATGTGGAAATTGGGGTTGATTGGAAACTATGTTTAAAACAATTTCGAACGGGACTTAGACGCGACCAAGGCCCTTAGCTCACCGGTTCCTACGTTCCATGTACTCCAAGAGGTCCCGGGTTCGACCCCGGGCACCTACACATATTTTTTTTAGCCTCTTTTTAAGCCTTATAAAAATTCAGAAAATATCTAAAAAATCATAAAATGTTTTTACAATCATTAAAAATTTTTAAACAACTAAATTATTTTTCTGAAATTTATTTTAATATTTTATCCATTTTATTAAATGTTTTAAATAAATAAAACTACAAATAATACAAAATTATTTAAATAAAAATGAACTCCTAATAATAATTTAATTTATTAAATTATTATTTGACACTATATTATTTTTAATTATTTCACACAATATTTATTATTGTTTAAATAATGATTAAATATATAAATTTTTATATTTAAATCATTTCAAATAACAATTTCATTTCTTTTAAATAATTAAACATATTAATTAATTATCACATAATTAATTAATAAAATTAATTATTTATTTTTCCACACGTTAACAACAATTAAACGGATACGTAAACTGATACGTTTATTTTAAATCTTAAACATAATCATTTTCAATAAATTCATTTTATTTATTTCAAGACATTTAAATTAAATAAATTAGTTTATTTAAACTACCATTCAAACCAAATGGAAATCCTAATACATTCCCAATTTTTCAAATCAATTATTATTCTAATACGAGATACCGTTCCTTAGGTTTAATCGTAAGGAAATCGTTGGTGTCTAACATATCACGTCCAAAATCCAATCTCATCAATCAAGTGAGTATTCATATCCCCTTTTTATATCATTTCTTATTTGGGGGAAATCATGTGATACAATATATTCAATTATGATATTCTATTGTTATTTCATTCTAAATTCAATTCAAGACAGGTTATGTTATTACTTGCAATTATGTGAACATACTGTGATAAACTGGACGACAGTAAAACCCTAATTCAATCAATCAATCAATCCTGGCAACAATGTAGATCTACTGGTTTGGATAACCCACCCCATATGGCTTACGAGTGGTGATTGTGCCAGAGGCAGGAGTTAATCTATGGTGTATGTGTGGAGTCTATTATGTGCAAGTGTCTAGTCAAGGGGTTGTTATTGTGTCGGTTTATCTATATGCTTTACTATTGCAATATAAGTCTTAACGTTACCTTGTGAATTGAATTATTCTCAATCAATCAATCAATCTATATGTATACTCAAAACTGTGATTACTCACCAGCTAATTCGTTAGCTGACTTTATTTTCTCACATGATTTCAGGTTAAGCAAGCTAGTGGACTTCTACTTGATCATATAAGACCTGGACTTAGTCAAAACAAAATACAATTACTATTTGTGACTTTAACTGTTGTATTTGTATCTGTTAAATTCATGGTATCCTGTAATCTGATTTTAATATTATTTACACAATTAGACAATCATGAGTTATGAACAATCAATCATTCCCTCGTCCGCTCTGATGATTCCGCCGTCGGTCGGGGTGTGACAGGTGGGTGGCGTACTATGGTGGCATCATCCTCCCCGGCTATATCAGCTGCTGCTGGTGGTGGTGGTTGTGGTGAGTTTGGTGTTGTTGTAGTGACGAAGGTGTGGTGGTGGTGAGTTTGGTGTTGTTAAACCCACCAAATTGATATTGCGATTTGGGAATTTGAAGGAAGTTCAAGAATAGAATTGGGGATATGAAAATATGATTTAGGGATTTTATCATTCAGAAGAGTCACTCAGATACTGGATCAAAGAGACAAGTTTTAATCAAATGCAGACTCAGTCAGAATTTCTAACTGGGTTAGCTTTTGACTCAGTCAGATATTACTGTGTCAGGAGTAATCAAACAACACCTAAAACCCCCATCCCCCTCATATCCGACCATCACCATTACACATCTCAACCACCACCAAATCCCCGTCCCCTTCATATCCGACCATCACCATTACACATCTCAACCACCACCGCCCAACCAACAACATTTGATCGCCATGAACACCAACGCTCCGCCACCAACCACCTTTGTTCCCTACTGTGGTGTTAAAGTCAAGATTATAACTGAGTTTTTGATTTCTAGTAGTACAGGGACTGTTTCTGTAATTACCTAATTCTTTACTAAAGAATAGTCGTTTGAGGGGCGTGGGTGTAGTTTCTAGTCGTTTGAGGGTCTGATCTTGCCAATATGAAACTCTGGTTGTTATATCTTGTAACGGCCAAATTTGGGTATTTAGGGCTAGTTCTCATTCATTGTGAATCATCCGAATTTCCTTTCATTTTGTAATTCATTTTCATTAATAAGATTCTTGAGTATTTTTGGTATAATCTTTGTTTCAATTTTGATTCTTCTTTGGTGTTTGATACAACAAGTGGTATCAGAGCCACGGTTGAGCTCCGATTCGAAGAAGAAGGTGATTTCCGCGATTAAAGGTGAAATTGAAATCAAAGATGGTGTCGACTAAGTTTGAAATCGAGAAGTTCGATGGGAAAAATGATTTTGGCCTCTGGAGGGTGAAGATGAGAGCCTTACTTGTTCATCAGGGACTTGTGAGTGCACTTTCCGGCGTTGCACCACCATTACCGGCGGTTGATGACAAGAACAAAGAGGCATCAGAGGCCAAACGACGAGAAGCCGAAGAGAAATGGAAAGAAACACAAGAGAAGGCACATAGTGCCATAATCTTGAGTTTGGGGGATCGGGTCTTGCGAGAAGTTTCCAAAGAATCCACTGCAGCAGGTGTGTGGACCAAGCTTGAATCTCTGTATATGACGAAATCCCTAGCCAACAGATTGTATTTGAAAAAGAGATTGTATACTTTTCAAATGCAGTCAGGGAAATCGTTGGAAGATCACATAGATGAATTCAATAAGCTTGTGTTAGATCTTGAGAATATTGAAGTGAGTCTTGATGATGAAGATCAGGCTATACTCCTGTTGGCATCTTTACCATCTTCTTATGAGAATTTCGTTGAAACTCTCATGTATGGTAGAGATTCTCTATCAATGGAAGAAGTAATGGCTGCTTTGAATTCAATAGAATTAAAGAAGAGATCTGATTTTAGAGAAGAAGGTGGAGATGGATTGTTTGTGAGAGGAAGGCCTGAACAAAGAAGTCATCCGAAGGCAAGGAATAACAGTGCAAGATCAAAGTCCAAATTCAAGAGGAAGTGTTTTGTTTGTAACTCAGAAAAACATCTCAAAAGAGACTGCCCTGAGTGGAAAAAGAAGAAAGGAGAGTCTAGTGGTGGAAATCCCAAATTTCATAATCATCAGTCATCCTCACAAAAGGATGATTCCTCTGATGGTTATGAAAGCTCTGATGTGTTATGTGTTGCTGATGGTGAAAGAAGCAAAGGGTGGATTCTAGACTCCGGATGTTCTTACCATATAACATTCTTGAAAGATTGCTTTAAAGACTACAAAGAGGAGAATCTTGGTGTAGTAAGGTTGGGAGATGACAGACCTTATGAAATATGTGGCAGTGGAACCATAAGCTTTAAGATGCAGGATGGTACAGTTGTTGATCTCAAAGGTGTAAGGTACATTCCTGGTCTTAAAAGGAATTTGATATCTTTGGGAACTTTTGAGAGGGATGGTTGTCACATTAGTATGAAGAATGGAAAGGTTAGAGTAATAAGGGGCTCTTTAGTGTTGTTAACTGGTTCAAGAGGGGATAACAACACATATTTGCTAAATGGCAGTAGTTTGGAAAATGATGTGTCATTAGCTGCAACCAGTGATTCAATTGAAGTCTGGCACAAGAGATTTGGCCACCTGAGTAGTCAAGGTCTAGCTGAGTTAAAGAAGCAGGGTATAATTGATGAATGCAGTGGGGGGGATCTTAAGTTTTATGAGTCATGTGTTTTTAGGAAGAAGAGTAGAGTCAAATTCTCAAAAGGGAAACATGTAACAAAGGGTGTGTTGGATTATATCCACTCAGATCTATGGGGTCCTGCCTCAGTTGAGTCCCTAGGTGGTGCTAGGTATTTCTTGTCAATTATAGATGATTACTCAAGGAGGGTCTGGGTGTACACTCTCAAACATAAGAGTGATGCATTTGACAAATTTGTAGAATGGAAGACTCTTGTTGAAAACCAGACAGAGAGAAAAGTTAAAAAGCTTAGGACTGATAATGGTCTTGAGTTTTGTAACCAGGAATTCAACCAGTTTTGTAGGAGGCATGGTATTGCAAGGCACCTAACTGTCCCAGGCAATCCACAACAAAATGGATTGGCTGAGAGAATGAATAGAACTCTTCTAGAAAGAGTTAGGTGTATGAGGTTACATGCTGGTTTACCAAAGACTTTTTGGAGTGAATTGGTGAATGTTGCAGCTTATTTGATATGTAGGTCACCTTCAAGGGCAATTAAAATGAAAACTCCTATGGAGTTGTGGACTGGTGTAAAACCAGATTGCAGTCATTTGAAGGTGGTGGGTTCAGTTGCATATGCTCATGTGAGGCAGGATAAGCTAGATGCTAGAGCAATTAAGTGCATACTAGTTGGTTACCCTGAAGGAGTAAAAGGGTATAGACTTTGGAGATTAGAAGGTGGAAGGCCCAGGATAATTGTAAGTAGAAGTGTTGAGTTTTAAGAAGATCTACTTTACAAAGATGTTAAGAATGGTCCTGTGTCTGGTCCTGTTTTGCATGATCCAGTTATAGAGAGAGTTCATTTTGAGGTGGAGCCTAATGAGAATTCTGAAAAGGTTGATCATAAAGCAAATGAAGGTCAAGGTGATAGATCTGAGCCAAGGTCTAGCAGTTACAGCCTTGCTAGAGACAGACCTAGAAGGAGTGTAATTCCTCCTTTGAGGTATAGAGATGGTGTTGATATCTCAGCAGTTGCTTTTATTGCAGCTGAAAATGAAAGCATGTATGAGCCTTTGTCATTTGAAGAAGCAATTAGATCAAATGAAGTTGATAAGTGGAAAGAGGCCATGGAAGAAGAAATGCAGTCTTTGGTCAAGAATGAAACCTGGAATATTGTTGATAAGCCTAAAGATCATAAATTGGTGTCTTGTAAGTGGATTTACAAGATCAAAGAAGGGTTAACTGCAGAAGACAAGCCAAGGTACAAGGCAAGGCTTGTTGCAAAAGGCTTTACACAAAAGGCAGGTGTTGATTACACTGAGATATTCAGTCCTGTGGTAAAGCATGCTTCTATAAGGGTGATTTTGTCTATAACAGCATCTCTTGACTATGAATTAGAGCAGTTAGATGTAAAAACTGCTTTCTTACATGGTTATTTGGATGAGAAGATCTATATGTCTCAGCCAAAGGGGTTTGTCAAGAAGGGTGATGAAGACAAAGTTTGTTTGTTGAAGAAATCTTTATATGGACTGAAACAGTCTTCTAGAATGTGGTACAAGAGGTTTGATGAGTTCATTACTACACATGGTTTTATGAGGAGTTCATATGATAGCTGTGTCTATTTCAGGGAATGGGGCAAAGGTGATTTCATTTACTTGCTATTATATGTTGAACAAACAAACAAACAAACAAACATACCCAGTGTATCCCGCTGGAGAGCGGGGTCTGGGAGGGGTATATGGTGGCATGTCTTTCCTCTATCTAGAGAGATAGAGAGACCGCTTCCGAAGAGACCCCCGACTCGTTAACAAAGTCAATAACAATAACAATCATAATACAAAGCATACAACACACAGATATATATCACATAAAGAATTAGATAAAGCATACAACACAAAGATATATATCACAAAGATATATATCACACAAAGATATAACACAGTCAATAACAATAACAATCGTAGTAAAAACGGCATGTGACACCCAAAGAGGGTATATGAGGAAAACTACACCTAGCGAGTGTGGTCCGGCCATATATTACCGTATACCCTTCCCACCCACAAAACCCACTAAAAGTCCTTGATTTTAATTCTACGCCTCCACTCACTTCTATCCTCGATCATGTTCTCAGAAAGATGCAAGTCTATCATATCCCTCCTAATAACCTCGTCCCAAGTCAACCTAGGTCTACCTCTACTCCTCCTACCCTCTAAGCTGATGTTCTCTACTGCTCGGACAGGTGCTGCCATCGTTCTCCTCTTCACGTGCCCAAACCATCTTAATCTTCCCACTCTTATTTTTTCTGTGATAGGAGCCACCTCTAGCCTCTGGCGAAAGACGTCGTTTCTTATCCGATCCAATCTTGTATGTCCACACATCCACCTCAGCATTCGCATTTCTGCGACCTCTATTTGTCTCTCGTGCGATTTCTTTATGGCCCAACAGTCTGTGCCGTATAACATAGCTGGACGTACTGCCACTCTATATAGTTTTCCCTTTAGTTTGGCTGGGAACCTCTTATCGCACAAAATCCCTGATGCTGCTCTCCACTTGCACCATCCTGATTGTACACGGTGTGCTACATCGCTGTGTATCTCTCCATCTTCCTGTACGTACAAGCCAAGGTATTTGAACCTAGATGTCCGTGGGACCGCCATTCCTTGGATACTGATTTGGGTGTCCTCCTCGGCCTCACCACTAAAGTTACAATGCATGTATTCTGTCTTAGAGCGACTTATCCTTAAGCCCCTGCGTTCTAGTGCTGCTCTCCACTGTTCTAATCTCTCGTTGAGCACCGTCTTAGATTCTGATATTAAGACGATATCATCCGCAAACAGCATACACCATGGGACTGGCTCACTTGCTATTATATGTTGATGACATGTTAATTACATGTAAAAGTAAGGATGAAATTACTAGTACAAAAGCCTTATTAATGGAGGAGTTTGAAATGAAAGAGTTGGGAGAGGCCAAGAAGATTTTGGGGATGCAGATTGTGAGAGATAGAGATCATAAGGTTCTTAAGCTTTGTCAGTCTAATTACATTGACAAGGTGTTGAGAAATTATGGAATGGAAGGATGCAAACCGGTGAAGACTTCTTTGGCAATGCACTTTAAGTTGTCAGCTCAAGATACTCCTAGTTCAGAGGCTGAAATTAGATACATGAGTCAAATTCCTTACGCTAATTGTGTAGGGAATCTTATGTATTTAATGGTGTGTACCAGGCCAGATTAGCCTATGCTGTCAGTGTGGTTAGTAGGTATTTGTCATCACCTGGTAAGGCCCATTGGAAAGCTGTGAAGTGGGTTCTAAGGTATCTGCAGGGTACTAAAGATTGTGGTTTGGTATTTGGTGACAGAGGTGATCAAGTTAGTAGTATAGTTGTGGGATATGCTGACTCTGACTATGCAAAAGATGTAGACAAGGGGAGATCAGTAACTGGGTATGTTTTTAAGGTGTTTGGGAATGTTGTTAGTTGGAAATCTCAGCTGCAGTCGGTGGTTGCTTTGTCCACAACTGAAGCTGAATATATGGCACTATGTGAGGCTGTTAAAGAAGCTCTTTGGTTGAAAGGGTTAGTCTCAGAATTGGGTGTTGTTGTTGATAGTGCAATTGTGTATTGTGACAATTTGGGGCTGTTCAACTGACCAAGAACAGTGTGTTCCATGAGAGGACTAAACACATTCGTGTTAGATGGCACTTCATCCGAGATGTAGTAGCTGATAAAGAGGTTGAAGTGGTGTATGTCAAGACTGAAGAGAATTTAGCTGATATCTTAACCAAGTCTCTGCCGGGAAGCAAATTTGAGTTTTGTGTTTCAAATCTGGGAGTAGATTGAAGTGTTTGACTTTAAAGGTGGAGAGTTGTGGTGTTAAAGTCAAGATTATAACTGAGTTTTTGATTTCTAGTAGTACAGGGACTGTTTCTGTAATTACCTAATTCTTTACTAAAGAATAGTCGTTTGAGGGGCGCGGGTGTAGTTTCTAGTCGTTTGAGGGACTGATCTTGCCAATATGAAACTCTGGTTGTTATATCTTGTAACGGCCAAATTTGGGTATTTAGGGCTAGTTCTCATTCATTGTGAATCATCCGAATTTCCTTTCATTTTGTAATTCATTTTCATTAATAAGATTCTTGAGTATTTTTGGTATAATCTTTGTTTCAATTTTGATTCTTCTTTGATGTTTGATACACCTACCCCCCTCATACCTTTATTATCATTGACCTCCATCACAACCACCATGCCATCGGAGACGGAAACAAATGGGGGATTTGCTAGGGGAGATGACAGTGGTGGGCACGTTTTTTAATGGAAGTGTTACATGTTCCGTGTGTATGCATGGCATGTGATGGCTTCATTGATTGCATGCCTGTGGAGATGGGTTAGGTTATTCTTTTATCATATCACATGTTTTATTGTTTTTTTATAGTAAGTGGTAGTAGAAATAAGGGGAGTAGGGGATCAACACAATCTAAACAAAGCAATCAAAATTAAATCTTTTTGAACAAAAGTAATAAATAAAAGAAAATATTGATATATTAACTGTGAGTTCTTGATAGTTGATTTCTTTGAAAAAAAAGATGCAAAAAAGGGTTAGCCGATGTCGATCAAATTGATCGAAGAGGAAGGAACTTAGGAAGGGTCGTCTGTGTTGTGAATTGTTTGACCGTGTTTTTTCAATAACATATGAAATTGTTTGGCTGTGTTTCTTCATGGAAGATGATGAAGGAGCTGAACATGATGAAAGCAGTTGTAGACTGTTCGCTTTTATGCAAATCATGATTCCAGCTCGGAACGAAAAAGAGTAAATTTATGCATCTTTATTCGATGTTTAATGTAATTTTCCAAGGTTTTGGTTTTGGATTTAGGGAAAATCCAAAAGTGTATGGATATAACTCATAAGCATCGCTTGTACTTTGTTTTAATTAGTATTAAGTTAGGATTTAAGATTTTAAAATCAAATACGAACTCTCAGTCTTCATGGCTAAACAAATACGACATGCATCTCATCTTGATATTATATATTCTATTATTATTATTCCCAATAAGTCCAACTCTATGTAACTGCTTTTGACCAGTGTGATGAAGTTCTTATTGATTTCTCTTCACAAAGTGTGTTTATGAAGTTGTTGCAAAGAACCATCAATGCTTATATCAGGTACTGATGATTGTAAGGTACTATTAGTACTTATTTTTTCTTGTAAGTTTATTGATTTTAAGCATTATCATTTATTAGTTATTCATGAGTGGTATGTATACCATCCTATATTATTTATCTTTTGGTTTTCTATTGTTTGTGCATTATGCACATATGAATTGGGCGTGCCTACTGATTTCAAGAAACCTGTAATTTCAGAATTTGCTAAATTTTTTTCAGTGAAAGATATACACGTGAGACCCCATCTTGAATAGGGAAACAGGGATTTTTCACTTGCCGTAGCAGCATGTGAGTAAAGATATATGCATTCAAGAATCTTGGACACTTCTGGGAACTCAAAAATGTCAAAATTTCAAAAGATGGAAACTTCCACAGCCCATTTGCATTTCCCTTGTAATGCCCGGTTGAGTTTAGACCAAGCAGGTAAGCATGAGTTATCTTCAAGAACTTGAAAAATGGCGGAAAGTGGATTTCCTTCACCTTATTTAAAGGCAAAAAGATTTGAAGTTAGAAAGAGGGTGATTGCAATGTTACATGAGCTTCTTAGTTTGACTATCGAGGGTGACTCTGGTCCACTCGATGCGTTTTGTTCTGAACTAAGATATTACCAACCCGCTTGTTGCTTTGCTTAATTAAGCATCATGGTATGTTTTACATTACTTCACATGATACCTGAGAACCATATTCTCAATCGGAACCGGTAAACCAGGGACCAATGTTAGATGAAAATAACAGAACTATATATAATGTACATGTAAATAATTTATTCTTTCATCCAGTGGGTGTTTGCCTTCCAACAATGCCATGACTCATTCAGGTCTTCACTCAAAAAACAAAGTTGTTCGAGGATGTAAACCGTTTTCAGAATAAACATAGAAAGCGAAGATGCTTAGCGCACAGTTACATTTCCTGATACGTGGTCATCAACATACTCAACTCACCAACGTAACATGAAGACAAAGATAAAATGTTTATGCATTTCATCAACCACAATGCCGCAAGCATTCAAATTAAACCATATGAAACTTGAAGACGACTTTTGAAGAGATGGATGACCTGTCTTTCAAAACAAAAGATCAAAATGCTGCAAGAACAAAGTTAAAAAATGATTACATAATGCAACAATAAATGAAAGATATGAAGTAACTGGTCAATGTTTGAGAAAGCCTAGCTTGCATATAATCAAAATCTAACATTGTATCAAAAGCATCAAATAGTGAGTAGCAATAATAATCTGCCTGTCTGAATGATTATGTGAAGCAAATATATGATTAAGAAAACATATATACTCTACTCACTAGATAATCAGGAGTCTTGAATCCGAAACAATAACAGATCGAAAACATACTTACTGCTAGAGGTAAACAATTCAAAGAAAACAGATCACCGATCATGGATTCGGTGACACAAGAGTCTCAACATATATCATTCGACTATCACTATACTCGCATCTCGTGGAACAAAAATAGCGATAGTATCTTGTGAAGTCCTCCGTATTCACTTTTGTGAAAGAATTGTTTTCCTGATCCAAAACGGCAATCCAATTGCCCACAGTCGCTGTGCATATATGCTGCCTCGTAAAGTGGCCATTATACAGCGGGTCGCGAAAAGCACCCACCTTCACCCACCCATCACCGTCACCATCACCATCCATCCTCCACAGATCCCCGTGCTTCCAATCATCTATTTCATAAGATACACACAGGTGAAGGCTTCCATTGAGAACAACTTACCCTCCACAAAAATTTCTACTTGGAACATGCGGAAATCGTATTTTCCTAAATGTTTCCGTCATCACATCAAACATATAATCCAACTGATCGAGCCTTCCATGAGGCGAGAGATAAAAAGCTGTGACAGTGAAATAGAGGCGTTGTCCCCAGAAAGTAGCCGGAGACCAACAGCAGAAAGCGTGTCTATCGTTGCTCTTAAAGGTGAGAGAAAAATCAACCTCTCTCCATGTATCCAACCGGTGGGAATAGACATAGGCCTCGGAGTCACCGTGGCGTTTCAAATACAAAAGTTTGCGTTCGCCACTGCAGGAGCTAGTCCTTATAGAAACCGATAACATTTGAAGAAGTACAGAAGTAGAAATAACGATCATCCGAAGGATCAATAGACGAGAGCTTCCTGTAGTGACCCGTCAATGGATTCCAAAACACTAGCCGAGAATGTACATGGCGTGAGGCTAAACATACCAATCCATCCAAGGTTGCTAAGACGATTACATCACTAGGATGAGGGTTAGATGGGATGGTTGTTGAGAGGGGAAGCCTCATGAGTAAGTTGGCTCCATCGATCAGGAGTAGTTTGTAGTCATCGATGGTGGCGTGGCAAACGTAGGCGTCGATAGGAACAAATTCCATTGTTTGCAGACGCATCTGCAAGCACCAACGCTTTTTGAGGGAAGTCTTGGTAGTATCTCCGATTCTATTAAACTAAGGGGAAGCGTCGGGATACTGTAATTCGTCTTCTTCTTGTATGGTAATTTGCAGGCTTCCGTTTCCGTCGACATTCGATCTCGATCTCCACAGAATATCACCAATCACAGATTCTTCAAAGTTGATAAATTTTATGTGGAGCTAGGCTACGTATATATAGACCTAAAAGTTTTTGGCCTTTTAAATCATATTTTATTTTAATCATTTAAACTGAAGGCCAGGTGGTACTACTTTAATTTACAAGTCTTTTGGCGTGGGATACTGCAATTCGTCTTCTTCTGCGTTTTTCTTCTCCATCTCTTGTATGGCCGTAATTTGCAGCCTTCCGTTTCCGTCGACATATATGCTCGCTCCATCTGATCTCCACAGAATCAATATCACCAATCACAGATTCTTCAAAGTAGCTTATATAATCAATTTTATGTGCATGGAGGCTACGTGTGTGTATATATAGCTAAATGAACATGAACACATAATCAAACATGAACACATAATCAAACATGATTTCTTTATCCGTTCACTAAGAAAATAAAATATTCATGTTTGTTCATGTCTGTTCGTTAAAAAGTTAAATGAACATTTCATGAACATAAACGAACACAAATGAACAATAATAAACGAACATAAATGAACAATAATAAACGAACATAAATGAACAATAATAAACAAACATAACTGAAAACAAAAAAAAAAACCCTTAAATGATCATTTTAGAACTTTTAGGTGTATTAGAGAAAATTGAAATCTGACTAAACTTATAGACTTCTAATATAACATAATACACTTATGTTTTAAATATTAAGACATAATACCCTTTTATTAATATATTAATATATATAAATAAACGAACATTAATGAACAAACATAAACAAATGTAAGTTTGTTCGTTTAATTAAACGAACATAAATTTTTTGTTCATGTTCGTTCATTTACTAAATAATCGAACTTCCTTTCCTGCCGAACAGTTCATGAACGGTTCATGAACATTCGGTTATGAGATGTCGCATTTGTCAAGTTTCCAAGGCACGACTACTAATGCGGGCCTCTATAGGCCTTTTCCAATTCCTTCGCAGCCATGGGTCGATATTTCTATGGACTTTGTGTTGGGGTTGCCTCGTACTCAGAGAGGTAATGATTCTATTTTTGTGGTTGTTGACCGGTTTTCTAAGATGGTCCATTTTATTCCTTGCAAGAATACATCTGATGCTGTTAATGTGGCACAACTTTTCTTTCGTGATGTGTATCGCTTGCATGGGCTGCCTTCTTCTATTGTGTCTAATCGGGATACTATCTTTCTAAGTCACTTTTGGCGTACATTGTGGAAGATGGTGAATACTCAGCTTAACGTCAGTAGTGCTTACCATCCACAAACCGACGGCCAAACTGAAGTTGTTAATCGATCACTTGGGAATTTGTTGCGATGTTTGGTTGGTGATCATGTGAAAGCGTGGGATCAAAAACTATGCCAAGCTGAGTTTGCTCATAATCATGTTGTTAATCAAAGCACCGGATTTAGCCCATTTCAGGTAGTTTACTCATCTCAGCCCAGAGGACCACTTGATTTAATGTTGCTTCCAATTTCTGGTCCTGTTCTAACGAAAGTTCAAGATTTCGTAGAGGGGTTGCATGAAGTTCATCAAGCAGTTCGTGATAATTTAGCCCAAGCCAATGCGAAGTATAAAAAGATTGCTGACCAAAAACCTAGACATGTTGATTTTGAAGAAGGTGATTTCGTGTGGGCTATTTTAACTAAAGATCATGACTACAACAAACTTTCAGCCAAGAAGATTGGGCCTGTTGAAATTGTGCAGAAGATAAGTCCTAATGCTTACAAGCTAAAATTGCCTAGTCACATTCGTTGTTCAGACGTGTATAATGTGAAATATTTGTTGCCTTATTATGGTGACTCTTCTGATGATGAACCTGCTGTGAATTCGAGGGTGAATTTTGTCTACCGGGGAGGGAATGATGCGGGCCCAAGTGTAGAAGACCGGGCCTTACTATTTTTGGAGGCCCAAGACCGCGCTGCATGAAAATGGGCCTAACCTGGGCTGTGAGCCTCCATTTTGACGTGCTACCAGTCAAAACGACCGCGGGAACGAGGGCCACGTTACGGTAACCGCCGTAGGTTGGTTATCCCGTTAATTTTCTGAAATAAGGCCTCTAAGTGGGTTTTTTTGGCCACTTTTATGTTTTTCCTAGTTTTTTTGGGTTTATTTTGGGCTTTTGTTTGGCCCATGGTGGTTTGTTTTAGGCCTATCCGAATTTTGTTTGCTTATTTAAGTTATATTCATGTAATGTGAGAAGTCAGTTGATTATTATTGAAATTAAACTTTTAGTCTTTTCAAATTTGTGACTCTTGGGTCGAATTTGGGGGTTTGGGTGAAAATCATCACGGGTATTCGCAGAATCAACGTGCTTGACTTCGATTTCGTTCCATGCGCTGCATCACTACTTGAGCTCTAACAAAAAAAATATTATTTCTTGTTTCACCATATAACAAATACATAATTCAAACAATTAGAATACGACACTGCTAGTAGGGAATCCATGCGATGTCGCGGCTACGACAACTTACAATGTGGTACTCGATGCTGTTAGTTTATCAATCCTCTCATAAGATATCGTATAGTACTCGCGTTAGTTTACATTCCTATAATATTTTACAAACATTCAACCTAACCGGATGATTAGTTGATTAATACAACTCCAATAGAAATCATGAAGGAGTAGTGAAGTTGCTTCGAAATAGAAGAATACTCCTTGAGAACACAACATATTTGTTCACAAAATCAGACCTTAATTAGACCAAAAGAGCAATAAAATAACATGAAAATATTTTGTTTAAAAGATGCAACTGCTTAAATTTAGAGCTAAATCTACATATGTAATCAATGGTGGTTTTTCTTGGTCTCCACTCTCCATACACGATTAGAGACATGAAGTATGACCAGTCATTTAAGGTTGTTCAAAGCTATTTTAATCAACCCTAAATCATTTGTTTAAGCTTCAAGACATAATTCTTGATCATTATATGGTATCTAAAACAACTATATAAAAACAGAACGAATTGTTAACTAATGAGTAAATGCCCGGACAAATATTTCAGTAGTTACAAAAATGTTAAAAAAATACATAAAGGTAAGTATGTTATATCTTGTCATATCCTTTAGGTGGGTCAATTTTCCCATCTTGAATCAAGAGTTAACATAATCTGAAATGAAATCCAAACACCTTTAACACACATAAAAGAAACAATTATGTGATAATACGTCAAATTCTTAGTTAGTTATATCATACATAGGTTAAGAATTTCAAACAAAAAAAACAATTATGCAAAAGTAGAATGAAGTGGCCGTCAGAACTTTTGAGACCCAAATGACAGTACAAAATAGTGAAGCTTTTAAGCCCTTTGTTTGGGGAGCTCAAAGATAGTGAACATCAGCTTGATGATGGTGATCTTTAAGGGCTACAAATTGCTCTCAGTTTGGCCCTCAAATCAGGCAATGATGGCAGCAAGATTTACCAGGTAAAACTATTAACTTTTTGTTCATTTTATCTTGTGAAATTGATTTCTGTAAGCGGGTTATGAAATTTAATTTTTGTTCATTATAAATCGATGCATATTTGTACATCTTTATCATGATACTTGTTTTATAACATCATTTTGTATATGACTATATGGGCATATTTTTTTTGTGTGGCATGACCAAAATTGGAATAGAAATAATGATAGAATGACTGTTTGCTGAAAGACTATCATGTGTGGATCCACATCAATTATAATAATTAATTAATTGTTATTTTACCAAGTTATTAAATAATTAATTATTTTTTAGGATTCAAACTTTATTATCATAAATTAAATATTTAATACTTCTAATTCACAAATTAGTCATTAATATTCTTTTAAATTCAAAGCATAATAAATTCATTCCATTTTATTTAATCAAGTTATTTAATATAATTACACCACTTTATTTAAATTATTTATTAAACCCAAATCCTAATTAAAACCCTAAACCAGTCTTTAAGCTGTTATTATTCTAACTTAAGATACTAATTCCTTAGGTTGACCTGAGAGGATTTTGGTGTCTATTTTAGATATTCACTATTGCAATTTTATTTAATTATCAAAGTAAGTATTCATTGTCTATTTTTATGTTTATTTATTTGGGAAATAATATGATTCAATATTCAATCATTGTTATTCAACGTTATTCTATTTCATTTTAAATTCTATTAAAGACATGCTATGTTATTACTTGCAATTACGTGTTCATAGTTAGATAAACTTGATGATAACATAATCATTAATTCATGCAATCACGATAAAAATGATAGATCTATTATTTTGACAAACCCACCTAATTTGTTTAGTCGCGTGGTGATTGGAACCAAAATCATTCATTTTATAATGCTTCATCTGCGGACCGAGTCAATTCAGTCATTAGGTTTGATTGTGTTGTTTTGTCTTTTATGTTACACTATTGCTTTATAAGTTTTGACATTGCCATGTGAATTAAATTGTTTTCAATCTAAAGAATTAATCTATATATGTATTTAAACCTGTGTTTACTCACCGGCTAATATGTTAGCTGACTCGTTACTTTCTCATATGATTTCAGGAATACAGATTAGTCGACTTCTTCATGATCATTTAGGACTTAGACCTAGTTTAATAAAAGGCTTTTGTTATATTTACTTAGATTATTGTTTAATTATAATATATTATTTGATTAGTATCATTCAATAAAGATGACGTTTAATATTATTTCAACGTATTTACTACCATGTGCTATGAACAATCGATTCTCATTCGTCCGCCCCGATGATTCCGCCGTCAGTCGGGGTGTGACACTAAATACATTACTCACTGTAGTTTTCGAAGTACTATTAGTGACACCTCACTGTTTGTTTATAAAAAGGGTAACTCTATTACTTATTTCTTGCTTTATGTGGACGACATCATTCTCACCGCCTCAAATCCTAAATTGCTTCGCCATATTATTGCGAAACTATCCAGTGATTTGCTATGAACCACCTGGGCACCCTTCATCACTTTCTCAGGATCAATGTTAGTAAACAAGGTGTCGGCCTGTTTCTCTCACAAGCTACATATGTCGTTGACATCTTGGCCCGAGCTCACATGTCTGATTGCAAACCGTGTTCAACACCAGTCTACACAGCCTCTAAACTGAGTGCTATGACAGGTACACTCTTGTCTGATGGTACCTTTTATCGACAGCTGGCAAGGGCTCTTAAATACCTCACCATTTCAAGACCTGACCTAACATATGTTGTGCAACAAATTTGTCTCTTTATGCATGCTCCACGGGAACCTCACATTTAGTTCATGAAACAAGTCCTTCGTTATGTCAAGTATCACACCCCCAACCTTAACGGAGGAAACATTGGGATGTCAGGGTTAAAATTGTTTAATGCCATATAACGCTATTTTAAAGTGTAAATTAGATTAAACTTAAGGATTAAATTGTAATATACAAACATAAGTCTCAACATAACCAATTAAGCATGAACCATACATAAGATTCAAGTTTAAAAGATCATAGTTATTTAATCTAGGTTCATCCCTAGATGATTTCAACACTTCAAAGATTAAACAAGCCGGGACATTTCCTAAAACATGTTACAAAATAAGGTCAACATATGAAATGTTGGTGAGTTCCCATCAGTTTATACATACATACATAGACTTTAAGAAACCGGGAAACCGGGAAACAAAATGGGGGGGGGGTGTAGGTTAAATTTTACAGTTTAAGTCCCTGAGCATTCTTGGTTTGGTATTTGTGTTTTAAAATTTACATTTAGAGTTTCATAATTTACATTTTTGGCACAAAGTGTTAACTTTGTTAATTAGTTTAGTAACTTAACTAACTAACTAAATAACTTTATAAAATGTCATTAATTATATAAAAGTTGTTTTATAAATTAAACCAATATTGTAGATGAAAAAAATTTAGCTTCTCTATATGAAAATACGATTTAAAATTAAGTCTGAGTGAATTAAAAGAAGTAAGTTTTAGAAAAACTTTCTGTTTTTAATTACGACATATGAACCAAATAGTTTTATAATTTTATTAATTAACCTTTGTTGGACTCTTTTTAAATACTATAATTTTAAAGTGATATAAATTTAACCAAATAGCATTATAGTGAGAAAAAGAAACACTTAAACACCTATTTTGGTAAGTAAATTTTCTATATATACTATTTTAGAAAAAAAACTCTATTTGTAATTATAGCAATAGTTGATTTTTTTCAAATGAGTATAGATACATTTTTAGGTGGAAAATTAAAAGAAAAGTAAATTGTCATTTTCGTCCCTGTGATTTGGTAAAAATTGCTACTTTCATCCAATAGTTTATTTTTTCGCATCTAGGTCCCTGTGGTTTACAAATCTTGTCATATTCATCCAGTTCGTTAACTCCATCCAACATTCTCCGTTAAATGAAGGGTATATTGGTCATTTTACATATATGTTTTATTTTTTTATTTTTTAAACATCATTTAATATATCCCCTTTAAATAAATTGCTATTTTAGTCCCTGTGGTTTGAACATGTTTGTCAATTCAGTCCAAAAATCCCACCACCTTGGCATAAAACACCATATCACCAGCACCCGTGATGGAACCACCATGTAGACGTAGGGTACAAATAACCCACACAAGACCGGGTACCCGAACCCGAAAGCCCGACCCATACGGGCGGAACGGGTAAGCCAGCAAGACACGTGCCCCGCATTTAATTACATCAGAATCACCCCAATCATAACCGATAATTCAGTAACGGTCGGAGAACATAAAAGGTAATGGATTTGTCGGGGAATAATCCATGTAAATCAGCAGACGATTACAACAGACAAACACTATAAATACTAGGTAAGGAGGATCGAGATCCACACAAAAGAATACACACAAAAGCTCCCCCTTAATTCTCCCTATCACATATTTCCATTCAACCAATAACTCTCACGCCGGAGGGTCGTTCCGGGGATATTTCCACCTGGAACGCCTTAACTGGTGTTGTTTTCATTGTGCGTAGGTGTGAAGCTTCAGAGAGCATCGGTGGATCGAAGTTCAACAAGACCGGAACCATCCAGAGTTGGACCTCCTATTTACACACCACACCACCACCACGCCGCAAAACCACCACCACTCCATCAGAACCACCAAATCATCACCACCACCCTATCATAAAACCACCAACACCACACCAGACGGGCACTACCACCACACATTAGATCTCCACCACCACACATTAGATCTCCGCCATTACACACTAGATCACCACCACCATGTGGACCCTAGAAACCAATCGTTAATCTCGAACTTATAACAAACCCCTTCAAAAACGTATATGGAACCCTTGAAAACGAGTATTGTAGAGGTATTAGTAGGTTTTGATATGCATTTTCGAAGTGGTATGTTACAAGTCTAATATTGATTGTCGATTTTTAGGGTTTACATGGCAGCGACGATCCGATGTGCGTGGTGGTGGTGGGCGCTCTGGTGTGGTGTTGGTGGCTTTTTGATGGGGTGGTGGTGGTGGTTCAGTGGTTCTTGTGACGGGAAGTGGTGTGGTGGTTGTTTTTGGACTAAATTGGCAAATACGCTCAAACCATAAGGACTAAAATAGTAATATATTTAAAGAGTATATATTAAATCAGGTTTAAAAAAAGAAAAATAAAAACATATATGTAAAATGACCAATATACCCCTCATTTAACGGAAATTTTGGATGGAGTTAACGGACTGGATGAATATGACAAGATTTGTAAACCACAGGGACCCAGATGCGAAAAAACAAACTATTGGATTGAAGTGACAATTTTCACCAAACCACATGGACGAAAATGACAATTTACTCTTAAAAGAATGAAAGCATAAAAAAGACACGTGGCGCTAAAATATTGTTTTATTAATATAGATTATATGACCTAGAACTGAGTTTGGGCCTTAGGTATGACGATCCGAAAATCCTCTACCGCTATTCGTACATTGTCATGTTGATAGAAACATCTCGGGACGTTTTTTTTACGTCTAGGGCAGGGCGATGATTACAAAGAGAGGCTGATTGAAACATGGCCGATGGTGAAGAGTCACCAATGGGCGATGACATAAACATGAATCGTAGATGGAGAGTAGAGTGAAGTGGGAAGAAGATGCATCTGGTTATGTTTCTCCTTGGGTTTTTTCCTATTGTCTTACTTTCTGGTTAGCATGCATGTTGTCATTGACCCTAATGAGCTTTGGGGTTATGCACGTCAACTGTTCTGATTGTATTCCTCTAACAACGAATTCCATTTTCTTCCCCCGTATACTAGTCTTTTAAATTGTATATACTATTGACCACGGTGAGTGTAACCGCTGTTAATAGTAATCCTGACCGTAAGATTGCTTATAGATTTGATCTCCACCGTCTAAAGTCGACAGTCACATCAAGTGAGGAGCAATTTTGAGCAGTTACTTCCATTCCATTCTTTCATCCTCAAGTCGCGGGCAAGATGGAAGCACCTCTTTAGAATCGTGTCTCTATATGCGAAAAGCAGCCATGCGTACTTGATAAGAACTAGAAATCGAAGGCCTCGATTCACTAAAAAAGATTACAAGAATAGCAACATTCGAGAGGGCAAATCTTCAAATTCTAAACACAAACTAGTTAATAATATTCTCTTTCTTAACAAAACAGAAATATAAAGACTAAAACCAATCTGACCAGCTCTCCCCCACTAATCCGGAACTGTTGGGACTGCTTTGACTAGGTCCTGGGTCAAAGGTGGGGGCTGGGTTTGTATCAGTACTTCCACCAACAATCCTGATATAATCTATCGTACTCTCACACCTCTCTCTCAAATTGAATTTCCTCTCCAAAATTGATATGGCGGATACTGAGTTACTATTGGAGGTAAGAGGCTGATTACCATCCTCTTTCATTTTACAAACAATTTTTTCTTCCTTTCTCTAAATCGGATGTAAGTCCCCTTTTCTGATTGATTTGCAGTTGTAATCATAAGTGATTGCAGTTCATGTTGTACAATCTTCTATTTTGTTTCCACTTTATGTTGTTTTGGAGATCGTAAACATTACTGAAATCGCAATTTAACTTTCTATAGAGAAGATACTAGTCTATGTTTTCAAATATGAATCGGGATTCAATCAAGTCGACTCACAAACTTTAGCATATGGAAATGTAACTATCAAAATGTATCTTTTAAATGTGTATGCAATGAACGTAACTTTTGATCTCATTGGATTAGGGTTTGTAATTGATGTTGAGACGTGCTCGATCTGTATTTTCATTGTGGCCTTTAATTCACAGCTAACTGCAATATCTATTAGCGCTTTGCTCTAATTTATGATCCCACCTGTTTGACATTGATCATGTCAAATGAAAGGTGAATGATTCTGAATTTTTTTTTGGCACAAACTTTCTAAAATCTAATTTAGCTGATTAGAGTTGGGACAAACTTTGTATTAGTGTTCTGTTTTTTCTGTTGCTTACTATTAGATTGGGTCACAGTTATCATTTGGGGTCTAATATGCAGGGAAATCGCCTCATGCCACATACCTGCCATCATGCTTCATCCAATGTAGCAGCAGTACAATCTTCTCATATGCAATTCCCAGGTTTGTACCACCCACCACAACCTATAGTAGTTGCAAACCCACATCATATGGGCCCCACCATAGGTGGGAATGTTGGAGTGGTGTGGGAACAGGAGCTCGGGAAGCCAAGTTTGTTATCAGCAGTCTCAATTGAGTCAATTGAGTTGGACAGGGAACTTTTGAAACGCTTACGCTATGATCTTTTCTTGTATGGAGGCTTAAAATTAGTTAGAGTTTGATGTATTTGAAGTTATATTTAAGAAAAGCAGAGCTTATAAATTTCGCCTAGACCCGATCCCCAAATATTTGGTCACATACAATAAACAAACCAGCGTGCCAGAGTATAATTACACTCATAATATTGCCATGTGTAGGATTTGGAGAGGGTGTGTTATGGACAATTCTTACCTCTGTCCGTAGGGATAGAGAAGTTGTCTCCATTAACATCCCCAGGTTACATGAAACAAAGATGACATTAACTAACAATGCAGCCCAATATGGCAATAATCATTTCTTTATGCTTGTAATAATCACAGTCATGTCTAAAATGAATAATCAGTCTTTTTAGATTGGATATTAGTCTGTAACAATTAACAAAAACTGATTTAACATGTTTTCGCGTTAAGAATTGAACTACACTTACATTCTAATAATAACAATAATAATTAATTTTTGTGCATGTTTCTGCATCAATATCAGACGCACCTCGCCGCTATTGGACATCCAAATGGAAGTGGCTGATATTAGATTGTTAGGCTTGGAATTGGTAAGAAGAAGAAGAAGAAAAATTCCCAAAATCCAAGCTGAGCTATTCGGGTAGCTGAGCTTCTATTTATATTCAATATAGGTCATTGGCCGTTAAGATCGTTACAACAGTTATAACAACAAACCAAACTATTACAAACAAGTCCACAACTATGAACATTTTACATCTCTAGTCCCTCATTTATTCTAATACTAACAATACCCTCCCCTTAACAATGTTTTTGTCCTCAAAAACAAAAATAAGGAAAACGGAGTTTAATCTCATCCTCAAATTCCCACGAAGCCTCCGTGATTGGAAGATCCTTCCAATGAACCAAAACCTGAGATGTCGCCCGATTACCACGTTTGATCATGCGACGATCAATAACAGCCCGAGGTTGAAGAATGAATCTTGAAGCCGTTGGTAAAGGAGTAACAATATGATCAACTCATGTAGCAGGTTTCAATAATGAAACATGAAATGTGTGATGAATCACTGTGTCCGGAGGGAGGTCCAAACGATAAGCAGACATACCACACTTCTCCACAATAAGAAAGTGACCATAATAACGAGGACAAGCTTCACATGATGATGCTATTTAAGCGATGATTGAACCGTAGGGTTCAATTTTACATACACCCAGTCACCCACTTGGAATGACCTCTCAGTACGATGCATGTCAGCAAATTGCTTCATGCGGTTCCGAGCAGTGTGTAAATGAGTCTTTAAAGATCATATCATAGCTTCACGATCCCAATATAAATCATCCACCGCTGCTAATATGGTTTCGCCTGCGATATAAGGAATATGAATTGTGGTTTTATAACCAAATAATGCTTCAAAAGGAGTCATGTGGATGGCCGAATAATAAGAAGTATTGTACCACCATTGAGCCAATGGTACCCATTTGACCCACTGAAGAGGAGAATCCATGGTCATGCATCGCAGATAACTCTCCAAACACCTGTTTAAGACTTCAGTCTGCTCATCTGATTGAGGGTGATATGCGCTAGACGTAGCAAGTGTTACCCCTTGCAGCCTCATAAACTCCCTCCAAAAGGTGCTCATAAAAATAGGGTCACGATCAGAAACAATGGTGATAGGATTACCATGAATCTTGAACACTTGATCCAAATAAATTTGAGCAAGAGAAGCGGCTGTGTAAGGGTGTGCCAAAGGAATGAAATGGGCGAATTTAGTTAACCGGTCAATGATGACCCAAATAGTGTTCTTGCCATTAACCTTGGGGAGGCCTGAAATGATATCCATTGAAATACCTGTAAAGATGGATTTCAGAATTGGCAATGGGTTGAGTAAACCAGGAGAGGCAATTGTTTCATATTTAGCTCGTTGACAAACTTGACACTCCTTCACAAATCTATGAACATCTTTCGTACATCCCTTCCAATAAAAGTCTCCTTTTAAGCGGTGTAGAGTGGATTTAAAACCTGAGTGACCACCCATAGCAGATTCATGACACCACTTAATAATGTCATTTCGAACAGAAGTGTCTTTGCTAATCAAGAGTTTTCCTTTGCGTGTCAACAGTTGTCCATCCTAATGTTTATTGGGTATCACTTGTCCAGCTTGTAAAAGCCGAATAAGTGAGGCTAATTGAGCATCTGATTCCCAAGTATACTGAATGCGAGGTAATAGAGCAGGCTGAATAGCACTTAGGGAAAGGGAGAACAAGGCCAATCCAAAGACCCTGGATAAAGCATCTACAACCTTGTTTTCCACACCCTTCTTATATGAGATCTTATAATCATACCCTAACAATTTGGAAAGCCAAGTTTGTTGTAGGGGTGTGGTGATCTTTTGACTCAACAGGTGCTTCAAACTTTGTTGATCCGTTTTGATAATGAAGTGTTTCAATATCAAATAATGGTGCCAAGTTTTCACAGCCATCAAAATAGCAAGCAGCTCCTTCTCATAGACAGATAATGCTTGTTGTCTCACAGACAAAGCTTTACTAATGAAAGCAATGGGGTGACCTTCCTGTATTAAAACTGCCCCTAAACCTTTAGCTGAGGCATTAGTTTCAATTATGAATGTTTTATAGAAGTCAGGTAAAGCCAATACAGGAGAAGAACATAGGGCTGCTTTAAGTAATCAAAAGCAAATCGAGCTGAGTCATTCCACTCAAAAGCATCTTTTTTGAGAAGGTCAGTTAGAGGTTTGGCTATAACTCCAAAACCACGAATGAACCTCCTATAGTAGCCTGCAAGCCCCAAAAACCCTCTTAGTTATTTGACCGTAGTTGGTAGAGGCCAATTTTTGACAGCTTCAATTTTATGAGGGTCAGTAGAAACGCCTGCCCCTGTGATGATGTGGCCCAAGTATTCCATCTTACTCCCTCCAAAGGTACACTTTGATTGCTTAGCCTTAAGTTGATGAGTTCTCATGAGAGATAAGACCTCATGTAAATCCTCCAAATGCTGTTCCCAGGATGTCATCAAAGAAAACTAGTGTGGTTCTTCTTATAACCGACTGAAAAATAGAATTCATTAAGGCTTGAAAGGTAGCAGGCGCATTAATGAGCCTAAATGGAAGAACCAAAAACTCATAGTGACCCTGATAAGTCTTAAAGGCTGTTTTGTGAATGTCACCTTCAAACATACGAATCTAGTGGTAACTAGATCTTAAATCCAACTTGGAAAAAAAACAAGCTCCTCCCAATTCGTCCAATAGTTCTTCAATCAAGGGAATGGGAAATCCATCCTTGATGGTGGCTTCATTCAACCCAAAAGACTAGTCTGATGGGTGAGGGAACCCATTTGGCCTATAAATCATACATCAATTGCCCATACAACCGATATGGGACAAGTCCCATACCTTACAATGGTTTCGGTCCATAACATTCTCTGCTATTGGACATCCAAATGGAAGTGGCTGATTTTAGATTATTAGGATAGAAATAACATGTTTGGCCATTACATTCCGGTGAGTTTTAATCCATCTTGAATGTTATCTGGTGATCTAGATTAATTAAGTAATTATTATCTGGGCAAAAGAAGTAACCATTATACTTCTTTCCTATTTCATGTAATTTAATGTGCTAAATACTTTATGAACTTTGAATTTTACAACACACAAAGAAGGCCAATACAAAAGGATGGAGTTGGATACTAAATATAGAATGCAGGTAGAATATGTTATTTTACTGGATCAACTAAAGCCCTTTATATCTGGGATAATACATGTAGAGGTGCACAAAACCGTTTTTTGGGCCAACTCAGATCGGTTTAGAAACCTGTTTGGATCTAATCAACACCAGCTTTGGGGAAAAAAACTTTTATCGGTTTAGAAACCTGTTTGCACACGTCTAATGAATATCTTATGTACACATATAAATGTATAGAAAAGAGAAAGAAATCTATTATGACCTGTAAGGTTACTGCCAGACTCACCATTTGTTTCCTCCGTAACATCAAAAGTCAGCCTTTACATTTAAAAAAATTGGAACCGAAAGACCTATAACTGTTCACTTGTGCTTTTGTTACAGCTGGCTGCATATATGTGTCAGTTGCGTAAGCTTGTTACAAAGACTTTTTGTAATCAATGCTTGTCGACATTTGTTTCAACCTATTTTTTATGGCATGAGTTTTTTTATATAAGATGGTGAAAACAGAATCAAAGCTGCCCTTATACAACTCTTTTACTTCACTATTGTATCCCCACCTAAACCAACTCCCATCACAGTATCATCTACAGATTTCTAAAAGTAAAGAAATCAGACTCAATCAAGGTTTAAAAGAACGGAATCACTGCTCTTCCCTCACTGTTTCTAAAATATGTTAAACCATCGATACCATTTTAGTTAACTGAGTATGTGGTTTTTGAATGTGCATTTGCTTGACGAATAATGATTTGATATTTAGATGTAGGACTTACATAGCTTCCATTACATATATGTTGTCTATATACGCAATTTGCATTTTATTACAATTTATATGAACTGACATCTTTGTTTCTACCTTATGTAATAGGAAACATACAGTATTGGCTAGAAGAATTTCTGAGATGCAACCAGCAGACGATGCAGATCTATACTGGAAATTATGTAAGCTAAGATGTTCTTAAAGTATATATTGCTATTCCTGTTTGTGCCTACAAACACTATCTTTACATCATTTATAGAGCTCTCTTGTTGTATTTCTGTCTCTAATGGCGTCTTCGAGAAGCTGACCTTCCTCGTCACGCTTGTTTAACCAGCTTCCAAGTATCTCCTAGTTGAGATTGATCACCCGACGCATACCCCTATTAGCGTGTCTACAACGGTAATCTAGCAATGACCTTCCAGAATTTATTAATTCTATGGCACGACTTTCGGAATGATACACAACCTCGCAGCAATGATGAATTATGTCATCGATTTCAGATACTCAGTGCCTGTGATGGTTGACCTGTTTTATTTTTTCATTTTGCACCCGGAATGCGGTTTTTGGGTCACCTTTATAAAAGCTTAATTTTCCATGCTCTTTTTTGAAAAGCTTTGTCCACAATGATTTTCTTTCTTCTTTTTCAGCTCTGGATGCATTTGAGCATTGCAGTGACAGGGCACAAATGTCCCTGTGGTTTAGCTTCCCGGTTTCCACCCCTTGATACATAATTTCCCCCCAAATTTCTTTCGGTAGGTCTCTAGGGGTTTCATCGGTCCTATCAAATAAAAAAATAGAATAAATAAAAAAATACAGTTAGTATATCTTAAATTTAATCTCATGTTATAATTCTAGATTTTTATTATTTATTATTATTATTTATAATTTCTTAAAATTTCATTATATATTATTTCATTAATAGCCAATGACCATATAAACTACAAAATATTAATAAGCACCTAATGATTTAAATATGAATACACAGGTTTTTAACCTGGTAAATATTATATAATTAAGTTTTTCACCGACAATATTTTGACAAAAAACTCTACTCTCAAATGTGATTGATCTTGAGTTTTCTTTGTATATTCTAATTCTAATTTTAATTCTAATAAATAAATAAATATATAGATTTGAATATTTAAGTTTCACCGCCTTATACCTAAACAAGTTTAAACAGAGATTAATATGCTAGACTTATATTTACCTCATCCTTGGTATGGTGTTTGAATGCCTCTGCCTAATATTCGTTTGCAATTGAAAAGAAAAGTAGAAAACTATAAGGTTCCCCTACAAATTACAAAACAAGCACTTAAAATCCGTGACCAAAACAATCATAAATCCTCTGAATAATCAAAGAATAATTATCTTGACAAAAAAATATGCGAGTTTACCAAGAACTTGTGACGAACAGGGGTTGAGATGACAAATGAAAACTGTGAATGGTACGATGGTGCAACGGTGATGGTGGGGGCGACGGTGATGGGACTATGGTTTACCCAATAACTTTTGATGAACGGTAGTTGAGACGACAAATGACATTCTTGATCGGTGAACCGTGAATCGTATGATGGTGCGCGACGATGATGGTGGGGGGACGGTGACGGAGGGGACGGCGGTGGTTAGTGTTACCCAAGAACTTTTATTCGACAATGGTTGAGATGACAGATTAACTGTGGACTGAATACTGAATCGTTGTGACAATGCGAAGGTAATGCGGATTTTGATTTCAATAATCTTGGTTGAGTTGTGAGTTGCGACTGTGTTTTGAGTCTCGAGTGGTGGGGGGGTTTCAGCCGTAAATCAAGAGCCCAAATTCAGAGCCCATGTTTGTTTTCTTTGGTTAGAATTGTGAATATCACGGTAGAAAATTTCAAAGATTATCCCAACTTATTACGATAATAATAAACAAATATTTTTTTGATGTCGAATGACATATCCTAAGCTCACTTTTAGCCAAATGGTAACTTTTAAATCTCTCTTAAACTAGTGATGGATCTTATCAACATCCATGAATGATAAATAATAAACCGGAGGCAAAAATTGGAACAGAAATATCAATTGCGCATTCTAAGAACGGGGTAAACCGTAGCTTAGACTTACATTTTCACCATCATAGCCATAACCTAACAGTTTTAGCCGGAGCCAAAGTAATTGTCTTCCCGGCTCAGAACCGATGCCTGGTTGCGGCTGCACACCGTAAATGACTGCCAAGGCAAGGCAACCGACACCATTTTTCATGTATCATCTTAGCCACAAATGTTCATCATCATCGACATCAAAACTATCGTTGGATTTTTGTCACTATTTTTAGCAAGAACATCATCATCAACATCAGCAAGACAAGGCAACATACACCGGTTTTATTGAATCCAAGAACATTTTTGAGCTTGCCATAACATAAATACAACCATAAATCGATTCATACAACCACATATGGTGTTTGTAGAATCATAAAAATCGTATAGAACAAAGGCATGTCAAGCCTAACAGCATCTACAATCGAAACCGAATAGAGACATGCAGCAAATCAAATGCACAACATCATACATTCAACCCAGTTTGATACCACAACACCAAACAACTCAAACAAAATCAACATCACCTATTTATACCCGTGCTTCTACTCTAGATTGTTCTAATTCTACATTGATTTTAATTATGAAATAACCTATACATCATACATGATTATTCTAGAATAATCTAAAGATCATACATGATATTTTAAAATCTCTTTAAAATATATTATGTATTTTTATCCCCTGAGTTTTTCTAGAGAATTCCAGAATTTGAGTTTACAATTTAAATTTTAAGATTTTGTGACATATTGCTACCTAGTCATGATGTGAATTGACTTATGTTTAAAGTTTTCCTATGTGTGTTCTCTTTATGTTAACTTGGATTTTTCTTTGATCGTTGGTACATACTAATTCATATATTATAATGTTATAAAGTCTTAAAAGTTTCTTGAGTGCAAAGATGTAGCTGTCTAAGAACCGTATCAGATATTGTCCGTTTTGGTAGCGGCACGTCCCTAGGCGCACACCGTTCCTGGTTTTAAAACGCGTATGATATATATGGGAGGTATCTAGCTTCATCAAAAGCTTTCGTTCCCCTTCCTTACTGACGTGAGATGACATATCCTCGCCTATTAGTAGCGGTGTTCAAATTCGGATATTCGAAAAATTCGGATAGTTTATTTCACTATCTAAATTCGAATCCGAAATTTCGAATATCCAAAATTTCGGAGTCGGATATCCGTTTGGATATCCGAATTCAAAAAATATTTGTATTATTTAATAAATTTTATGAAAATATAATAATTTTTATTGAAATTTTTCTTCCCGATATCCAAAGTTTTATTAAAAATCCGAAATATTTAATAAATATTTAATATTTTTAATTTTTTATAAAAAAATATTTTGGATATCTTGGATATCCTAAATATCCAAAAATTCTCAAAATCACTATCAGAATCCGAATCCAAAATTTCGGATATTTTTTAACACCCCTACCTACTAGGAGGCCAGCGTCCTCGCTGGTACACGGCCCGGCCCTAACTCTAATACCATTTGTAACAACCCAATAACTGTACTAGATATTATATGCTTTAGCAGCGGCATGCACCTAGGCGCGCACCCCTTTTGGTTTTAAAACGCATATGATAGGCAATGTATCTAGCTCCATATAAGAAAGCTTTCGTTCTCCTTCCTAATCGATATGGGATGTCACAAATGTACATTATTAACATGTATGTTTATTCACATATCAAATGTTTACTAAGAATCATACTTTGTTCTTAGCCCCATTAGACATATAATACGACAACTTATATGGGTTTTGTCACACCCCAACCTTGACGGCGGAAACGTCGAGGTGTGAGAGTTACGATTGTTCACAGCCACATAACGCTATTATTAATTCCAAATATATTAATAAAGATTTAATTGTAACAATACAAGTAAGAGGCTCAAATAAAGATACATCATGAATACAAGATTGAAAGTAACAAGATCAATGTTTATTTCTCTAAGTCCAGTCCTAAGTGAGATAAGCTTCAAAGAGTAGAACACATTCTTGGGTTATTCCTGAAACATGTTAAAAATAAAAGGTCAACATAAAAATGTTGGTGAGCATTCCATAGTTTTCAATACATAGGTATATAAAAGATGGCAATTCAAGTCATAAGTTAGTGAATAAAGTGATTAGGGATGTTATGAACAATGCAACAATCAAACCTCGACAAAGTTTACAAGTCTTATACATTAAAAGTATATATGATCAGCTAAGTGTATTTGGTTCCCTAGTGCACAAGCATACGGCTCCTAGGAGTCGGCAGTTCATCGACTTTAGCACCAAATAGGTTGTCTGTCCCATAGATCTATGACTTCGCTGGGCTAGCAATAGTTAATGATTGTACATATAATGCCATAACATGGTAACCACAAAAGTTCAACTAACCACAACTTTAAATAAATTGCCATAAAGTTTACAAGTCTCGAATAAGTTTACAAGTGCAATAATATAAGTTAACATGTTTCACCCCAAAGTGTGAAAATAAGAAAAAGGGGTATGGAAATACTCACATTGATAAAGGCATTACAAGATGATGTGAAAGATTAAAGTAAGATCCAAAAGATAATCCCAAATTGTTAATTACAAGACACCTAAATATATATTACAAAATGAAGATTAATAATATGATTAGCATTCAAATAAGAATTAGGGTTTCGATGGATTCAAGGGTTTTGATAAGTAATTATTTATATTTTGACGCCATTAGAAGAATTATATATTTAAGTATTTTAGAGATGAATTTAAGTATAAATATTGATAAGGTTTAGTATGTAATTATATCTTTATAATTGTTTAAAATAATAGGAATAACATATTGATTAATAAAGATTATTAATCTAAACCATTTGTTAAAGTATACTTTATAAGAAAATAATATTTGTAAAAAAAAAATTAATACTATTAAGATTTATTGTTTCATGTCTAATAATTATTTAATTATTTTAAAAGAAAATAATTTAAAAATAATTTGCCTTTAAAAGAATAACGTTTAGACTAAATGATTTATTATTTATTATTTGAAATAAATAATAATTAGTAAGCTAAAACAAGAAAATAATCCAATTGTAATGTTTTGTTAAGATAAACAAATTTTAAAGTCTATTTTATAAATTATTTAACTAGTTATATTATTTGTTTTAATAAACTAAAATAAAATGTTAAGATATTATAAAAAAATAAATTTTCAGAAATTTGTTTGATGTTTAAAAAAAAAAAAATATTTATAGTTTATAAAAATTATTTTTATATTTATTAACAATTTTCTAAAATTAATATATGGCTGAAAAGCCTTAAAAAAATACATGAGGGTGCCCGGGGGTCGAACCGGGGCCCTCCAATTGGTAATGTGAGTCGGGAACCGGTGAACCAAGGCATACAGCCGCGATATGACCCGGTTTTTAAACCTTATAAACATAACCACAAAAGAATCCCCATTTCACATGAACCCTAGAATTAAGATCGATCAAATTGGCCCCAAATCGATTGGGTTAATGAAATTAACCTTGGGGCTTTTAATCCCCAAGAGAAACCGAGTGTAATGATATAACATACTTACTTGATTATAAACAGAATGATGTGATTAAGCTCGGTTTATACTCGATGCAGTCGCGAAGAACAAGGCATATGAGATTGTCGATTTAGTGATGTTTCCTTTGAAATTGAGTTTACAGAGAGTGTAAAGATGTTGTCGAGAGCATTAGCCTTCTGCTTAATAGGGTTAATTGGTTCGAATTGATGTTCAACGACAAGGGATTAATGTCGAGGGTTTCAGATCGAATTAAACAAGTTTAATGTTGTTTCAGGTGGCATTGATCATTCTAATGGTTTCGAAATGATTATACAAACGTTAATGTTGGTTTAATTTCATTTATATTAAACTTTAAGGTGATAACGGATTGAAACTTTTATTGGGTTCGGTTTCGATTTGTAGAACTTAGCATAACCGTTGTTGATCTCGAATTAATTACCTTCCCGAGTTCGAAACATGTCCATGAATCGTTTAGAGGTGCGTTAGGGTCGAAATAGAGGCTTGAAAGCCGGTTTTTAACTTGGCCGGAGCTCGCCGGAGCACGGCCGGAATACCCACCGGAAAATCGGGGGAAGAAAAAGGGGGGAGGGGGTTGATTTTAAAACTTTACATGAATGGTCCCTTTGGTTTAAAGAAATGACAACAGAGGTTTAAAGTTTGTTTTAGGTTTAGTTAAATTACCATTTGGTCCCTGAAGTTTTAAAGCTTTATTATTTTATGCTCAAATCAATGTTTTAAAGTTTTAAAAACTACAAAACAAACCCTTATACTTTGTTACATTAGATTTCAAACATTCTTAAGTTTAATAAATCTTTTTAATCATTATTATTATTATTATTATCATTAAAATCATTATTATTATTATTATTATTATTATTATTATTATTATTATTATTATTATTATTATTATTATTATTATTATTATTATTGTTATAATAATAATAATAATTATTTTGAGATTAATATCACCTTAAGTTTTATAATATTAAGTAAAGTATAACACTTATAATATTATTATTATTCATTATTAAATTAATTTGTTAACCACCAAATTAATTATCAAGCATAATAAGTCCTCAAAGTTTCACAAAAGACATAAAAGGTAAAACTTAACGAAGTTAACTTTTAATAGTTACAAAAATATGAGATGTCACAGTCTCCCCAACTTAAAAGAATTTCGTCCCGAAATTAAGAATGAACTTAAATGAACAAAAGAGTTAAAATGAAAGATAAGTGTACAAACGAACAGTGGTTGACGTTTAATTACAGATGAAACGCTTCACTTTATGGAATCTTACAAGATTCTTGACATAATATATGCCAACTTGAACTCTTCCAGTGAAATACGAGACGTCTTGAGATGAAACGTAGTAAAATGATGTCTAGTAATCAATAAAAGACCAACAATGATAAGAAAATTAACCGTCAGGACTTAAGAGTCCCAAATGTCACTATATGAAACGATCTTAACGCATATCTTGTGAATATGTACTTCTTCTTTGACCAACTAGCGGTCTAAGAATAATACGATATGCGAAGATTTTGTAATGAGTTCACGACGATAGTTTGAAACATTACTAAGTGCAGGAAGGTGAATCGATCTTCAAAATTAACGATCGATGTTTAACAACATACCACGGTATACGACTATTTGAGATAGATGCAAGTCAATTTCTCGACCCATTATCTCACATGAGTCAATATGAGATTTGTCAATCGGTTTATAATGCACCAATTGTCATCATGACCTCTAAAATAAGAAGCATTTTAGTTGAAAGAAAAGTTAAACAGGAGATCCATAAGATCACGAATGTTAGGTCTTGTCATATGTGAAGGTAAGACACTTGGATACATACCAAGTTACGTCTTTTCCTTTTATGCCAAACCCATGACTACAAGTTACGAAGGTTTATGAACCATTATATCTACATTGCAATGAGGATAATAACGAGTCTTGTTGATCGAAATCAAGATGGAGTTTTAGAGATTTCCAAGTTTAAGGAAAAAACGATGCAAGGAGTGACGCAACCAATAAGAAATGCATTTGTAAAGATATTTTGCAAGGTAGAAATTTTCAAATGCAGATTGCATACGTAATTCATCAAACAATAAGATAGGTATTTGATAATACCTTTATTTGACAAAAGATTATTTAGGAAGACTATACTTATGGGTTTGATGATATCTCAAAATGAAAGTTGATAAGTAAGGAATAAATGGTTCGATGTAGCTAGATTGAGTTAAAACATGAAGATAAAGGGAAAGAAATCGATTTAAGAATTTACATGCTCCAAGCTTGGAATCAAAATCAACCTAAAGCGATCGGTCTCTTTTCAAGTTCGGAGATCATGCTTTGGCTTGATAGGTCGAAACACTAACATTGTTTCACCCTTCAAGTTACTACATGCTTCTCGCCACTTGATTACAACCTTGGTAAGATGAAGATTCAAAAAAAATGAGAATAGTAATCAAGGTGTGGTTTTCACTCCTAACTTGATGGTGTATTCCCAAGGTATGACCTCTAACTTACCAATCAAAAAGCTCGATCCCAACTCATTGTTGAGGATCCACAGAAATAAGACGAGGTAACTCACCATTAAGGTAAAGGACGTCTCCCCTATCTTAACGGTGAAGTCTTACAAAAACAAAATATAATAGGATGAACTTCTTCATCAAAATCCAGAATTCACTCCTACTTTGATGAGGTCGTTTCATTTGAGAAATACAATCCATAAGAATGAAATTATCATCAAGGTATGGAATTCATGCCTATCTTGATGATTGAATTTCATAATAACAAGAAAACAATCGGAAATTGACAATTGTCACCAAAGTACGGGTTTCAATCCTATTTTGGTGAGATCATGTCATTTGTGGAATGCCATTCCAAGGAAAATAATCGAAGTCAATCCTCAAGATAAGGTAATCACCCCAATCCAGAGGATGAAATTTCATAAAACACACGATTGGAAACCATTTATCGAAACGAATAGAGATTCATCAAAGTAAGGGAATCACCCCTGTTTTGATGAGTTAGAATCATTTAGAAGATACGAATGTTCTTAGTCATAGGTTGACTTACAAACTCTTGCATCTCCCACGATGCAAACGGTACAAGGTTTGACATAACAGTGAAAAGAAAAAGAATATCAATTAGAGATTCAGAAAATTTCAAGTTACATCAATGTAACAAAAGAGAAAATCATTCTTACAAGCTTATGATCAAGGTTCGAGATGATAGAATTTGTTATGGTGTTCTAATCTTGGATGGTTTAAATCGGAAAGACGAAATCAAGGACAGAAATTATTCAACACCACAATGAGATATGAACATTCGATTCACAATCGAAAGGAAATGCATGGACTTCTCAAATTATGTGGTCAACCATAACCTTATTGAAGACACGTGTACTTATAAGTGGTAACAAAGTTATAATTAGTTTATTCGATCATTGAGGTGAGTGACCACTTATAATATTTGGGTTAACAAAATTAACATTCAATTAGCAAAGTATCTCAAGATGTAGGAATTCCACCTACAACATTGAATGTCTTTAGTTATGGGCCACACCCTTAGGAAGATTTGAAAACCATAAGTAACGATTTAAAGTTTTAAAGATCGTTCGGTTTAGATTCCCAATATCTTTGGGTATAACAAGAGTCATGTACACGTTGATCAAGGTATAGAAATAGCTACATGAAACGCCTAACGTGTAACGATGTTTAAACGTAGTAGTTGAAAGGTAAGACGAGTTCAATATCACAAGAACATTATGTATGATAAGAATGAGAAGAAACCAGTTCAAGGAATCATAGATTTTTTAGATACAAAGAGGATGGTTCCATTTAGTAACGCATTACCATTTGGAATCGTTGACACGTCAAGGTAAATTGACCCACTTGCCTTAGAGACTTGTGTATGTTGACCATAGTTTATCACTCATCCCAGAAATCCCCAGGTAAGCATAACTGGTCTCGCAATGAGATTTATACGATATGCTTGCCTTAGCCCGAAGGCCTTTTGCCAGAAAATCCGGAATACAGGTGTCTATGTGTCACACAAATTTCTTAGGTTCATGAAATCAAAACCTTGATGAGATTTTCATAGATTAGACATAGGGTCTAAGGAATTAATCCCGCGATGATAAGTGTAGATTCCACATGTCGTTGAGAATAGGTTTAGGAAGTTCATTTGTCGGGGAAAGTCAAAGAGTAAAAGTTAAGTTTAGGGAGACAAGTAACTAAGTTTTAAGCATGCATAAGGCAATCCTATGCTAAGGCATCAAGTTGCACAAAAGGCATAGCATTATGTAGCATTCAAATAATATGTAAGCATAAAAGTATAAGGATCTTTCTATGAGGTTCATGCAACTATAGTCTAGGTCATCATTTCTAATAACCTAAATCCCTATAGTTATGGGCTCTGATACCAATCTGTCACACCCCAACCTTGACGGCGGAAACGTCGAGGTGTGAGAGTTACGATTGTTCACAGCCACATAACGCTATTATTAATTCCAAATATATTAATAAAGATTTAATTGTAACAATACAAGTAAGAGGCTCAAATAAAGATACATCATGAATACAAGATTGAAAGTAACAAGATCAATGTTTATTTCTCTAAGTCCAGTCCTAAGTGAGATAAGCTTCAAAGAGTAGAACACATTCTTGGGTTATTCCTGAAACATGTTAAAAATAAAAGGTCAACATAAAAATGTTGGTGAGCATTCCATAGTTTTCAATACATAGGTATATAAAAGATGGCAATTCAAGTCATAAGTTAGTGAATAAAGTGATTAGGGATGTTATGAACAATGCAACAATCAAACCTCGACAAAGTTTACAAGTCTTATACATTAAAAGTATATATGATCAGCTAAGTGTATTTGGTTCCCTAGTGCACAAGCATACGGCTCCTAGGAGTCGGCAGTTCATCGACTTTAGCACCAAATAGGTTGTCTGTCCCATAGATCTATGACTTCGCTGGGCTAGCAATAGTTAATGATTGTACATATAATGCCATAACATGGTAACCACAAAAGTTCAACTAACCACAACTTTAAATAAATTGCCATAAAGTTTACAAGTCTCGAATAAGTTTACAAGTGCAATAATATAAGTTAACATGTTTCACCCCAAAGTGTGAAAATAAGAAAAAGGGGTATGGAAATACTCACATTGATAAAGGCATTACAAGATGATGTGAAAGATTAAAGTAAGATCCAAAAGATAATCCCAAATTGTTAATTACAAGACACCTAAATATATATTACAAAATGAAGATTAATAATATGATTAGCATTCAAATAAGAATTAGGGTTTCGATGGATTCAAGGGTTTTGATAAGTAATTATTTATATTTTGACGCCATTAGAAGAATTATATATTTAAGTATTTTAGAGATGAATTTAAGTATAAATATTGATAAGGTTTAGTATGTAATTATATCTTTATAATTGTTTAAAATAATAGGAATAACATATTGATTAATAAAGATTATTAATCTAAACCATTTGTTAAAGTATACTTTATAAGAAAATAATATTTGTAAAAAAAAAATTAATACTATTAAGATTTATTGTTTCATGTCTAATAATTATTTAATTATTTTAAAAGAAAATAATTTAAAAATAATTTGCCTTTAAAAGAATAACGTTTAGACTAAATGATTTATTATTTATTATTTGAAATAAATAATAATTAGTAAGCTAAAACAAGAAAATAATCCAATTGTAATGTTTTGTTAAGATAAACAAATTTTAAAGTCTATTTTATAAATTATTTAACTAGTTATATTATTTGTTTTAATAAACTAAAATAAAATGTTAAGATATTATAAAAAAATAAATTTTCAGAAATTTGTTTGATGTTAAAAAAAAAAAAAATATTTATAGTTTATAAAAATTATTTTTATATTTATTAACAATTTTCTAAAATTAATATATGGCTGAAAAGCCTTAAAAAAATACATGAGGGTGCCCGGGGGTCGAACCGGGGCCCTCCAATTGGTAATGTGAGTCGGGAACCGGTGAACCAAGGCATACAGCCGCGATATGACCCGGTTTTTAAACCTTATAAACATAACCACAAAAGAATCCCCATTTCACATGAACCCTAGAATTAAGATCGATCAAATTGGCCCCAAATCGATTGGGTTAATGAAATTAACCTTGGGGCTTTTAATCCCCAAGAGAAACCGAGTGTAATGATATAACATACTTACTTGATTATAAACAGAATGATGTGATTAAGCTCGGTTTATACTCGATGCAGTCGCGAAGAACAAGGCATATGAGATTGTCGATTTAGTGATGTTTCCTTTGAAATTGAGTTTACAGAGAGTGTAAAGATGTTGTCGAGAGCATTAGCCTTCTGCTTAATAGGGTTAATTGGTTCGAATTGATGTTCAACGACAAGGGGATTAATGTCGAGGGTTTCAGATCGAATTAAACAAGTTAATGTTGTTTCAGGTGGCATTGATCATTCTAATGGTTTCGAAATGATTATACAAACGTTAATGTTGGTTTAATTTCATTTATATTAAACTTTAAGGTGATAACGGATTGAAACTTTTATTGGGTTCGGTTTCGATTTGTAGAACTTAGCATAACCGTTGTTGATCTCGAATTAATTACCTTCCCGAGTTCGAAACATGTCCATGAATCGTTTAGAGGTGCGTTAGGGTCGAAATAGAGGCTTGAAAGCCGGTTTTTAACTTGGCCGGAGCTCGCCGGAGCACGGCCGGAATACCCACCGGAAAATCGGGGGAAGAAAAAGGGGGGAGGGGGTTGATTTTAAAACTTTACATGAATGGTCCCTTTGGTTTAAAGAAATGACAACAGAGGTTTAAAGTTTGTTTTAGGTTTAGTTAAATTACCATTTGGTCCCTGAAGTTTTAAAGCTTTATTATTTTATGCTCAAATCAATGTTTTAAAGTTTTAAAAACTACAAAACAAACCCTTATACTTTGTTACATTAGATTTCAAACATTCTTAAGTTTAATAAATCTTTTTAATCATTATTATTATTATTATTATCATTAAAATCATTTTTATTATTATTATTATTATTATTATTATTATTATTATTATTATTATTATTATTATTATTATTATTATTGTTATAATAATAATAATAATTATTTTTGAGATTAATATCACCTTAAGTTTTATAATATTAAGTAAGTATAACACTTATAATATTATTATTATTCATTATTAAATTAATTTGTTAACCACCAAATTAATTATCAAGCATAATAAGTCCTCAAAGTTTCACAAAAGACATAAAAGGTAAAACTTAACGAAGTTAACTTTTAATAGTTACAAAAATATGAGATGTCACAGGTTTCATTCTTCTCCTTTATGCCTCTTTTTATATAGTCACTTAAAGGCACACAAAATCTACTTTATACTTTTTCATTACATCTACTACCTCTAGCAATTTATCACTTAGTGTTACTACATTAATTCCAAGATGCCACACACAACCTATCTTCGTTTCCTTTCCCTTCCCTACACCTTTCGTTTCTGGACACACTCTTAAGGAACCACCATGATTTCTATCATATATGATTCCAACACGTCATGCTAGAACATCAACCCCATTTGTTGAAAACCTAAAATCAGTAGACATGATTGCAGAGTGATGAGTGTAGAAATATGATAAAGAATATGAACATGCAAGTGAGAGGAGTGTTGACTAAATTGTTGGGTAAGGTGGGGCCTGTGGTGGTAATGGGATTGAGGATCGTGAACATGTGCTAGTTTCGGCTAAGAAATCATTGACTATATATGTGTTTGATATGAGATTTAGGGTTCATTCCACGTTCAAGCATGATTTTGTGCTTGCTCTAGAACATAATGTGGTGAAGTTTTTAATAAAACTCATCACTATTGATTTTGATGAAGCATCCAATTAAGATGCAAGAAATTAATGTCTCATCACCATATATCATATCAAAGTACCTAAATGCAACTACCGTCATTGCTTATCAAGCCACTACACCTCTGTCATCGGAACCCTAGCACACACCTCCATTGCCCATTTTTTCTGGTAATAAGGGTGGTTTAAAATGGGTAGGTGGGTACTTTGATGTTGATGATGGTGATTTTTTTTATGTTGGCTGAAAAAACAAGCCACCATGGTAGTGCATGGGATGTGCTACTGAAGGTTTCTTGGTGGTGTAACACCTGAGTTCTAAGAAATGGAAATAGAAGTAGGGGTGAGCATGTTAATAAATTAAATTTAAGTTATTTATTTTATATGAAAGATATTTTAATCAATTCAAAAAACTTAACAAAACAAATTAACCCCGATCCAAACTAGGGAACCAGGTGTCCAGGTTGTTACTTTGTACATGTCAGTTAAACCAAACATGCATGTAGTTTGGACCCATTCAAAAGATTGAAATAAGGCCTAGTTGTAATTCACTATTCTTTTTTCTTCATGCAACGTGGTTTTTCTTTCCTTATTCCATTTTTTGAGCATTATAATTTTAACTCTATCTTAAAACGAAATAAACTTGTTAGGATTACTAGCTACTAAAAGTTAAAAAGCTTAAATGGTATAGGGCCTCCAACCAAAACTAAAAAAGCTTAAATGGTATTTGCCCATACTCCGCAACCATTTTCAATTCCTAAACAAAATGGCATTATGATGATGATCACCTCACAAGAAGGAATACAGTCCACCAACTCATCTGAAATGAGAGGAACAATTTCGATATATCTTTCTGAGATTTTACATATTCCCCATTCCTATTATCATAAATTGCATATTTTTCCAAGATAAAAAATTAAACATATTTCCCCTTCTTCAAACATATATATTACATATTTATCCATTTCATTAAAGTTAACCTATTGAATAAATATATTACCTTTTTTTACTAATGGATTTTTACATTTTGATGTTTTATTATGAAAAATGTTAAAAACTTTTTGACATTTATGTTTTGTATTTGAATATATAAGTTAGAATCGGTTATTGTTGTTTTAAAATAAGTTTTAAGCGGGATGAAATTTTGTTTTCTTTATTTATATAAAATACCTGAACTTGAAAAACTATATAATTGATAGTATTAAGAAATGAAATATGTAAAAATTCTTTATTGAAAATATGGGTAAAATAATCATTTGATAAATAATTTTAATAAAATGGATAAATATGTAATATATATGTTTTAAAAAGAGCCAATATGTAATTTATTGTATAACTTGAGTAAATATGTAACTAATGACTTTAGAAAGGGAAAATATATAAATGTCCCTATTTTTCTAATCTTTAGTATATAACTTGAGTAAATATACATATAAATCCATAATCTCAATTGAACATATATACACATATACATCCATACACAAATACACATATACATCCATAATATACATCCATACACACATACACATATACATCCATACACAAATACACATTTACATCCATACACATACACATATACATCCAACCTGAATCGAAATACACTCGTGATGAGCTTACCTTTTGATTAACCCAACACACATAAACATACACGTATTGTCTTAAACAACCTAATAAACTAAAGACAACACATATACATCCATACACAAATACACATTTACATCCATACACATACACATATACATCCAACCATACACAGACACATATACATCCATACACAAATACACATTTACATCCATACACATATACATCCAACACAAGAATTTTTTAAAAAAAATTAGTTATTACCTCTAAAATATGAGTGGACTAGCGATGGTGGTTACGACAGATGGTGGTGGTGGTGACGCGGCGGTGGAGCAGGTGGCTGTGGTGGTGACGGCGTGGTGGTGGTGACAGGGCGATAACAAGCGCGCGGTGGTAGTCCACACCCGGCAGATAGCGGTGGTGGTGACTGGAACTGCGGTGGCCGTTGGTGGCTAGAACTGCGGTGGCTGTGGCAGATGGCGGTGGTGGTGGCGGTGGGAGAGCAGGGGCGGTGGTGGTGGCGGATCTGTGTTTGGTGTTAATTTGGTGTGAAATTGGGGAACAGATCTGGAATCCCAGTTTTCATAAAGTGGAACACCTTTTTTGCGGCGATTTACTCTTTTTTGTGACGCAATATCGCCGCAAAAAACAAAAGGCAAAATAAATTAAAAAGGATTAAAAATAAAAAAAAATAAAAACTTTTTTTGCAACGAAAATGTCGCCGCAAAAAAATAAGCGGGAAATTTTACCTCCTAAAAAAGAATTCAGAAAAATAAAAAAATTGAATATATTATTTGCGGCGACAGTATCGTCGCAAAAAGTTAATTTGACTAGAAAAGTCAAAAAGTTGATTATTTTTGTCGTTTAGTTTGTTTTTTGCGACGAAATGTATATCGCCGCAAAAAACATGGACACGAAAAACCATTTTCCTTGTAGTGACATTGTGTTGTTTTTAACGTTATGAGTTTTAAAAATTACATCACTGAAAGTATATATCATTACACACTAGATCACCACCACCATGTGGACCCTAGAAACCAATCGTTAATCTCGAACTTATAACAAACCCCTTCAAAAACGTATATGGAACCCTTGAAAACGAGTATTGTAGAGGTATTAGTAGGTTTGATATGCATTTTCGAAGTGGTATGTTACAAGTCTAATATTGATTGTCGATTTTTAGGGTTTACATGGTAGCGACGATCCGATGTGTGTGGTGGTGGTGGTGCTCTGGTGTGGTGTTGGTGGCTTTTTGATGGGGTGGTGGTGGTGGTTCAGTGGTTCTTGTGACGGGAAGTGGTGTGGTGGTTGTTTTTGGACTAAATTGGCAAATACGCTCAAACCACAAGGACTAAAATAGCAATATATTTAAAGAGTATATATTAAATCAGGTTTAAAAAAAGAAAAATAAAAACATATATGTAAAATGACCAATATACCCCTCATTTAACGGAAATTTTGGATGGAGTTAACGGACTGGATGAATATGACAAGATTTGTAAACCACAGGGTCCCAGATGCGAAAAAACAAACTATTGGATTGAAGTGGCAATTTTCACCAAACCACATGGACGAAAATAACAATTTACTCTTAAAAGAATGAAAGCATAAAAAAGACACGTGGCACTAAAAATATTGTTTTATTAATATAGATTATATGACCTAGAACTGAGTTTGGGCCTTAGGTATGATGATCCGAAAATCCTCTACCGCTATTCGTACATTGTCATGTTGATAGAAACATCTCGGGACGCTTTTTTTACGTCTAGGGCAGGCCGATGATTACAAAGAGAGGCTGATTGAAACATGGCCGATGGTGAAGAGTCACCAATGGGCGATGACATAAACATGAATCGTAGATGGAGAGTAGAGTGAAGTGGGAAGAAGATGCATCTGGTTATGTTTCTCCTTGGGTTTTTTCCTATTGTCTTACTTTCTGGTTAGCATGCATGTTGTCATTGACCCTAATGAGCTTTGGGGTTATGCACGTCAACTGTTCTGATTGTATTCCTCTAACAACGAATTCCATTTTCTTCCCCCGTATACTAGTCTTTTAAATTGTATATACTATTGACCACGGTGAGTGTAACCGCTGTCAATAGTAATCCTGACCGTAAGATTGCTTATAGATTTGATCTCCACCGTCTAAAGTCGACAGTCACATCAAGTGAGGAGCAATTTTGAGCAGTTACTTCCATTCCATTCTTTCATCCTCAAGTCGCGGGCAAGATGGAAGCACCTCTTTAGAATCGTGTCTCTATATGCGAAAAGCAGCCATGCGTACTTGATAAGAACTGGAAATCGAAGGCCTCGATTCATTAAAAAAGATTACAAGAATAGCAACATTCGAGAGGGTAAATCTTCAAATTCTAAACACAAACTAGTTAATAATATTCTCTTTCTTAACAAAACAGAAATATAAAGACTAAAACCAATCTGACCAGCTCTCCCCCACTAATCCGGAACTGTTAGGACTGCTTTGACTAGGTCCTGGGTCAAAGGTGGGGGCTGGGTTTGTATCAGTACTTCCACCAACAATCCTGATATAATCTATCATACTCTCACACCTCTCTCTCAAATTGAATTTCCTCTCCAAAATTGATATGGCGGATACTGAGTTGCTATTGGAGGTAAGAGGCTGATTACCATCCTCTTTCATTTTACAAACAATTTTTTCCTCCTTTCTCTAAATCGGATGTAAGTCCCCTTTTCTGATTGATTTGCAGTTGTAATCATAAGTGATTGCAGTTCATGTTGTACAATCTTCTATTTTGTTTCCACTTTATGTTGTTTTGGAGATCATAAACATTACTGAAATCGCAATTTAGCTTTCTATAGAGAAGATACTAGTCTATGTTTTCAAATATGAATCGGGATTCAATCAAGTCGACTCACAAACTTTAGCATATGGAAATGTAACTATCAAAATGTATCTTTTAATTGTGTATGCGATGAACGTAACTTTTGATCTTATTGGATTAGGGTTTGTAATTGATGTTGAGACGTGCTCGATCTGTATTTTCATTGTGGCCTTTAATTCACAGCTAACTGCAATATCTATTAGCGCTTTGCTCTAATTTGTGATCCCACCTGTTTGACATTGATCATGTCAAATGAAAGGTGAATGATTCTGAATTTTTTTTTGGCACAAACTTTCTAAAATCTAATTTAGCTGATTAGAGTTGGGACAAACTTTGTATTAGTGTTCTGTTTTTTCTGTTGCTTACTATTAGATTGGGTCTCAGTTATCATTTGGGGTCTAATATGCAGGGAAATCGCCTCATGCCACATACCTGCCATCATGCTTCATCCAATGTAGCAGCAGTACAATCTTCTCATATGCAATTCCCAGGTTTGTACCACCCACCACAACCTATAGTAGTTGCAAACCCACATCATATGGGCCCCACCATGGGTGGGAATGTTGGAGTGGTGTGGGAACAGGAGCTCGGGAAGCCAAGTTTGTTATCAGCAGTCTCAATTGAGTCAATTGAGTTGGACAGGGAACTTTTGAAACGCTTACGCTATGATCTTTTCTTGTATGGAGGCTTAAAATTAGTTAGAGTTTGATGTATTTGAAGTTATATTTAAGAAAAGCAGAGCTTATAAATTTCGCCTAGACCCGATCGCCAAATATTTGGTCACATACAATAAACAAACCAGCGTGCCAGAGTATAATTACACTCATAATATTGCCATGTGTAGGATTTGGAGAGGGTGTGTTATGGACAATTCTTACCTCTGTCCGTAGGGATAGAGAAGTTGTCTCCATTAACATCCCCAGGTTACATGAAACAAAGATGACATTAACTAACAATGCAGCCCAATATGGCAATAATCATTTCTTTATGCTTGTAATAATCACAGTCATGTCTAAAATGAATAATCAGTCTTTTTAGATTGGATATTAGTCTGTAACAATTAACAAAAACTGATTTAACATGTTTTCGCGTTAAGAATTGAACTACACTTACATTCTAATAATAACAATAATAATTAATTTTTGTGCATATTTCTGCATCAATATCAGACGCACCTCGCCGCTATTGGACATCCAAATGGAAGTGGCTGATATTAGATTGTTAGGCTTGGAATTGGTAAGAAGAAGAAGAAGAAAAATTCCCAAAATCCAAGCTGAGCTATTCGGGTAGCTGAGCTTCTATTTATATTCAATATAGGTCATTGGCCGTTAAGATCGTTACAACGGTTATAACAACAAACCAAACTATTACAAACAAGTCCACAACTATGAACATTTTACATCTCTAGTCCCTCATTTATTCTAATACTAACAATACCCTCCCCTTAACAATGTTTTTGTCCTCAAAAACAAAAATAAGGAAAACAGAGTTTAATCTCATCCTCAAATTCCCACGAAGCCTCCGTGATTGGAAGATCCTTCCAATGAACCAAAACCTGAGATGTCGCCCGATTACCACGTTTGATCATGCGACGATCAATAACAGCCCGAGGTTGAAGAATGAATCTTGAAGCCGTTGGTAAAGGAGTAACAATATGATCAACTCATGTAGCAGGTTTCAATAATGAAACATGAAATGTGTGATGAATCACTGTGTCCGGAGGGAGGTCCAAACGATAAGCAGACATACCACACTTCTCCACAATAAGAAAGTGACCATAATAACGAGGACAAGCTTCACATGATGATGCTATTTAAGCGATGATTGAACCGTAGGGTTCAATTTTACATACACCCAGTCACCCACTTGGAATGACCTCTCAGTACGATGCATGTCAGCAAATTGCTTCATGCGGTTCCGAGCAGTGTGTAAATGAGTCTTTAAAGATCATATCATAGCTTCACGATCCCAATATAAATCATCCACCGCTGCTAATGTGGTTTCGCCTGCGATATAAGGAATATGAATTGTGGTTTTATAACCAAATAATGCTTCAAAAGGAGTCATGTGGATGGCCGAATAATAAGAAGTATTGTACCACCATTGAGCCAATGGTACCCATTTGACCCACTGAAGAGGAGAATCCATGGTCATGCATCGCAGATAACTCTCCAAACACCTGTTTAAGACTTCAGTCTGCTCATCTGATTGAGGGTGATATGCGCTAGACGTAGCAAGTGTTACCCCTTGCAGCCTCATAAACTCCCTCCAAAAGGTGCTCATAAAAATAGGGTCACGATCAGAAACAATGGTGATAGGATTACCATGAATCTTGAACACTTGATCCAAATAAATTTGAGCAAGAGAAGCGGCTGTGTAAGGGTGTGCCAAAGGAATGAAATGGGCGAATTTAGTTAACCGGTCAATGATGACCCAAATAGTGTTCTTGCCATTAACCTTGGGGAGGCCTGAAATGATATCCATTGAAATACCTGTAAAGATGGATTTCAGAATTGGCAATGGGTTGAGTAAACCAGGAGAGGCAATTGTTTCATATTTAGCTCGTTGACAAACTTGACACTCCTTCACAAATCTATGAACATCTTTCGTACATCCCTTCCAATAAAAGTCTCCTTTTAAGCGGTGTAGAGTGGATTTAAAACCTGAGTGACCACCCATAGCAGATTCATGACACCACTTAATAATGTCATTTCGAACAGAAGTGTCTTTGCTAATCAAGAGTTTTCCTTTGCGTGTCAACAGTTGTCCATCCTAATGTTTATTGGGTATTACTTGTCCAGCTTGTAAAAGCCGAATAAGTGAGGCTAATTGAGCATCTGATTCCCAAGTATACTGAATGCGAGGTAATAGAGCAGGCTGAATAGCACTTAGGGAAAGGGAGAACAAGGCCAATCCAAAGACCCTGGATAAAGCATCTACAACCTTGTTTTCCACACCCTTCTTATATGAGATCTTATAATCATACCCTAACAATTTGGAAAGCCAAGTTTGTTGTAGGGGTGTGGTGATCTTTTGACTCAACAGGTGCTTCAAACTTTGTTGATCCGTTTTGATAATGAAGTGTTTCAATATCAAATAATGGTGCCAAGTTTTCACAGCCATCAAAATAGCAAGCAGCTCCTTCTCATAGACAGATAATGCTTGTTGTCTCACAGACAAAGCTTTACTAATGAAAGCAATGGGGTGACCTTCCTGTATTAAAACTGCCCCTAAACCTTTAGCTGAGGCATTAGTTTCAATTATGAATGTTTTATAGAAGTCAGGTAAAGCCAATACAGGAGAAGAACATAGGGCTGCTTTAAGTAATCAAAAGCAAATCAAGCTGTCATTCCACTCAAAAGCATCTTTTTTGAGAAGGTCAGTTAGAGGTTTGGCTATAACTCCAAAACCACGAATGAACCTCCTATAGTAGCCTCCAAGCCCCAAAAACCCTCTTAGTTGTTTGATTGTAGTTGGTAGAGGCCAATTTTTGACAGCTTCAATTTTATGAGGGTCAGTAGAAACGCCTGACCCTGTGATGATGTGGCCCAAGTATTCCATCTTACTCCCTCCAGAGGTACACTTTGATTGCTTAGCCTTAAGTTGATGAGTTCTCATGAGAGATAAGACCTCATGTAAATCCTCCAAATGCTGTTCCCAGGATGTACTATACACCAAGATGTCATCAAAGAAAACTAGTGTGGTTCTTCTTATAACCGACTGAAAAATAGAATTCATTAAGGCTTGAAAGGTAGCAGGCGCATTAATGAGCCTAAATGGAAGAACCAAAAACTCATAGTGACCCTGATAAGTCTTAAAGGCTGTTTTGTGAATGTCACCTTCAAACATACGAATCTGGTGGTAACTAGATCTTAAATCCAACTTGGAAAAAAAACAAGCTCCTCCCAATTCGTCCAATAGTTCTTCAATCAAGGGAATGGGAAATCCATCCTTGATGGTGGCTTCATTCAACCCAAAAGACGAGTCTGATGGGTGAGGGAACCCATTTGGCCTATAAATCATACATCAATTGCCCATACAACCGATATGGGACAAGTCCCATACCTTACAATGGTTTCGGTCCATAACATTCTCCGCTATTGGACATCCAAATGGAAGTGGCTGATTTTAGATTATTAGGATAGAAATAACATGTTTGGCCATTACATTCCGGTGAGTTTTAATCCATCTTGAATGTTATCTGGTGATCTAGATTAATTAAGTAATTATTATCTGGGCAAAAGAAGTAACCATTATACTTCTTTCCTATTTCATGTAATTTAATTTGCTAAATACTTTATGAACTTTGAATTTTACAACACACAAAGAAGGCCAATACAAAAGGATGGAGTTGGATACTAAATATAGAATGCAGGTAGAATATGTCATTTTACTGGATCAACTAAAGCCCTTTATATCAGGGATAATACATGTAGAGGTGCACAAAACCGTTTTTTGGGCCAACTCAGATCGGTTTAGAAACCTGTTTGGATCTAGTCAACACCAGCTTCGGGGAAAAAAACTTTTATCGGTTTAGAAACCTGTTTGCACACGTCTAATGAATATCTTATGTACACATATAAATGTATAAAAAGAGAAAGAAATCTATTATGACCTGTAAGGTTACTGCCAGACTCACCATTTGTTTCCTCCGTAACATCAAAAGTCAGCCTTTACATTTAAAAAAATTGGAACCGAAAGACCTATAACTGTTCACTTGTGCTTTTGTTACAGCTGGCTGCATATATGTGTCAGTTGCGTAAGCTTGTTACAAAGACTTTTTGTAATCAATGCTTGTCGACATTTGTTTCAACCTATTTTTTATGGCATGAGTTTTTTTATATAAGATGGTGAAAACAGAATCAAAGCTGCCCTTATACAACTCTTTTACTTCACTATTGTATCCCCACCTAAACCAACTCCCATCACCGTATCATCTACAGATTTCTAAAAGTAAAGAAATCAGACTCAATCAAGGTTTAAAAGAACGGAATCACTGCTCTTCCCTCACTGTTTCTAAAATATGTTAAACCATCGATACCATTTTAGTTAACTGAGTATGTGGTTTTTGAATGTGCATTTGCTTGACGAATAATGATTTGATATTTAGATGTAGGACTTACATAGCTTCCATTACATATATGTTGTCTATATATGCAATTTGCATTTTATTACAATTTATATGAACTGACATCTTTGTTTCTACTTATGTAATAGGAAACATACAGTATTGGCTAGAAGAATTTCTGAGATGCAACCAGCAGACGATGCAAATCTATACTGGAAATTATGTAAGCTAAGATGTTCTTAAAGTATATATTGCTATTCCTGTTTGTGCCTACAAACACTATCTTTACATCATTTATAGAGCTCTCTTGTTGTATTTCTGTCTCTAATGGCGTCTTCGAGAAGCTGACCTTCCTCGTCACGCTTGTTTAACCAGCTTCCAAGTATCTCCTAGTTGAGATTGATCACCCGACGCATACCCCTATTAGCGTGTCTACAACGGTAATCTAGCAATGACCTTCCAGAATTTATTAATTCTATGGCACGACTTTCGGAATGATACACAGCCTCGCAGCAATGATGAATTATGTCATCGATTTCAGATACTCAGTGCCTGTGATGGTTGACCTGTTTTATTTTTTCATTTTGCACCCGGAATGCGGTTTTTGGGTCACCTTTATAAAAGCTTAATTTTCCATGCTCTTTTTTAAAAAGCTTTGTCCACAATGATTTTCTTTCTTCTTTTTCAGCTCTGGATGCATTTGAGCATTGCAGTGACAGGGCACAAATGTCCCTGTGGTTTAGCTTCCCGGTTTCCACCCCTTGATACATAATTTCCCCCCAAATTTCTTTCGGTAGGTCTCTAGGGGTTTCACGGTCCTATCAAATAAAAAAATAGAATAAATAAAAAAATACAGTTAGTATATCTTAAATTTAATCTCATGTTATAATTCTAGATTTTTATTATTTATTATTTATTATTTATTATTTATTATTTCTTAAAATTTCATTATATATTATTTCATTAATAGCCAATGACCATATAAACTACAAAATATTAATAAGCACCTAATGATTTAAATATGAATACATAGGTTTTTAACCTGGTAAATATTATATAATTAAGTTTTTCATCGACAATATTTTGACAAAAAACTCTACTCTCAAATGTGATTGATCTTGAGTTTTCTTTGTATATTCTAATTCTAATTTTAATTCTAATAAATAAATAAATATATAGATTTGAATATTTAAGTTTCACCGCCTTATACCTAAACAAGTTTAAACAGAGATTAATATGCTAGACTTATATTTACCTCATCCTTGGTATGGTGTTTGAATGCCTCTGCCTAATATTCGTTTGCAATTGAAAAGAAAAGTAGAAAACTATAAGGTTCCCCTACAAATTACAAAACAAGCACTTAAAATCCGTGACCAAAACAATCATAAATCCTCTGAATAATCAAAGAATAATTATCTTGACAAAAAATATGCGAGTTTACCAAGAACTTGTGACGAACAGGGGTTGAGATGACAAATGAAAACTGTGAATGGTACGATGGTGCGACGGTGATGGTGGGGGCGACGGTGATGGGACTATGGTTTACCCAATAACTTTTGATGAACGGTAGTTGAGACGACAAATGACATTCTTGATCGGTGAACCGTGAATCGTATGATGGTGCGCGACGATGATGGTGGGGGGATGGTGACGGAGGGGACGGCGGTGGTTAGTGTTACCCAAGAACTTTTATTCGACAATGGTTGAGATGACAGATTAACTATGGACTGAATACTGAATCGTTGTGACAATGCGAAGGTAATGCGGATTTTGATTTCAATAATCTTGGTTGAGTTGTGAGTTGCGACTGTGTTTTGAGTCTCGAGTGGTGGGGGGTTTTCAGCCGCAAATCAAGAGCCCAAATTGAGAGCCCATGTTTGTTTTCTTTGGTTAGAATTGTGAATATCACGGTAGAAAATTTCAAAGATTATCCCAACTTATTACGATAATAATAAACAAATATTTTTTTGATGTCGAATGACATATCCTAAGCTCACTTTTAGCCAAATGGTAACTTTTAAATCTCTCTTAAACTAGTGGATGGATCTTATCAACATCCATGAATGATAAATAATAAACCGGAGGGAAAAATTGGAACAGATATATCAATTGCGCATTCTAAGAATGGGGTAAACCGTAGCTTAGACTTACATTTTCACCATCATAGCCATAACCTAACAGTTTTAGCCGGAGCCAAAGTAATTGTCTTCCCGGGTCAGAACCGATGCCTGGTTGCGGCTGCACACCGTAAATGACTGCCAAGGCAAGGCAACCGACACCAGTTTTCATGTATCATCTTAGCCACAAATGTTCATCATCATCGACATCAAAACTATCGTTGGATTTTTGTCACTATTTTTAGCAAGAACATCATCATCAACATCAGCAAGACAAGGCAACATACACCGGTTTTATTGAATCCAAGAACATTTTTGAGCTTGCCATAACATAAATACAACCATAAATCGATTCATACAACCACATATGGTGTTTGTAGAATCATAAAAATCGCATAGAACAAAGGCATGTCAAGCCTAACAGCATCTACAATCGAAACCGAATAGAGACATGCAGCAAATCAAATGCACAACATCATACATTCAACCCAGTTTGATACCACAACACCAAACAACTCAAACAAAATCAACATCACCTATTTATACCCGTGCTTCTACTCTAGATTGTTCTAATTCTACATTGATTTTAATTATGAAATAACCTATACATCATACATGATTATTCTAGAATAATCTAAAGATCATACATGATATTTTAAAATCTCTTTAAAATATATTATGTATTTTTATCCCCTGAGTTTTTCTAGAGAATTCCAGAATTTGAGTTTACAATTTAAAATTTTAAGATTTTGTGACATATTGCTACCTAGTCATGATGTGAATTGACTTATGTTTAAAGTTTTCCTATGTGTGTTCTCTTTATGTTAACTTGGATTTTTCTTTAATCGTTGGTACATACTAATTCATATATTATAATGTTATAAAGTCTTAAAAGTTTCTTGAGTGCAAAGATGTAGCTGTCTAAGAACCGTATCAGATATTGTCCGTTTTGGTAGCGGCACGTCCCTAGGCGCACACCGTTCCTGGTTTTAAAATGCGTATGATATATATGGGAGGTATCTAGCTTCATCAAAAGCTTTCGTTCCCCTTCCTTACTGACGTGAGATGACATATCCTCGCCTATTAGTAGCGGTGTTCAAATTCGGATATTCGAAAAATTCGGATAGTTTATTTCACTATCTAAATTCGAATCCGAAATTTCGAATATCCAAAATTTCGGAGTCGGATATCCGTTTGGATATCCGAATTCAAAAAATATTTGTATTATTTAATAAATTTTATGAAAATATAATAATTTTTATTGAAATTTTTCTTCCCGATATCCAAAGTTTTATTAAAAATCCGAAATATTGAATAAATATTTAATATTTTTAATTTTTTATAAAAAAATATTTTGGATATCTTGGATATCCTAAATATCCAAAAATTCTCAAAATCACTATCAGAATCCGAATAAAAATTCGGATATTTTTTAACACCCCTACCTACTAGGAGGCCAGCGTCCTCGCTGGTACACGGCCCGGCCCTAACTCTAATACCATTTGTAACAACCCAATAACTGTGCTAGATATTATATGCTTTAGCAGCGGCATGCACCTAGGCGCGCACCCCTTTTGGTTTTAAAACGCATATGATAGGCAATGTATCTCGCTCCATATAAGAAAGCTTTCGTTCTCCTTCCTAATCGATATGGGATGTCACAAATGTACATTATTAACATGTATGTTTATTCACATATCAAATGTTTACTAAGAATCATACTTTGTTCTTAGCCCCATTAGACATATAATACGACAACTTATATGGGTTTCATTCTTCTCCTTTATGCCTCTTTTTATATAGTCACTTAAAGGCACACAAAATCTACTTTATACTTTTTCATTACATCTACTACCTCTAGCAATTTATCACTTAGTGTTACTACATTAATTCCAAGATGCCACACACAACCTATCTTCGTTTCCTTTCCCTTCCCTACACCTTTCGTTTCTGGACACACTCTTAAGGAACCACCATGATTTCTATCATATATGATTCCAACACGTCATGCTAGAACATCAACCCCATTTGTTGAAAACCTAAAATCAGTAGACATGATTGCAGAGTGATGAGTGTAGAAATATGATAAAGAATATGAACATGCAAGTGAGAGGAGTGTTGACTAAATTGTTGGGTAAGGTGGGGCCTGTGGTGGTAATGGGATTGAGGATCGTGAACATGTGCTAGTTTCGGCTAAGAAATCATTGACTATATATGTGTTTGATATGAGATTTAGGGTTCATTCCACGTTCAAGCATGATTTTATGCTTGCTCTAGAACATAATGTGGTGAAGTTTTTAATAAAACTCATCACTATTGATTTTGATGGAAGCATCCAATTAAGATGCAAGAAATTAATGTCTCATCACCATATATCATATCAAAGTACCTAAATGCAACTACCGTCATTGCTTATCAAGCCACTACACCTCTGTCATCGGAACCCTAGCACACACCTCCATTGCCCATTTTTTCTGGTAATAAGGGTGGTTTAAAATGGGTAGGTGGGTACTTTGATGTTGATGATGGTGATTTTTTTTATGTTGGCTGAAAAAACAAGCCACCATGGTAGTGCATGGGATGTGCTACTGAAGGTTTCTTGGTGGTGTAACACCTGAGTTCTAAGAAATGGAAATAGAAGTAGGGGTGAGCATGTTAATAAATTAAATTTAAGTTATTTATTTTATATGAAAGATATTTTAATCAATTCAAAAAACTTAACAAAACAAATTAACCCCGATCCAAACTAGGGAACCAGGTGTCCAGGTTGTTACTTTGTACATGTCAGTTAAACCAAACATGCATGTAGTTTGGACCCATTCAAAAGATTGAAATAAGGCCTAGTTGTAATTCACTATTCTTTTTTCTTCATGCAACGTGGTTTTTCTTTCCTTATTCCATTTTTTGAGCATTATAATTTTAACTCTATCTTAAAACGAAATAAACTTGTTAGGATTACTAGCTACTAAAAGTTAAAAAGCTTAAATGGTATAGGGCCTCCAACCAAAACTAAAAAAGCTTAAATGGTATTTGCCCATACTCCGCAACCATTTTCAATTCCTAAACAAAATGGCATTATGATGATGATCACCTCACAAGAAGGAATACAGTCCACCAACTCATCTGAAATGAGAGGAACAATTTCGATATATCTTTCTGAGATTTTACATATTCCCCATTCCTATTATCATAAATTGCATATTTTTCCAAGATAAAAAATTAAACATATTTCCCCTTCTTCAAACATATATATTACATATTTATCCATTTCATTAAAGTTAACCTATTGAATAAATATATTACCTTTTTTTACTAATGGATTTTTACATTTTGATGTTTTATTATGAAAAATGTTAAAAACTTTTTGACATTTATGTTTTGTATTTGAATATATAAGTTAGAATCGGTTATTGTTGTTTTAAAATAAAGTTTTAAGCGGGATGAAATTTTGTTTTCTTTATTTATATAAAATACCTGAACTTGAAAAACTATATAATTGATAGTATTAAGAAATGAAATATGTAAAAATACTTTATTGAAAATATGGGTAAAATAATCATTTGATAAATAATTTTAATAAAATGGGTAAATATGTAATATATATGTTTTAAAAAGAGCCAATATGTAATTTATTGTATAACTTGAGTAAATATGTAACTAATGACTTTAGAAAGGGAAAATATATAAATGTCCCTATTTTTCTAATCTTTAGTATATAACTTGAGTAAATATACATATAAATCCATAATCTCAATTGAACATATATACACATATACATCCATACACAAATACACATATACATCCATAATATACATCCACACACACATACACATATACATCCATACACAAATACACATTTACATCCATACACATACATATATACATCCAACCTGAATCGAAATACACTCGTGATGAGCTTACCTTTTGATTAACCCAACACACATAAACATACACATATTGTCTTAAACAACCTAATAAACTAAAGACAACACATATACATCCATACACAAATACACATTTACATCCATACACATACACATATACATCCAACCATACACAGACACATATACATCTATACACAAATACACATTTACATCCATACACATATACATCCAACACAAGAATTTTTAAAAAAAATTAGTTATTACCTCTAAAATATGAGTGGACTAGCGATGGTGGTTACGACAGATGGTGGTGGTGGTGACGCGGCGGTGGAGCAGGTGGCTGTGGTGGTGACGGCGTGGTGGTGGTGACAGGGCGATAACAAGCGCGCGGTGGTAGTCCACACCCGGCAGATAGCGGTGGTGGTGACTGGAACTGCGGTGGCCATTGGTGGCTAGAACTGCGGTGGCTGTGGCAGATGGCGGTGGTGGTGGCGGTGGGAGAGCAGGGGCGGTGGTGGTGGCGGATCTGTGTTTGGTGTTAATTTGGTGTGAAATTGGGGAACAGATCTGGAATCCCAGTTTTCATAAAGTGGAACACCTTTTTTGCGGCGATTTACTCTTTTTTGTGACGCAATATCGCCGCAAAAAACAAAAGGCAAAATAAATTAAAAGGATTAAAAATAAAAAAAAATAAAAACTTTTTTTGCAACGAAAATGTCGCCGCAAAAAAATAAGCGGGAAATTTTACCTCCTAAAAAGAATTCAGAAAAATAAAAAAATTGTATATATTATTTGCGGCGACAGTATCGTCGCAAAAAGTTAATTTGACTAGAAAAGTCAAAAAGTTGATTATTTTTGTCGTTTAGTGTGTTTTTTGCGACGAAATGTATATCGCCGCAAAAAACATGTACACGAAAAACCATTTTCCTTGTAGTGACATTGTGTTGTTTTTAACGTTATGAGTTTTAAAAATTACATCACTGAAAGTATATATCATTATTTACTTCTAATTGTAAAACACAATAATAGATAACAAGTTTATAATTTATAAAATAATAACAAAATTAACACAAAAATAACATAAAATGATTTAAAACGTAAAACACAATAATTAATACACATAACATATAATGAAAAATATATAACACAATGAACGTATAAGACACATGAGCTGACGTATTTAACACAATGACCAAAATATCATTCTCTTTAAAACAATAAAAGGATAGATGTTAAACACATAATTCTTCTTAACGTTTTTAGATGAAACATAATTTTTAGTATAACACTACCCTAATAATAAAACGTCAATAACCATCCTAATATTTGAAACTAGATAGAATAATAATAGTTAATTACACGGGCAGTCCACGTGGTATATATGTATTGCAACTTTAGTCCATACTTTAAAAAAATTACAGATGTAGGCCTATACTTTGCATGATATGCACATTGATAGTCCCCAACGCTAACTGAAGTTGATTTTCACTGTTAATATTTTAAAAAAGACCAAATTATCCATTCTTTTATCTTCTTCTCTACGTTATAGTTCTCCACATTCAACCCACCACCACTACCGCCTCTACCCTCAACCAACCACTACATCGCCTCTACCCTCAACCCACCACCACCGTCACCACGAATGTTTTCAGAACCGGATCGGACATCGAATCGGACGTCTTACTGGTTTGGTGGTCGAACCAGTCGGATTGGATTTAAGAACAGATTGACGTCATAATTATATATATAGTATATTATATATATATATAGTATATATGTAATTAAACATAAGTAATTTATATATGATTTATATAGTATTTTATAGTTATATATAAAACTTAACTATATTTGTATATACAATACACTAATTTATGGTTCAACACCCTATTTTTACCCATTAAAAAAACAAAATCCGGTCCGACCACCGGTTCGGGACGAACCGGCCGGTTCGACCAGATAAAAACAAACCATAGCAGACTGGACCACCAACCTGACCGATCCCCGGTCAAACCAGTCGGACCGGCTGGTCCGATCCGGTCGTAAGAACATTGGTTGCCACTGCCCTCAACCCACCACGACCTTTGCCTCTACCCTCAACCGGCCACCACCGTCACCTCTACCTTCAACCCACCACCGTCGTCTACTTTCAACCCACCACCGTCGCCGCCTCTACCCTCAACCCACCACAGCCGTCGTTGTCTCTACCCTTGACCCACCACAGCCATCGCTGCTACACCGTCAACCCATCGCCGCCGCCGGTACATCGTCGATCCACCGCCGCCGCCGCTACACCCTCGACCCGTCGCCGCTACACCCTCGACCCACCACCGCTGCTACACCCTTGACCCCACCACCACACAATGGAACAATCACCTCTACTATTGTACATGTTAATAACATCATAAGCGGTAGTCTAAGGAGATAGAGTGTCTATGTGTGAGAGAGAGAGAGGGGGAGAGAGAGAGACATAGACAGAGACAGAGAGAATGTGTGCGTGTGTGTGTGAGTGAGTAAGACTTAGATGGAGTGCTCGTGGTGGTAGTACTTGAATTCTCACATAGTGGTGGTCATGAAGATGAGGATGAAGATGGTAGAAGAAGATGGAGTGTTGGGGTGAGGTGAGATGGGTGGGGTTTGGGAGGGATAAGTTGGGTTTCATTTGAAAATTATTTTTTTTAAATTTAGAGGTATATTGGTAATTTTACATTGACTTGAAAGAGAAACTTAACTTTAATTACCGTCGGGGACCGCCGATGTACATGCTATGCAAAATACAGACACGCATCTGTAATTTATTGAAAGTAGTAACTAAAGTTGTAATATGTGCATATCACAGAGACTGTCCGTGTAATTTACTTGAATAATAAGGAACAAAAAAACTTAAATATCAATTACTCCACAAACGCCAAGTCGATCCTAAATTTCGTTTGCAATAATTCGAGGCCAAACCGATCGGTGTCCTTAGAAAGAGCTTTACATGTGTGGTCGTTCACTCGTACCCATTGATCGATTTGTGGTTCACCAAAGGTGTATTTGATACCCGCGTAAACAATTTTCTTCTTGGTAAACTAAGATTAATTAATTTTGAAATACAATTGCTTGTATTTTCTTGAAACAAACAAGAAAGAAAATAATAATGTTGGATCGGAGCACGAGTTAAAGAAGGAGCACGTTTCGGTGTAATGAAAGCCTTATGGAGTCACTTCTTATCTACGTTTTCCAATAGTCGATGCTCTTAATAAATTAGCTACTGTAGGCTTTAGTAATTAAGATTTGTAATATATGTTACTTCAATGACAAATTTAAATACCATCTTCAATATCAATCTTGAATCTTGTAACACGATTTTTTATTAGTTGGAAACCAAATGAAAGCAATGCAAATTGTAGATATATGACTTTACTCTTCAAACCAGACAATTTTTAGGTTTGATGAAATACATAAAACCTAAAAACAATTTCAAGAATCTAAAAGGTTAATAAAGGATTAATAGTTTCATATCGATTATTATGTTTTAGTGAATTTTATTGGCTAGCAGTATTTGTTGCTGGAAAAATGTATGCTAACAGAAGTTCATTCCAAATATCAGGAACTCCAGGAAGACACCAGTGTGTACAATCAGAAGCACGCTGTGGGTTCTTTTTTTGCTCATCGGTTAAGGGACGCCATAGTCTCCGATGGACCGTAGGGTGTGCATCTTTCCTATATTGTGTTAATTCTGTTATGTTTATTAGCTGCACATCCACCCCTTTGGCTTTCAACTTGCTCAATGATGACTCCAATATTCTTAGCATTTTGGGATCTGTTCCACTTTCCCAGAAACCATCTACCATCACAGGCTCTTTCTCTTTGTAACAAGTTTCTTGATTTTTGCCTCCCCAATCTTTAGCACTACAATATGATGCAAATTAAGTTAAACAATTGCATGCGATCAAAAGATAATAAAAAAAGGCTTTTCGGTTTGGTACTTCGAATGAGTTGCGGTAAGGCCCATAAAAAACATCTTGGTCTTTTCAGGATCAATATTGGCATGTACCCATTTGGACCATGTATCTAGAACCATCTTATACGCCCGAAAATTATCAATTTCATCGTACACTTGATTAGGACCACCCAACAATGATCCAGGACCCTTCCTGATTTGAAAACAAGAATATAATGCCTAACATGTTAGTCTCACAATATATTTAAGGTAACATGGCTTGTTTTGAACTTACAAGAGTTTTATTATAGGTAATCTCCACCAAAGGTAGGTATTAAAGACAAGTATATCGGCATCAACCCAATGCCTAGCATGTTTCTCAATTGAATTGACTCGAATGGTTCGATGGTCTAGCCGATGGTTTGATGGATCATCACCATTAGACTCAACCAACATTGGAGCCCAATAGTAGTCAACAGATATATTATAGTCCTGCAACGTTTTAACCACTTGTTACTTTCATCATTTACAACAACAACAACATGCATATCCAGCGAAACTCACTCAAATAATAGGGTTTGGTGAGGGTACAATAATGGCAAACCTTATCTCTATCTCGTGAGACAGAGAGTCTACTAGGAGATGCTCAACAAACCTATTTTTTACTAGTTACTTTCATCATATAAAAACACAAATATTATTTGTATATGAAATTAAAGGTAGAACTTACATTGGACCTAAAGGTGTACAAGGTACGATTGAGGCCCATGCCAAGCTTCTTTTCCCCTGGGATTGATGTATAGAGCATGCACATCATTGAATCCCATTGGTTTCGGTTTACCGAATCACCTACGAACAATAGCCTTTTACCCTTTAGTCTCTCTACAATTGCTTTGCCATCAAATCTAATCATTGACAAAGAAAAAAAACGTTATGAACAATAAAGAAAGTAAGAAAATATTAGTAGCATAGGATATTCAATTGGTTGTTTCATGCAAAGTTACCTAGGGAAGTCACAACCATGGGGTTGCCATCTCCATTTTTGATACTTAGAATCCTTTCTGCCATAAGTTTGACAAGCTAGATCACCATGAAGAAAAGGACACTCATCTTCTTTATACAAAGGGTAATGACTCTTGTTGTCATGAACCCATCGGCCGGAGAACAAATCACAAGTTTCCGTTAAGGATGGTCGCGCGATCTTTAGCCTTCTTTGATGCTCAAAATCTTGTGTATCTTCATTTGTATTCGTCTCCGTATCCGTGTTTGTAGTTGATTCTGAAGTTGTAGTTGTTGTAGTAAGTGTAATCACCTTAACATTGGTAATCACTGCTTCTTGAGTATAGGTTCTATAAAACCTTAAAGTTGCTAATCCTCCAAAGAAGAATATGACAATGCTACATTGGAACATGGTCTTCATGTCCCACACCATTGAAGATTGCTTCTTCACCATCTCTCTCATACACACGGATACACATAAAGAAAAGAAGGAGAAAGGGTAGAAGGTCGAATTGTGTAGGCAAAGAGACTACAAGTTTAAGGGATATAGAGATACCAATAGTTTTTAATCTATTTATGGTTCATTATGCTTGTGCACAAGGAATCAAAATGGTCATTTCTTTTGACCACATTCTTGATGAGTTCAATTTAATTTATTTATACTTTATAAGTATAAATAATTTTAGGTTTTGCTCGTCGCATTTACCCACCTTTACGATGCAAGATGTCTCATGATAGCTTAGTTTAATATGTTGCGCAGGCTTTCAGGCTTTTTAGTTTAACTAGCCTCTCTATATATATGTGTGTAAATATGTTAAATGATATACTCAATGATCAATAATACAGCTGATAGAGATTTATTTTTAAGTTGTATTTTAGTAAGGGCATAGTTCAACTCTAGGAGGATATTGTCTTACTCTTAAAACTTGTTTTCACAAGTTCGTCAAAATGACAAGTGGTCTATGCTTTACAAGTACTAGCTATGTGATATCCTTACAATTGATATTCACTAAAAGAATCTATAGGTACAAACGTATGAGGGTATCAACTAACGTACCCCTTGATATAATTAACCCTTTGTGATATCTATAAACTATATTTTCAAAAGCCTTAACGAATAACAAGAAGCATTAATGTAATTTTAATTTTTATAAAGAAAATCATGACACACATGCAAATCAGGATTTATAAATTACAGATATTTAACTTGCTAAGGATAAACTAAATAGATAATTTTTCAATGAAGCTAGGGACTAAATGATTAATTTTTTTGTGGTTTAATTTAATTCTATAATATATTTAGTATTCAAAAGTGAAATGCGAATTTAACTCATTTCGAATTGAACACAAAAATAGATCAAAGATCGAATTGAAAGTAGAAAATTGATCACCAATAATAACGACGTTATTTATAATCCTCAATAATTATAAATTAAATAAGAAAGTGAAAAACAGAATGAAGAAATCTCTCAAGCCAATATATATATATGGTGCCTGTTAGTCTATATATAAGTGTGCGTGTCTATATATGTATGTATGTAAAGCTGTAAAATAGAACATGCATGTTGGGAAAAAAATCCAATATATATGGTCGAATTTTAGATTTAAAAGATTATGGTAATATAAGGTGGCGAGGGTACATACTCAATCTTCTAACTCTTAAGTTATCTTTGGATCACGTGTGAAATTTATTGAAGTCGATGAATCAACCATTAAGCAAAGGAATTGAGCATATACATTGGATCCGGTGTAAAGTCAAATACCCCTAGAAAGTAGAAAGTTTCAGTTTTGGCGAGAATTTACAAAACTGCCATATCAACTGGTCACAAGCCGCGGGATTGATTATCAAACCGAACTTATTCTTGAGCTTGAGTTTGAGCTGGGCTTGATTTGGTTTACAAAGTATCAGTTCAGCTTGGTTTGGCTAGATTAAAATATTTTAAAACTTGGAAAAGAAAAGATCTTGATGTGAATTGGATCGAGTAATGATGGAGAGCTATGTCTAAAAGATTGAATATCTTTAATCAGCTAATAAATATTTGAACGCGAGCTAGGGAGCAAACCATCCTTTGCTCGGGTATGGTTCATTTATAACTGACCCAATTCAAATGAACTATTTTCCAGCTTTTTTTAGTTAGTTTCCAACAACAAATTATCTCAAAAGCCTACTTTATGATGCAATAGAAAAGAAAAGAATGAGCATGTTTACGTAGATTGACGTACGTTATGCAATGGAAATTTATCGGTAGAGCAACATGCTAGGTAAGATCTTTTCTTTGGATACAAAAACCATTCCTAAATAAAAATGTTATGCGGTAGAAATAATATTGTTTTTTTAATGGTAAACTTATTTTTATTTTTTGAGATTTTGAACTTATAACCATAATATGTTATTTTAGGTGTTTTACTTCTACCATTGATCGAGCCACGAACCCAAATGTTAAATAATAATTGTTATTGAATGTTTATATAGGAAATACATTAATTACAGGTTTGTTAGTGAGTTAGTTGCATGACTGGAAATAAAATTATATCGCATAGCTTCACATCAATTTGGTATGCTAAAACATTGGATTGGATACTTGGATAAGTTTTAGTCTTTCAAGTTTGTGAAAGATGGTATATCGATGGACGGGACTTTAATTTCTAGAGGCAAGTTAGTGCGAAAAGTGTGAATATTAAAAGCAAAACTCTTAAATATTTGTTAGAATAGTCAAGCATCACTACAAGGAGACAGGTCTTTAGGGGCGACGCAAGTCGCCGCTAAAAACCCCACTTGTCGCCGCTATTACCTTTAGCGGCGACCTGTCGCCGCAAAAAAGTCGCCGGTAAAAAACCGTCGCTAATGGTCAAAATTTCGCCGCTAATGTGTCGCCGCTAAAAAAGTTGCCGCTAATGCCTATATGTCGTCGCTATTGGGTCGCCGCTAAAGGCCTCAGAATTGACAAAAATATGTCGCCCCTAATGCTTATATGTCGCCGTTAATGGTTATTTTTTTTTTTACTTTTTTTTTTGTTTTTTTCAAAAATCCAGTTTTCATCCCAAATAAATCTAGATTTTCTAATAACATAAACTACAATCTAGATTACGAAATATCATACAATCAAACGTAGATAAGCTATTCAAACATAGATTACGAAATATCATACAATCAAACATATCATACAATCAAACATAAAATAAGCTATTCATCCCCCTCGTCTGAATCATCCTCTTCTGTTTGATTTAGAGCCTTTTGCGAAGCAATTAATTGTGTCATTTGTGACATAAATTGCGCATTTTGGAACAGACTTGAAATTTGCTCCTGCAAAAACAAAAATACATTTATATTTTGACAAAGTATATGAAGTGTAAACCAAACATACTATGTTGAACTTAACACATCCAAGTTTAAGTTATTTTGACTCGTTTAACCACAAATCATGTCCTTTTCACCCGTTTTGACCCGTTTAAGCTAAACTTAGATAATTAAATTCTATTTTAGCGATTAAAAGTCATAATTAACTTAAAACAACTATGATTAATTTAACACATCCAAGTTTAAGTTATTTTAACTCGTTTAACCACAAATCATGTCCTTTTCACCCGTTTTGACCTGTTTAAGCTAAACTTAGATAATTAAATTCTATTTTAGCGATTAAAAGTCATAATTAACTTAAAACAACTATGTTTAACTTAACACATCCAAGTTTAAGTTATTTTAACTCGTTTAACCACAAATCATGTCCTTTTCACCTGTTTTGACCCGTTTAAGCTAAACTTAAATAATTAATTTCTATTTTAGCGATTAAAAGTCATAATTAACCTAAAACAACTATGTTTAACTTAACACATCCAAGTTTAAGTTATTTTAACTCGTTTAACCACAAATCATGTCCTTTTCACCTGTTTTGACCCATTTAAGCTAAACTTAAATAATTAATTTATATTTTAGCGATTAAAAGTCATAATTAACCTAAAACAACTATGATGAACTTAACACATTCAAGTTTAAGTTATTTTGACCCGTTTATCCGCAAATAATGTTGTTTTCACCCGTTTTGAGCCGTTTAAGCTAAACTTAGATAATTAAAACAAAATGATGAGAATGCTTTGTTCAACATAGTATAATTAAGTTTAAGTTTAAGTTTAAGTTATTTTAACCCGTTTTGACACGTTTAAGCTAAACTTAGATAATTAAAAGTCATAATTATCCTAAAACAAAATGATGCACTTACCTGTGTAAATGACTGAGGAGTTTGTTTGTAATCATGTACAAAAGAACTCGTCCCTAAAGATGAGAATGGTTTACGCCCAATCCCCCTAATATGTCCACGCCGTTGTCCCAACACCGACTCAAAAACATCGACTTCATTCAATGTTGATGATCCACTTTCTTGATTTTGGGTTTGACTTAGCTCATCAAACCTTTCCTTTAATTGGTTCTGTATTAATTAACAAAAATATATTAACATATTTATACATACATAAAGAACTCGACATTCTTAATTTGAAATACTTACATATTGTTGTTGTGCTACCTCGCTATCAAAGGTCCCATCTTTACCAGTATGTGCATCATGAAACGTCTCCAGTCTGCTTTTATTCTGTTTTTAAAAAGTATAATATATATTAAAAAATACTAATATATAATACACAAATATATAAATTTAAATCATTACATTCTTATAACAATAACTACTATATGAAGCAGTCCCATCACGGTTTGTATATATTTGTTGTTGACGATTTGCTTTGTTTGAACTTGACACATTTCTATATGCGTCACTCATAAAATAGTCAACGGTTTGGCTCCAATTTTCATGATTCATGCCTGGTGGAGGATTCACCCTTGCTTGTTCTACATTTTCGTAGCCTCCAACTCGATCAAAATGTCTTTTTGCCACATTTTTTCGATCTCTAAATCGTTTGAGAAAAACCGAACGGATTCCACCCTCTATTTGTGCGCTCTATATGGAAGAGATAAAGGTCCTCCCTTTTTAGATAGCTCTTACTGCAATTTCTTATTTTTTGCCTTGCCTCTTGTTTTACGAGAAGGCGTGCCTGTAATTAGATTAAAAAATCATTAATTGCATCATATATTAATAATAATTGAATAAACATATTAATAAATTAATTATAATAACCATTACCATCTAACGTGTGACTGCCAGGACCGTCAAATGGAGGTAGTGGTGGATCCCCCGCGCCATCACCTCCATGGCTCATAACATCAGCCATAAGGTATGCGAAAACAATCCACAATAAAATCATGTCTTGAAATTAAGATTTAGAACATAATGTTAAAATAAGAAGAAAGTGTTGTAGTCAACATGAAAATAGTAGTTGGATGTGTGCCTTTTATTTTAACTGTAACACTACGTTGATAGCTATAATAGTATGTCAACCAGTTGTATGAGTGTTTGACAAACTATGAATGTGACTACGAATTGCAATATTGTAATAAGCAGATAATCAGTTTCTAGAAGTAACATGTTGAACACGAGAATTATGAAACACAAAATGAACATAATGCAGTTAATGACAACAAGCCGGTTCAAGTTTAAATCATATACAACAAAATATACCAATTGGCAAGAAAAAGATGCATAGAGATCAACAAACCAATCATTAAACCTTGACTCCCAAACCTTGACAAAAGATGCATTTTGACTTATGCAGACAAACAATTCATTTTCAGCGTCCCATCGTCATAAATACTTATGTAAACTCTAGGAAAACAAACCTTCCATGTAGAATAATATTCAAAATAGACCAAAGGCATACTTTTTAATCTCCAAACCTAATTAAATGTATCGATTTTGATCGCGAGGAGATAAACAACACCAAAGTGAAATGCACCTTCGTGATGATTAGAATGAAGTCACGAAACCTAAACGCTCATAATGTAGAACAATAAGCAATTACTATAAAAATTAAATCAAATGTGACAATGTTTAAACAAATTGAAACATTATTGCAATTGTTTTAAACAAATTGACAATGTTTAAACAACTTGTATAACTAAATTAAAGATTCACACAACTAGCATAACCTAAATAATTCATCTAATAACACAACTAAATTAAAAATTCTACCTAAATAATGTTTTAACACAACTAAATAAAAATACATACTAAATAAAAAAGACTTTCGATGCTCACTTGCAATTAGTACATGAATCGAAACTCTGAACTTTTGAATGAAATTATCAACCAAAATATAACTTTTGATGCAATATTAGTCAATCCTACATAGAATTTGAGTAGGCAAGACATGTTAAGCTTTTAATTATACCTTTATTTTAAGACCAAAAGTACAAACAAAGAACTTTCTATGTTTTGGAGCAATTTTCATGTTCCCTTGCAATTTTGATGATACAGTTACAAAAACTAAGATCTTCAATGTGTTGTTACAAACAAGATGAATACAACTTAGAAACATAAGAAAAAGTCAAAAAATCAACATTAATAACATCCATTTACAAGTTAAACCCCATCATGCACATAGCTTGGAATGTAATAAATACCTTGAAATTACTCTAAAACACGCACAACAGCTTAAATCTCCTCATAAGCACCAATGAAATAGTAACTAGTTCTTAAATAAAACAAAAAAGAATACACCAATATTGATAAAAAAAACCATCATTGAACTAATAATCAGGAGCTAAAACTCTAATAGCATTATGTAAGTCCTCAAACAGGCATGAATCTACAAAACCAGATCAATACTCACTATCACAAAGGTGGAATCAGTGTGTACATAAGGTGTAATTACTCAAAGTCTCCTTAATTATATGAACAACAACAAGATGAGATAAAAAAAATTCGCCAGATCAATACCAAACAATGTCACCCGATAACACAACTAAATCAAAAATTCATACCAAAATAAGGGTGGTCGGTTGCAGTGGTGGTGGTGGGTTGCAGCAGTGGTGGTGGTCTTCAGTTGCAGCAGTAGTGGTGGTGGGTTGCAGCAGTGGTGGTGGTGGTGGGTTGCAGAAGTGGTGGTGGTGATGGTGGGTTGCAGCAGCGGTGGTGGGCGGTTGCAGTAGTGGCCGGTGGTGAGAAGTGGTGTTTGGTGGTGGGCGGTTGCAATGGTGTTCGGTGGTGGGGGGTTGCGGTGGTAACCGGCGAGAGGAGGGAAAGGGGGAAAGGGAGTTGCAATAGTGCTCGGGTGGTGGGGGTTGCGGTGGACCGCCGAGAGGAGGAGGGAAAGGGGGAAAGGGGGTTGCAATGGTGCTCGGGTGGTGACCGGTGGGTGGTGGTCGGGTGTTGGCCGGCGGCGATCGAGAAGTCGGGAGAGATTTCAGGGGATGGAGGGAAAGGGGGAATGTGGAGGGAAGTCGTCCAATGGGTCTGTATATTTTAACCAATAGCGGCGACAAGTCGCCGCTAATAGTGTCGCCGCTATTGGTTAAGTACGATCAATCCCTGTCCGTTAGATCTGTTGCACGATCAACGGTTAGATCTTTTGGAAAAAATTGGAAACGGATTAACGAGCAATAGCGGCGCCACTAATAGTGTTGGCCGCTATTGCTGTCGCCGCTATTGCTGTCGCCGCTAATGATGTTGTCGCCGCTAATAGCGGCGCCACTATTACTGACATTTCTTGTAGTGCATATAGTCAAAACATGAAACATGTTAGTAATGGTTAATAGCTAGTATCTGAATCAATCTTGATTGTTTGTTTTGCAAGCAAATGTCTGAATGATTTAGACATTTGGCTCTGAATGGTTAAGCATTATACTAGTGTTGAATGGTTAAGAGGTCTAGTGCTGAATGGTTAATACCTATTATCTGAGTTGGTAAGACATTTGTCAATGAATAGTTAAGCGATATATTAGCTTTTAATGGTTCAGCACTTAATGTTTAGAATTTTTATTGGTTCAGCACTTAATATATATTCAGAAGTTATCAAACAGCCATTAAGTTTGGTTAGTCAAAGTCCTAACAAGTTGGTAAATCATACCAACTTTTTGAAGAACATTTTTTTAATTTCAAAGTACCATCTAATATGATACTTATAACAATCTGAACCTATACCACAATTAGAAAAGACATTTGACAATGTCATTAGGTCACTAAAAGCATGGGTTTTGTATATCACTTTTACCTTTTAAGATAATTAAAAAAAAACTATCATATCTCTCCCCTTTAACTTTTTCAGAGTATTAGATAAAATTTATAGGTTGGTCTGTTTTTTTCTTCAAGACGACAATGGATGGAAGTCAATTTTGTTTCCCTCATCCTATTCTCGAGTTCCACCTTCATTCAAGAACAAAAATAGATGTCATGTACGTAAACAATGATGGTTGCTCTACTATATATCTACTCAAAGTTTAGTATTTGTGTCTGCTTCTCGCAAGCTAATGATGGTGCATGGTTGTAAATGAATCTATAGAATCAAGAGATATCTTGTTGGTTCTTTAGTTGATTTGTGAATAATTTTCATTAAACAAAGAGTACTGTTAAATTTTATGTTTTATTCTTTCAATTCAATTCTAATAAGTTGTGTTATTATTTTGTGAGGTTTTCTATTGTTCAAGGGTGGTTTCTGTCATTATTAATAATTTGAAGGACTGCTGTTGTTATTCGGATGTGAAGCTTCTATACACGGATGTGAAGCAGCTATATGAAGGGGTCTTCACTTCTTTGGGATTAACGAAAGAGCTTCTAGGGTTTTCTTCAAGTTTGATCAAGAGTATTCGTCATCTTCTTCGTAGATCTTCTGGTTGATTTGTAGTAACAAGCAACTCATCGTTGCTTGTTCTGATAGTTCAAATCGACAGTTTTCGTTATTGAAGTTGTACTCTCTTGTCTCTTGATTGTTTTGTTCTTCGTTCACTGATGTTGAGAGATTATTGTTACTTCTCAGATTTGTTTGATATTGATACCAATATTTGAACTCAGAAAGTTTTCATGGTATCAGAGCCTTGTGCTCTTGATTCTTTCCCTATTGATTCATTCCCTAAGATTTTGGTCATCTAGGGTTTCGGTGCTCTGGGCTGAGTTCTCATTACTGGTGGTTCTTGATCATAAACGATCTGCCTCCTTCATCGGGAGAGTTTTTGAAGCCTGGTGTTAACTGTGAAGGTGTTTCATCGATCTAGGGTTTCTCTTAACCCTTGGGTGTGTACGACTCTTCGTTTTTTCGAAGGGAACTCCGCTGTGCAAGGCAGTGCAAGTGCGCGTTGCTGGCTTATGTGTCCGCTCAAAGGTTGAATAGCCCTAAGTGAAGGCTATTCAGGTACTTTCATAAGCAACTGTGTGTTTCCGCTGTGCATCTTGGGTATTATCCCTCTCTCTAGTATTCTTCGTACTGTTGGACCGACTGTAAGGAATTTCTTGTACCCCTATCTCTTGGTTCTTTCAGTTTCTAGGCATATTTGGGCTGGGCTAGATGGACCAGTACTGATTGCATTGTTATATGTGTTCTTGTTATCTGCTGCGTTGTCATACGTGTTCTTGTTCTCTGCTGCATTGCATTTCTGTCATTGAGTGCTTGTAGTGATTGTATTTGCATTATCCCTGCTCCTCCTTTTCATACCTGGCCAGTCAATTAATTGACCGGGTATCTGGTTCCTGAAGGAGTTTCGCAGGTTGTGTGCTTGTGTGTTTCATCTAGTTGTGTTCTTCTTTGGTTGGCTGTGTTGATTACTGCCATGGCTGTTGTTGACCCCACTCTGTCTCCTACCCTGATTAGTAATCTTGACTTTGGTAACCCGTTGTATTTACATGCTAGTGATACAGGGGCTCTGACTATTGTGTCCATTAAACTTAAAGGTACAGAAAATTATAATGTTTGGGCTAATGCTATGGAACTTGCTCTTAATGTAAAAATAAGTTTGGTTTTGTTGATGGTACATGTGTTAAGTCTACCACTGATGAAGTTCTTGGTAGACAATGGGAAAGATGCAACTCTGTAGTTTGTCTTGGATACTCAATTCTATCTCTGAGGAATTGTTTATTGGTCAAATTTTTTCTAAACGTGCATCAAGTGTTTGGACTGAGTTAAAAGAAACTTATTCGAAAGTAGATGGGTCTGTTATTTTCAAATTGCATCAACAAATTAACTGCCTAAAACAAAATGGTAATTCGATTTCTGACTATTATCACAAGTTGTCTTCTATGTGGAGACAACTGGATGTTTTATCTGATTTGCCAATCTGTACTTGTGATGCATCTGACAAGGTTTCTAATTTCAATCAGAATCATAGGTTGATGCAATTTTTGATGGGTCTTGATGAAAAATACTTACCTCTGAGATCTGCAATTCTTTCAAAAGATCCTCTTCCCTCAGTTAAAAATGCATTTGCTCTCATATCAAGTGAGGAATCTCATAGAGAAGTATCTTCATCTAATCCATCCCAACCTGCTGCTTTTGTTGCTAAGGCTGGTAACATTAAAAAAGGTTTTTCTAAAAACCAATCTGTAAAGTGTTCTAACTGTAATAAAAATGGTCACACTATAGAAAAGTGTTATGAGATAATTGGGTATCCTTCAAACTATAAAGGGAAGGGGTCTGGTAATAAGCCTAAATCTAACAATGTTGTATGTGATTCATCTGCTAGTAAAGGAGAGTCATTCCAGTTAACTGCTGATCAATATGCCCAACTTATGTCTCTCCTTGGTAATCATACTGCTGGGGACCAAGGCACCTCAAATATGGCAGGTACTATCTTCGATGGTAACTGTAATTCTTTCTGTGGTGTCTCTAAGTCTGACTCAGTGACAAGTAGAGGATGGGTTATTGACTCCGGGGCCAACCAGCACATGGTCCTATCTGAGGTGTCTATGTTTGACTTAATTGATGTGTCTAACTACAATATGACTGTTGGTCATCCTAATGGAACTAAAACAGTCATAAAATCAATAGGCAAACTTAAACTTTCTAATAATGTAACTCTTGTGGATGTGTTGGTTGTTCCTGAGTATAGTGTCAATCTCTTATCTGTGTACAAACTTGCTAGAGATAATAAGCTTGGTTGTTGGTTTGATGAGTTTAATTGTTGGATTCAGGACTTCGCCCGGACAAAGGTTCTTCTGACTGGTAAACAGGTGAATGGCCTGTATTACTTTGGACATTCTGATTCTTACAATTTTGTGTGTCAAAATAGTATCAACACTGATCAATCTGATGTAAATTTGTGGCACTCTAGAATGGGTCATCCTTCTTTTCAAGTATTAAAATCATTGAGTCATGATCTTCAAATTAAAAATATAGATTATAATTTGCCCTGTGAGGTATGTCAAAGAGCAAAACAAACTAGAAAACCTTTTCCCATTAGTGATCACAAGTCCTTCAAAGTTGGCGAACTTGTTCATCTTGACTTATGGGGACCTTTTAAAGTAACCAGTAGGCAAGGATATAGATATTTTTTAACAGTAGTGGATGACTATTCTAGAGCAGTTTGGGTTTATTTGTTGAAGTCAAAAGATGAAGTGTTCTATAATATTCAATGTTTTGTAAAACTTCTTAAAAATCAGTTTGGCTTTGATATAAAATGTTTAAGAACCGATAATGGTACTGAGTTTGTTAACCATCAACTTGATTCATTTCTGAAATCTAATGGTATTCTACATCAGACTTCATGTGTCTATACTCCTCAACAAAATGGTATTGTTGAGCGAAAACATAGACACTTGTTAAATGTGGCTAGGTCGTTATTGTTTCAAAGTAATATTGCTCTTAGAATGTGGACTGAGTGTGTCTTGACTGCTACTTATTTGATTAACAGGACTCCCTCCTCTGTTCTAAATGGGAAATCGCCTTTTGAACTTTTGCTTCGAAAAAAACCTTCTCTTTCTCATCTCAGGTCTTTTGGGTGTCTGGCGTTTGCTGCAAATTTAAACCCAAATCATAAATTTGATTCTCGATCTATTAAATGTGTCTTTATAGGTTATTCTTTTGAAAAAAAAGGATATAAACTGTTGTCTTTAGATGATAATAATATTTTCTTTTCACGTGATGTAAAATTTTTTGAAAATTGTTTTCCATTAAAAGAAAATCAACCTGAGTCTATATCAACTGACATAAATCATTTAAATTTTTTTGATAGTTGTTATGACACCCATGAATCTGAGAAAAAATTTTTGCCCGATGATGAAGGGAAGGGTTCCAATGGTCTTACCAGCCAGGGTGGGTTACATGCTGTTCCTAGAGTGTCTCCTGTTGATAGTGTCAATACAGGTTTTACACCTGCTGAGGGTTCTGATGGTGTGTCTTTAGGAGGCATAGATAGCAGTGGTCAAACAGATACTGTCTATATTCCTACTGCTGATTCTAGTCTTCCTCAGACCACTGCTGAATCTTCAGGACATAGGAGAAACCTAGTTGAGGAACATGTTGATCTAACCGCAGGTAGACCAAATGCGGATAAGGATAGTGCAGATGTTTCTGCAATCCCTGAGGGCGTTGATGCAACTGTTCTAGGCAATTCTCGTAAATCAGGAAGGGTGGGTTCTTTACCTTCTAAGTTTAGTGATTATGTTATAGAAGGGAAAGTCAAATATGGTGTGGATAAATATGTTAATTTTGCCAATTTGTCTTCTGATAATGTGTCTTTCCTGTCTTTACTTGATAAAAGTGTTGAACCTAAGTCTTATAGTGAAGCATGTAGAGATATAAACTGGGTTACTGCTATGAATAATGAAATTGAGGCTTTGAATAGAAATAAGACTTGGATTATTACAGACTTGCCTAAGGATAGAAAAGCAATTGGGTGTAAGTGGCTTTATAAGATTAAGTATAAATCTAATGGTGAGATAGAAAGGTATAAAGCTAGGTTGGTAGCTAAAGGTTATAGTCAAAAGGAAGGAATTGATTTTGAGGAGACGTTTGCTCCTGTTGTTAAAATGACTACGGTTAGGACTTTAATTGCTGTTGCTGTTCAGTATGGATGGAAATTGTTTCAACTTGATATAAATAATGCTTTTTTGTATGGTGACTTGTATGAGGATATATATATGTCTATTCCTGAAGGTTTTGGGTCAAAAACTAACAATGGTAAAGTTTGTAAGCTTGTAAAGTCTTTATATGGACTTAAACAAGCTCCAAGACAGTGGAATGAGAAACTTACATATACTCTTAAGTCTATAGGTTTTACTCAAAGCATGAATGATGTGTCTTTGTTTGTTAAGTCTTGTGAGTCTAAAATTGTGATGCTTCTTGTGTATGTTGATGATATAGTTATAACTGGAAATTGTGAGGATGAAATTACAAGAGTTAAACAAATGTTGAATCAAAGTTTTCTAATTAAAGATTTGGGTATTTTAAAATATTTTCTTGGAATTGAGGTTGTTGAAACTTCACAAGGGTTATGTTTAAATCAAAGAAAATATTGTTTGGAGTTATTAAAAGAATTTGGAATGCTTGCTTGCAAACCTGTTGCTATTCCTATGGAACAGAATCTTGTAGTTCCTGATGGGTCTAATATAGAAGCTGGTGATTCTGTTCTTGAAAACATTACTGTATATCAAACTTTAATTGGAAAACTAATTTATTTAACTCTTACTCGTCCAGATATTTCCTATACTGTTCAGTGTCTAAGTCAATATATGCATAAACCTCTTCAGTCTCATTTTAAGATTGCTTTACGGCTCTTGAGGTATTTGAAATTGAATCCCGGTCAGGGGATATTTTTTAAAAAACAGTCTGAGTTTCTTTTACGAGGCTTCTCTGATTCTGATTGGGGAAAATGTCTGTCTACTCGTCGCTGTGTTTCTGGTTTTTGTGTTTACTTGGGAGGTAGTCTCATTTCATGGAAAAGTAAAAAACAAAATACTGTTTCTCGATCTTCTGCTGAAGCAGAATATCGAGCTATGTGTTCAACTGGCTGTGAATTAATATGGATTCGAAAGCTTCTTGAGGATATGAAGGTAAGCTGTCCTATTCCTATTGAAATTTCATGTGATAGTAGTGCTGCTATTCTTATGACTGCTAATCCTGTGTTCCATGAAAGAACAAAGCATTTTGAAATAGATTTGTTTTTTTTAAGAGAAAAGGTTTTAGCAGGGGTTTTCAAAATTGTTAAAATAAATACGCTTGATCAACCTGCTGATGTGTTTACTAAAAGTCTTAGTGTTGGTCAACATAAGTTTCTATGTGAGAAATTGGGTCTTGTTGATTTGTTTTAGTATTGAATTGAGGGTGGGTGTTAAATTTTATGTTTTATTCTTTCAATTCAATTCTAATAAGTTGTGTTATTATTTTGTGAGGTTTTCTATTGTTCAAGGGTGGTTTCTGTCATTATTAATAATTTGAAGGACTGCTGTTGTTATTCGGATGTGAAGCTTCTATACACGGATGTGAAGCAGCTATATGAAGGGGTCTTCACTTCTTTGGGATTAACGAAAGAGCTTCTAGGGTTTTCTTCAAGTTTGATCAAGAGTATTCGTCATCTTCTTCGTAGATCTTCTGGTTGATTTGTAGTAACAAGCAACTCATCGTTGCTTGTTCTGATAGTTCAAATCGACAGTTTTCGTTATTGAAGTTGTACTCTCTTGTCTCTTGATTGTTTTGTTCTTCGTTCACTGATGTTGAGAGATTATTGTTACTTCTCAGATTTGTTTGATATTGATACCAATATTTGAACTCAGAAAGTTTTCATATACACACACATTAATTACCACCATCCTCAGCCACAGACATATCATAATGATCTTAGACTGTAAAATCAAACTATTGGTTTAAAAATAGATGATACCATCTCTAAAACATAAAATTAAAATTTAAAGTAAACGTAAATTCATCTGGATATGAGAAATACCTGAACTTTTGCTTCCAACACTAACATGTTAGTCAAAAATTAATGTATTCATTTTTTGTGAACTTTTGATTGCATAAAAGTGGACTTTCGTTGAATTAAGTTATAGACATGAGGGAACCTTTTTTCCCCAAGAGATCTTATTTTGAACGTTTGGTTTGTTTATGTTTGGTTGGATTGAGCACTCATTTGATATTTTTCATTATTGAAAAATATAAACATACAAAAGCTCATTCCATACATCAGGCACACCTGGAAGACACCAATGTATACAATCTGAATAACTACTCGGGTTTGATAATTGTTCTTCACTGAGTACATCCCACTGCTTTCTATGAATTGAAGGATGCCCTTCTTTTCTATATTCTGAAAGTTGAGTTATGTTGATGATGTCAACTTTCAACCTCTTGTTTTCAATTCGTCAATAGAGTTTTCTACTATCCTTATCATTTTAGGATCAGTTCCGCTGCCTCTGTATCCCTCTTTGGTGATCATATCGGTCTCACTATAACAGCTTTGATCCTTGGATGCATCCCACTCTCCGGCCCTACGATACAATGGAAACTTTGAAATGGACATGAAAATATCATAATTAATTAAGAGGTTTGCGCCATGGAAGACATTATTTATCGAGAGCATGTTGAAAGGATTCTTATACATGTTATTCATGAATGAGAAGGGATGAATATATATATATAGACATGCATATCTTCTATAGTATTGTGAGAGACAAGACCTTTATTTTATATGTATAGATTGTTATAATGTCATAATAGAGGCATAAGAAAGATTTTATTTCATGAATCAGGATAGTTGTTCAAGAATTATTTACCAATTAAAGAAGTTATTTGCCGAAAAACAGTAACTGTGCACCATTTATATAATTAATTATTTAGCAGGATAGTATATCAATATATAATAAAATGTGCACCATTTATATAATTATTATAAAAAATAAAGACCGTTTATAATTTATATACATTAAACCTTGAAAATTGGTAATACTTAGTTTTTTGGTTAAGTTGTATTTCAAGTATCTAAACTGTTTAGCATGTTATTTATAAAAAAAGAATTTAAAAAGTTGTTTTGTTTTTTAAATGTTTATTATAGGTAACTAATCTTTTGTTACATATTAATTTCATTACTATGAACCAACTATACATATAAGTATTTTAATTTAAAAATATCATACATAATATAAAACCTAGATCTAACCTGATTAGTACAGTTCGGGCCCAAACAGACTTAACATTTTGATTAGGGCCTGTCTTGAGCTTTTAAGTTTTAATATCTTAAGATATATCTAATTAGTTAATAGCCAGGTAATCCATGGACCATGTGACATGGCCCACATTAAGAGAATAATGTATATATTTCTACTTTAATAAAAAGATATATTCGGATGACACGTCTCAACATCACAATCATCCTCACCAAAATTTTCCAGTCTCTCTCTCCTATTAAATAATTACCTTAATTACTAATAATATTATTTAACACTTTTTAATGCTATTTCTCATTAAGAAAAAAGTTTAAAAACAAATTTTTAGTAAATTAAAATAACTGTTTTATTACTTATAGTCATTTCTCATATATGATTTTAGTCATATCATATTTCAGAATATCATTTTATAATTAATAAATTTTATTATATCAATATCTTATTTATTATTCAACCCGTGTAACACATGGGTTTACTATAGCTAGTAACATATATATATATATATATATATATATATATATATATATATATATAGAGAGAGAGAGAGAGAGAGAGAGAGAGAGACTAGAGAGACCCACTATCTGAGAAGTTTGCATTTCAGTTTCTCTTGTTTATTTATCAAGTTAATGTTTCTTTATTAGATTCCAACTTGCTATAAGCAATGCTCAATGAAAGTATGAAAACATTTATAATAGCAGGTTCAAATGATCAATAATTGTGAATGTTATTAATTATTATAGATTTATAACCTAAAATGATGCTAAAACTTGAAAAAATCATTATTGATACCTTTCATGAGTAGGTGACATGCTCATAAAAAACAATCGAGTCTTGGTTCGATTAACATGAATCTCTAACCAATCGGACCATGTTTTAAGAGCCATTTCGTAGCTGCGAAGCATCTCCACTTCTTTATATATCCCATTCTTATCTTCAAAAGAACCCCACCTAATCATTATTATTAGAGATAATATATCATGATCATATCATTTAGTTATTGCTCCTTTCTTACGTGACATATTATATAAATTTTAATGCAATTAACGGTCAACTTATAATTGTTGTATCTTCAACCAAACACTTTTATGTACAATCATTTGGTAAAGATCGATCAAACAGTTATCTAGATTATTGACTTACAAGACTTTGATATGCGGTTGCCTCCACCAAAGATAGGAGTTAAAGACTAGTATATCGGCATCAGTCCAAACCCTAGCATGCTTTACAATGGACTGTGACTTGACGATCCTTTCTGGTAACCTATGATTCACTGGGTCGTCTGAGTTAGACTCGACCAACAAAGGTGCCCATAGAACTCGATTGACGCATTGTATTCCTTCATTTCATCAGATATTCACACATAACGATTGAAATTTTTCAAAAATATAATAAATTCATTAAGTTTACTGATGTATATAAAAGAAAAACAAAGATAGGAATAAAAATTGACCCATAAAAATATGATGGCCATATCTTGAAACATGCATGGCTATTTACAGAACACTAAATTATTGTAACATTTCTAAATCAATAGTTCATACTTTAAAATTTTATATATCCAACATAAGCATATATATGTTTTTTGTACACAAAAAGAATTACTAATTTTTCAAGGGAGTAAGGTTTTTTATGTACTTACCCGAGCTTTGAAGGCGATTAAGTTGGACCCATTAACGTAGCTTAAGTACTTCATTTTTGGGTCATTAATGGATGATTCTAAAAGACAAACCATTGAAACCCATTGACCTCTATTTAAAGAATCTCCAACAAACACCATCCTCTTGTTCCTTAGCCTCTGCAGCAATCTTGTTGCATTGAACCTAACATGAAAACATAACAAATCAAAGAATAATTTAGCAGAATGAGTAGAAGATTTCAAAAATCATTTTAACTCAAACCTTAATCAAGAATCATGAAATAGATCAACTTCTACATTGTCTAGCCTAACATATAATAATACATATCAAGTACAAGACTAGTTAAAGCTTTTTCCTTTTGTGTTTTGCACGTTGACAACCTCGTAAGATATGATATATTATTAAAAGTTAACCGTAAAAGTTAGTTGATATTCTAACCCGTGGAAGGATTCTGTGGCAAAAACAAGTTCTTGAACCAAAACACATGATTGTTACTACTTTGACACCCAAAAATCCAAACTCATATATTATAGACTATTATGAACATGCTATATATAAGTTCTAGCTTCACTGCTAGAAAACTGGTGGTATGTAGAACATTTTTTTCTTATAGTGAAAAACTTATAACGTGTTCACAATATTATAGACTATTATGAACACGCCAGTTTTCGTTGGAAATGCGTAGCCTTTTTTCTAGTAGTGTAATTTATAAGTTGAAACTTATTTCTGGTGTGTGTGAGAGAGATAAATGAAAAGACCTTGGGAGGTCACAATGGTGAGGCTGCCACCTCCATTGTTGATAGCTCAAATCCTCTCTTCCAAACTTGTTGCAAGCCAATTGATCCGACATGAATTTGCATTCCTGTTCTTTGTAAAGAGGGTAGGACTTGTTATCAAACACCCATTTCCCAGCAAACAAATCGCACTCTGACTGTGAATCACCGTAGAACATAACATCTACTTTCACCGGAATATTCATATTATTGGTGACAAATTCTCTGGCCATATAAACTGCTGCGACGAAAAACACAGCAAAAAGCAGTGAAACAAAGAACTGCACTATGCTAAATTTTACTGATGATCCCCAGGTTATGGGGATCGAATGTTGGTTTCTCACCACCATGAAAGTAAAACCGATCGTATACGTGCCTTTAGAAAATGTTGGTTTTTGATGCAAGTTAGTTTGTAGCTTCTATGTTGGGTTTTCTTCAGTTCTCCTCTATATATATATTTAAGTTTGTATTAGGTGGTGGGAATTGATGTATATTAATGGGTTAGGAGTAGTGGCCAAGTCGGAAATGGATTGGATTTGAAGTACCCCCTTTAAAATGATTGTAGCTACTTTTATGTTGGCAAGTTTGAAACTTTAATATTGCATATATACCACAGTTTTTCTTAGAACATCAAGTTAGAGAATCACATATTGCAGAACTTTTTAGGTCAAACTTTTAACAGTCTTAAAAAAACATGCAAGTCCTATATTTATTGGATAAATCATTAGAGACATCCTTGTACCAGAAACGTCAATATTTAGGTGACATATAATTTCTAAGTGAAATTCATGAAGACTACAAATTTAAATTTAAAGAAAATGGAGAGAGAATAGATATAATTATTTACAAGATTATTTATTTTCAGCTTGCTTCTTAGAATTGAAATGATTAATCGCTACTATTTAAAATATAAAAAAGGGAGTTAAAATATAGAAGGGGGCACATCAAATCCTCCCAGCCCATAAAGATTTTCTTCTTGTATCCCTTTTAATGGTTGCATCTTACTTAATTCTTTAAAATAATTTTTTTTTAATCTGATGCAAGACTAGAACAAACTGTTATTTAGTTACAGGCCACACAACTCAACCTCTCACTAGCTATCTTCTCTTTTTCGTACTTTTACTTTAAATATCACATGAATAACAGCTTGATTTGATCTACTCGCTTTGAAGCGTTGTATGCCTCAGTGATGGGGTGTATAATCTGAGAGAAGCTTTTAAATTGGTTAAATTGTAATTTATGTGTCCAATATACTTACATTGATGTTTGAAAAAAAAATGTTCTTTTATTCGTTGTTCCATCGATTATTGAGTTTTCGTTAATTTTGCATTTTGTTGAAGAAAATACGTCTTTTTTTCAATTAAATTTTACACACCAATTTGGTGATAACTTTATGATCATTGCATTTATTCAACAGGATAATGAATGATTAACAACATTTCGAATGAAAGTGTTAATATATAAGTCGTTTATCTAAAGAAATAAACTCATGAAAATTATAAATAAGTCATCTTTTTTAATAAAACACAAACATTGTGTAAATTAATTTGATGTCACTTAGAAATAAGAGTAGCGTATATTTGCCATTTAAAACAAATAAAGTAAAATAAAATTGATGACAATTATAAAATATTGCATATATGTTTAGTGAGCATGTAAATTTTAGCATAACAGAACTAGTTAAAGTTATGATGGGAGTGAAAGGTTCGGCCTAGTAATAAAAGTAGAGTTTTTACAATTTTGAAGATGTGGATGTGACAAAATTAATCTAGAAAAATAATATCGATAGTTTAGAAGGAGGAGAAAGTTAAAAAGCTATGATGACAAAGTCTTTTAGTATATTGATGAAAGTCGATTGGTTGTGGTGTTGTGGGGTGGCAGAGGAGATGGGTAGGTTGGTGCCGTTGGGAGTTGGTGACATGTCGAAATAACATTCGTTAGCTTCAAGTCTGTCTCATCTCTATCATATCCTGCCATATTTTCCCAAGTAAAGCAAAATTATTGATTATCCAAAGAAAGTATAATGGCCTTTTAAAAGATTTAACTCTTGGCTAAAAAAATTCGGATGTAACTCCTGGTTGCGGTTGTAGTTGCATTCCCTAGCATCTTATTAGTGGTTTTTTTTATAAAATTTTTATTGTATTAAAAAAAATTAGGGAATTAATTTTAACTAAAGTCATCAAGGGTTACCCATCGAGCATATCTTGCAGACTTGAGTTAGGGTTTGACTCATTTTAACGTGGTTTGTAAAAAAGCACAATCAAACTAGCTTGATGTGTAAACAAGCCAAATCTATTTTGAGTAACTTTTTTTAAAACTTCTTTCAAACAAGATTCAATGTAATAAGGTGTGTTCTGATGAAAATTTTGTATAAATATTATTATACCAAAATGTTTCACCTACGATGAATACAAATGCAATTGAAAGTCAAATATCCAACAATTCACTAGTTTTTTTTTAACGATGAAAAACTATATTAAAAGAGCGAGAGAGCGGCTAGCAAGAGACTAAGAACCCCGGAAAAAAAAAGTACATGAAAGAAATCCAAAAATAACAACTCCATAAATTCGGACAGTAATATCTATCTAACCATAATCAAATGGGACCCAAAGAAGAAAGTTAGCTAAGAGCTTTCTTATCTTGTTCTTGATCCAAAAGAGAAGCCATAATATTAATGCTTTCAATAATACTTGCTCGAGTGGCCTTCTTTTTGTTGAAACTCCTTCATTTCTTGCCTTCCATATACTCCAACACGCAACATAAATTACCACTTGAACTATTTAACGCAAGCATTCACTAGTTAGAATCGATGTTTTGAGGCGTACCTACTTTGGAGCGGTGAAGCTTTTTAAAACCGCTTCAAAAATCAATAAAGCTCTTCATACAATCATATTTGGACTATATTAAACCATATGTGAATAATCATTTATTTGGGGTTTATTGTTTCATATGCTTATGATACAACATGTTAGTGCACCACCGTCTCTTTCTCCCTTATTTCAACACCACCATGTTTTTCTACCTTATTTCAACCCATGGTATGGTTTCTTAGAGAGAGTGTGTGTGTCTGTGTGGAGGTTGCGAATCGGCCGACAATTGTAGCGTACCAGCGGTGGCTGTCAACACCTATGCTGTTCGATTGCCCACTTTCGGTTGGTGTCGGTGGAGGCAAGGGTGTTCCATTTCTCTGGAACCATTTAGGGTTTTTAAAGCTTGCCGTCGTATATGTTCGGAAGTGGTTGCCGTCACCAGCATGGTTTTCCCTCACTGATAAGACTAATCTATGGTAGTGGTCGTCGTTATTCATCCTATTGCAGCTCTACCTCCCATTTATGGTGAGTGCTGGAATTGCGATTAACAATTCAACACCTTTGAAGAACACAATTGAATCAATGATTAAAACAAAGAATTGAAATTGAACATAAACGAATTCGATCTACTTTTATTGATTTGAACTACGAAATTTAGAATGAAAGGAAATTACACTCAAGTATGGATCCTTCGGAAGTTTATATACTTCCGAAGCTAACAACCTAACAAACTCAATTACACTTAGTTACAACTTCAGTCCCTCATCTATCAAAGTTAACACTATTAACTCTAACCTTGACTTTATTTATTTAAACTTGCATTTGACCACAACATTCTAACAATCTCCACCTTTGTGGTCAAGTAAACCAACCTTCAACTTATTCAAGCACTACTGCAGAACAACTCCATTTACGGCTTTTGTCATAAAATCTGGTGCATTACATCTTGTCTCCACATACTCAACTTTAACCTCCTTAGAATTAATAACATCTCTTATAAAATGATACTTTGTCCTTATATGCTTTGTTCTTTCATGATAAGCTTGATTCTTTGATAAATGTATTGCACCCAAGTTATCACATAACACAACAGCCTCTGCCTCATTCATACCCAAATCAGATACAACCCTTTCAACCATAATGCTTCTTTAACAGCCTCGGCAAGGGCTATATACTCTGACTCAGTAGTAGACAATGCTACTACCTTTTGAAGAGTAGACCTCCAACTAACCAAGCCATTCAATACCATGAAAGCATAGCCTGTAATTGATCTTCCTTCATCCAGGTCCTTTGCAAAATCAGAGTCCACAAACCCAGTCACACTAAACAACTCACTCTGACCTGCATTACAACCATACACCAGACCAACATCTTCTGAACCTTTCAAGTACCTCAAAATCCACTTCACAGCTTCCCAATGCAACCTACCCGGGTTTGCTAAATATCTACTCACCAACCCACTGCATATGCCAAATCTGGCCTAGTACAGACCATGAGATACATAAGGCTACCCACAGCATTCGCATAAGGCACTAAACTCTTTTTTTCTTTCTCTTCTTCAGTCTCAGGACAACTTTCTAATGACAACTTGAAATGAGCAGCAAGAGGTATAGAAACTGACTTACAATTATGCATAGCATAATTAGTAAGTACCTTGTTGATATAAGACCTTTGTGACAACAAGAGTCTTCTATTAACCCTATCCCTTGTGATTTCCATACCCAGAATCTTACTAACATTACCAAGATCCTTTATTTCAAACTCTTTCATTAACATATGCTTTGTGACATCAATCTCATCCTTATCTTCACAGCACACTAGCATATCATCAACATATAAAAGCAAATATACAAACTTCCCATATGCATATTCTTTGAATATACACATGCATCAAATTTACTTCTATGAAATCCTTGACTGACCAGATGATCATCAAACCTTCGATACCACTGCCTTGGGCTTTGTTTTAACCCATATAATGACTTTTTCAGAAAACATACTTTGCTTTCTTCACCTTTTACTTCATAACCAGGTGGCTATCTCATGTAAATATTCTCATCCAAGTTACCATGGAGAAAAGCAGTCTTTACATCCAACTGAGCAAGCTCCAAATCTTTTGCAGCCACCATCGAAAGTATGATTCTTATAGAGGTGTGCTTTACAACAGGTGAGAACACCTCATTGTAATCTATACCAGGCCTTTGTGTAAACCCTCTGGCTACCAATCTTGCCTTGTATCTCGGTTTCATTACACCTTCAATTCCATCCTTTAGTTTAAACAGCCATTTGCAATCTACAATCTTTTGATCCCTTGTTTTATCAACTAGGACCCATGTCTCATTCTTGTATAATGAATCCATTTCTTCATTTATTGCTTTAACCCACTGTTCTTTGTGCTCATCATTAATTGCCTCATGATAGCTCAAAGGTTCACAAGTGCTTTCTTCTTCAGCTGCAACAAACACAAAAGCTGCAATTTCTGAATTGGACTTTCACCATCATCCACTGCAGCAGAAGCTTCAGTTTGACCTTGATATCTGACCTGCTTTACAATGTTTCTTCTTGGCCTATTATTAGCAATTGTATACTTCCCAACAGGAGGCTCACTTGTAGATGCTACTCTACTTGATTCACCTGTCTCACTACCTTGATCAGAACTTACTTTACTCTGCCATGTTCTTAACTCACTTGGTGCATACTCCACCTCAATTTCATTTCTCTGATCACTTGTATGTTCAGGCTCTTTCACTTTACATTCACCTATCACATCCTTATACATCAACCCTTCCTTGAACACCACATGTTTACATGTTATGAGCCTTGGACTGACATTATCAAGTCTCCATAGTCTATGTCCTTTTACACCATCTGGATATCCTATCACCACACACTTCCAAGCTCTAGATTCAAGTTTACCTTGGTTGACATGTGCATATGCAACTGAACCAAACACCTTCAAATGATCATAAGTGGGCTTCATACCTGTCCATATTTCTTGATGGGTCTTAAAGTCAAGAGCTGATGAAGGTGATCTGTTGACCAAATGAGCTGCTGTAGTCACAGCCTCAGCCCAAAAAGACTTTGGTAACCCTGAATTGGAGAGCATACATCTTACTTTGTTCAATAAAGTCCTATTCATTCGTTCAACTAATCCATTCTGCTGAGGTGTACCAGGCACTGTTAAATGCCTTGATATACCATTTTCTTTGCAGAACTTGTTGAATATTCCACTGTAAAACTCCAATCCATTGTCTGTCCTTAACTTTTTGATTCTTTTCTCAGTTTGGTTTTCAACAAGCACCTTCCACTCTTTGAATTTCTCAAAGGTTTCATCCCTATGCTTCAACACATACACCCCACTTTCCTTGAGAAATCATCAATTAAAGAGAGAAAATACTTAGCTCCACCTAGAGATGCAACCTTGGCAGGTCCCCACAGATCTGCATGTATATAGTCTAATACACCAGTTGTGATGTTCTTACCCCTGCTAAAGGTTACTTTATGTGCCTTACCCATGATACAATGTTCACAAAAAACCTACATGACCATCTTTAAGCCCTGGGATCAATCCTTGTTTCTTCAATTCAGTCAACCCCAAATCACTGATGTGACCCAGTCTTTTGTGCCAAAACATTGCAGAATTATCACCTTCTACACTAGCTGTCATGCATGAACTCATAGACACCTCACCTTCTAGATGATAAGTATTGTTATCACTTCTGAATCCACTTAACACTACCATGGATCCTTTGATAACTTTGGCTTTCCCATTCGACAGACTTATGCTAAATCCATTCTTTTCAAACAATCTAAGAGATATCAAGTTTCTCTTTAATTCAGGAATGTATCTTACATTTTCAAGATTATACACAGATCCATTATGCAACTTGAGTTTAACAGTACCAATACCTTTAATGGAGCAAGGTCTATCATCCCTAAGCTGCACTATCCTAGATCTTGCATGTTTAATTCCTTGAAAAACTGCTTATTAGGTGTCATGTGATATGAACACCCTGAGTCCATGATCCAACTCATACTCATTTCTTTGTTTGAAACCACCAGGACATCTGCACTATCATAACCACTGTCTGTCTCATCATATTGAGTGTTGTTATGTTAACCATTGTAATGATTTCTTGATGAACTGCTGCCTTCACTCTTCTTCCTTTTCCATTCTGGGCATTCTTTCTTGAAGTTTTCTCGGATCCACAAACAAACACTTTCTCTTTATTTTAGATTTTGATCTACTAAAACCCTTTTGTTTGTTGTTAGGTCTTTGTTCAGTTCTCCCCCTAACATACAGACCATCACTTCCATCTTCCCTTCCATCAGAGTGTTTCTTCAACTCTCTTGAATTAAGTGCAGCAAGCACTTCCTCCATTGATAGAGTATCCCTTCCGAACATAAGTGTATCAACAAAATGTTCATACTGAGATGGAAGTGATGATAGGAATATGATGGCTTGGCCTTCATCCTCGAGAGTCACTTCAATATTTTCAAGATCCAGCACCAATTTATTAAATTCGTCGGTATGATCTTCCAATGTCTTACCAGAACCTATCTGAAACGTGTACAGGCGTTTCTTCAAATAAAGCCGGTTAGCCAATGACTTCGTCATATACAGGCTTTCCAGTTTTGCCCATAATCCAGCAGCAGACACCTCTTTTGAAACTTCTCGCAATACCCGGTCACCAAGACTCAACACAATCGCTGAATGAGCCTTATCAAGCATATCTTTATGCTTGTCCTTGATTTCTTTCTTCTCTTTATCGGTAGCCTCAGGCGGTACACCGCCTCACCGCCCTTAAGTGCGTCAACAACCCCCTGATGCACCAAAAGGGCTCGCATCTTCATGCGCTATAGACCAAAATCGTTTTTACCTTCAAATTTCTCGACCTCATACTTTGTTGACACCATCTCTGCCTTCAATTGGAACTGCGGAGTCTATCGTCTTCAAAACCTGAGCCGAAACGTGGCTCTGATACCACTTGTTGGAATTGCGATTAACAATTCAACACCTTTGAAGAACACAATTGAATCAATGATTAAAACAAAGAATTGAAATTGAACATAAACGAATTCGATCTACTTTTATTGATTTGAACTACGAAATTTAGAATGAAAGGAAATTACACTCAAGTATGGATCCTTTGGAAGTTTATATACTTCTGAAGCTAACAACCTAACAAACTCAATTACACTTAGTTACAACTTCAGTCCCTCATCTATCAAAGTTAACACTATTAACTCTAACCTTGACTTTATTTATTTAAACTTGCATTTGACCACAACATTCTAACAGTGAGGGTGGACTTAGAGGGCCTGTTATGACTCCAATTGTGGTGGTACAATAACCTTTGTGGTCCTTGCTAAGCTATGTGACAATTGTGGTGGTAAAAAAACAATGATGATAAACCATTATTCATTAGAGAAGTTTGGTTGTTTTTATATTTAACGGTATGATTGGAGCGCAGAACTGACGGTGGTTATGATGGCTTGGCAACCGTTTATGGTATGTAACCACAACCAAACAACGGTAACCACAACCAAACAACGGTTTCGAGCGTGGTTAGTACTATATTATTATCACTACGAAGTGGTGTCAGTTGTGTAACAACATTAATGGTTGAAACGAATATGTTGTGCGTGTAACGTTATTTTATGTTTCTATAGTTTTGCAAAGACTGATTAATCAATGATGTTGGACCCGTATTCTTTTAGGACGTCACACTGTATCATAGGCCATGATTTTATTCCAAAAATATGTCTATTACTGTGGCCTGGCAACTCGTTATGGTGTGCATCCGTAGCTAAAATTTAATTCTGAGCCTACAGATTTGTCTGCGATGCATATACGTCTATGATTGTTTATGTGAGCATTGATTGACCGCATCCATCACACGCGCAACATGCAGTAGATGGATTTAACTAGTTACTTTAATTTTAGAGCGGTTCCTAAACCGCTTCGTACCCTTCGACCTCTACAACGCGCGCCGATGTTTTTCTCCCCAATCTGATATTATGGTGCCGGTATAGACCGAAATTCTATTATCGTTACTACAAGAAATAAGCTCTTTTGCGTCGACATAGTTCGTCGCAAAAAGTACTATTTAGCGTTGCGAAATACATTTTGTGAGGACCCTGGATCGGTAAACATCCGAGCACGTTCTTGACGGAAGGATAAAACCAAAGATAAACAAAAGTACGAACAAGAATCGAATGATTTCATTGATAAACATAACGATTTTAAGCTCGTTACAACTTAAGAATCAAGACTTTTGGCAAGGGGAGATCGAGCATGAACTCCCCTCTCATCCGGCAGCACCTGGGTACCGGGAACCCTCTCTAAAACCCTTAGGTTTCTACACATTGAAACTGGTATATATAGGCCTCGGCCCATATTAGATGCGACTGGGCCCATTCGTGCGATTGGACCATGCGTATGGTTCAATCGTACGACTGGACCATGCGTATGGTTCAATCGTACGACTGGACCATTCTTATGGTTCAGTCTTACGAATGCCCCAATCGCATCTCTCAGTCGCACGACTGGTCCATTAGCATGGCTCAGTCGTACGACTGAGTCTCATTCGCATATGCTCCTGCGAATGACCCAGTTTCATGTGTTTACAAGGTGTATAACATTAAGCCTAGACTATTCGTCAAGCGACGGACACACTATATATGACTATATATGCTCCAACACATTTTGCGATGAAAATTTCGTCGCTATTCATTCGCCGTAATAAAGTGGTCGTAAAAAACTTTTTGCGACGAAATAGTATGTGGGGTCCACATCATTTAAAAAACGGGAAATTCGTAAGAAAACAATTTGCGACGAAGCGACGAAGCGACGAAAGTGATGTTTTTTGCGGCGCAAAGTCGCAGCAAAGTTTATGGTCAAATTCTTTTTTGCGACGAAAATTTACATTTGTTAAAATGTTATTTGCGACGAAATATCGCCTCAAAAAACATCATTTTTAAAAAAAAATTGCTGCATTTGTAGCAATCCACCAAATATTCCTGGTTAAAAACCTGCTGTTCAAAATCGCTAATACCATCACAACCATCAAACCATTCGCAAATACAAAAGCATAGCATATAAACAAATATTGTCTAAAGTTAACAAGTTAAAAGTTATACAAACAAATGTTCCAAAATGTTTAAAAATATTCATAAAAAACATCAAAGTGAACATCTTATGACGACCCACCTTCATCATCTTCTTCATCTTCATCACTTTATTGAGAATGACCACTTCTTTTCAATGCGCTCTTGACTTGACTTTGGAGTTGACTTTGTATTTATGCCATCATATTAGCCATCATCTGTGACTGTCATTGTTATTGCTCACTTGTTATGACAACCTACCTTCATACACACATGTTATTTTATCTCAACTAAGTATCCATTTTTTCATAACCATAAAACTTGCTAAACCTAATTTCAAATAATGACTACATATTAACACATAATTAACATTTCAAATACATACATTCTTATATTTATATATACACACATGTTATTTCAAACAATCTCAACTAAGTTAAACATTCATGTTTTCATAACCATATAAACTTGCTAACCCTAATTTCAAACAATGACTACATATTAACACATAATTAACATTCTAAATACATACATTCTTTCATAACACATCCAAGTTTTCATAACAATATAAACTTCAAAACCCCAAATAATTACAAATTAACACAAAATTAACACACTAAATACATATATTTTTTAATACATACATACACACATAATACTTCATCTCAACTAACTTAAACATCCATGTTCATAACCATATAAACTACAAATTAGGCAAAATGGACACAAAATCCCTAATTTCAAAATGTTAACTACAAAGTAACACAAAATTAGATAAAATTGAGGTTATTACTTGAAATCAGAAGTGGTGGTGGCTGTGGTGCAAAGGAGGCGGCGACGGAGGTGGAACAGCGGCGGTGGTACGTGAAGTAGCGACGGAGGTGGAGCAACGACCGTGGAGCCTTGCGACGGGGGAGTAGCGACGGAGGTGGGGTGTGGTGTGGGGTGCGACGGGGCCGACAGGGGAGGGAGCCGATGGTGGTGGTGGTGCGCAATGCCGCAGTGGGGGTGTGGGGTGGGGTGCACAGTGGGGTTGTGGTGTGGTGTTTTGTAAATGCTGAAAATCTGAACTGATCCCGACTTATATGCGGGGTTCTTTTTTGCGGCGATATGTCGTCGCAAAAAAGCAATTGCGACGAAACTCATTAATAATTTATATATTATAAAATTTAATAGTTTATTATTATTTATTACGACGAAAAGTCGCCGCAAATGATTAAGCGGGATTTTTCCCGCCCTTAAAAAAGGTTTTCGTGATATTAAAAAAAACAAAAGTAATTAATTTTTATTTTATTACAACGAAAAATCACCGAAAAAAGTTCTTGACTTTAAAAGTCAAAAAAAGTTATTTTTTTGTCGTTTTGTGACTCTTTTGCGACGAAACACATGTCGCCGCAAAAAAATGGTCGCAAAAAACCATTTTTCTTGTAGTGATACCGACCACACTTTTACCTTTCAGTTCTTGTATTTAGAGGTAGGCAAAATGGGTTTTGGGCCATACCCGGAACCGGGTACAAACTGGGTTCGACCCAACCGGGTTTTTTTATACCCGGTTGAGGCGAAACCTGGTATGAACCCTGTTCAGGTTCACTTACTTGAAATGTTAAGGTCGGGTCCGAAACTTGGTCCAATACCCGGGTTTTTTTGTTTGTTTTTTCTTCTTTTTTTTCGTGTATGTGTGTGTCCAATACCAGGTTCAACTGGGTGGGGTTCAGGTCGAGTTCGTTAAAAAACTCAAAATTTAAAACCGGTTCCAACCCTACGGGTTTAAACGGGTCCAACCCGGGTACACCTCTCATCGGGTACTACCCGTACCCGGGTTCGGGTCGGGTCCGAACCCGGTTTTTATACCCACCTCTACTTGTATTTTTGAACTACCGACCCAAAAAGTTAACAGCTTGAGCCCAAACTTGATCTACAATATAGTTCAGCCCGTTACTTTTCAAGGGAGCCCACTAATTTTTTAGTTGAAGCACACCTACTCTCCAAATAAATCGTTGACTAACTCCACCAATAATTCCAGATTTCCATCTTAAAAAATCTAATAAATTCACGTGCGATTTGATGTTTTCAATGAATTCCCCCTTATCTCAAGTTCATATTTTCTAACTAATCATCATTTACATTTGATCCTATTTTTGTACGTCAACTTTCGCACTTGAGACCTCGTTAAACTCGTAAACGATCTGTTCCACCGATACAATACAAAACAATTCAATAGAATATGTATTATAATAAATTTAAGAGTAAATTACACGAATACTTTTATGGTCTGGTCAATATATATAGATTTCCTTCTTCAACTTTAGAGTTTATAGATTTGGTCTCTTAGTACTATTCTTTCTTTCATAAATGGTCCTTTAATTTAAATGCATTAGATTCTTCAGTTAGTTTAAGGCATTGAAGACATTTTAATTTTTAATAAATTAAAAGAAAAATGAAAAACAAAACCCACACCACCCTCTAGTTCATCGACAAAAGATGTTTTTAGAAATAATCCGTAAAATCTAAAGTTCATACAATAATTTGGCTCAAACCATATGGACTATTCATGTAATTTAATCTAAAATTAATGTATCAGATGAAAGCGCTCTAGTGATAAAGGCTTTATTATGGTAAGGTTTAGGATTCATATCTTCGCAAGGGTAATATATATTAGGATAGTGTAAGGCTATAATAGATTTGCAGTTCTAAAAAAGATAGAAGCTAATACGTAAATGAGCATACGATGAATAGATTATTCATTCTATTAAATAAAGTAGTCTAATTAAATAGTTAGCTATGTGATTTCTTATGGATGAACCAATTCATATAAGATGATATTTTTTCTATGTACTTATAGAATTGAATGAGATATAACTACCGACTACGACTCTGACCCTAATTCATTGAACGTTATAAGACTTGAAAATAAATAAGTGCACCGTAATTAAAACGTTTTCATTTCATGCTCAATGATTGATAGAGTATATCGATAACTCGAGATAATTCTTACGTGAAGAAGCGGAAGTGTGATATCATAGTGAAAATCCGCTACCAAACTAAAATTAATAATAATGTAAAACCTCAACCAATATCATTGTTACGGGTGAAATTTTACTGGGTATGATTGTTGTTGTGATTCAGTTCCCCCCCCCCCCCCCCCCCCCCCGCGTATTGCCTAGTTATTCAGTTTTAACAATCAAGAGTTTAGAACTAATTAATGAATCCGGTATATATAAATAATATTAAGCATCATAATATTAAAGTAGTTTTAAGTGGCATACTATCATCATATACTATTGCATAATCTTGTAATGCAACTTCACCCCGGATTCAAAGCAACCTTCAATTCCTTGCGTTGCTTAATGCTTAATGCACCGAGAATAACTACTTACATGATGCTTAATACAGAATAGTTGACATACTCCAATAATAATAATAGTATAATGGACCACACTAAACATGTGGTTTGAAGTTTAAACTCATGCAACTTAATTACTTATTTAATATACAATGATTACAGATAACAATAAAGATAGTCATAGACAACGTGTTTTTAAGTTCTTGTGTCCCATTTATGTGAGTGAGAACGATGGGGAAGAAGAATTTTTCAAACGGATTGTGTGACGTACAGACCGTGATCCATTGTAGCATATTCATCTTCTTCGTTGGAGGATTAGCCACTATAAGCTTTTACAGAAACAATAAACAAGTTGCTCGTTGTGACAGTACTGTTGCTCTTACAAATGCAATTACAAGTACACGAGGGTTTGATCATCAGGAAAAGTTAATTAAGAGCGCACCACCACCACCGTCGTTAACAGGCACCTGCGATTTGTTCTCCGGCAGATGGGTTCATGAAAACCAGAGTCATTACCCTTTGTATAAAGAACATGAATGCCCTTATCTCGAAGAAAATTTCGCTTGCCAAACTTATGGCAGAAAGGATTTAAAGTACCTGCAATGGCGGTGGCAACCCCATGGCTGCAACTTCCCAAGGTCTCTTTCTCTCTAGAATTTGAATGATATAACAATGTGATCATTGGAATTTCAAACTACTTATATATATATATATATATATATATATATATATGATGTTTTTTTCTAAGGTTTGTGTTAACTAAACAAGATCTCATCGTTTATTAACCAAAACAACAGTTTGCACAAGTAACTCAATATAAGTTCTTTGTTTAACAACTGAATCAAAACAAAGAAGTTATCAAGATGAATACTAACCTGCAACAAAGTGTTGCAGACTAAACAACAATATGAACAAGATGAACGATATCTGACAGAACCCCTCTACACAACTGTTTTTGAGAGAAGAAACCCTAGATGTGAACCAGTTGAACGAATTGAATGAATCTTCTAGAGGAAGATATCCAGCTGTCCAGCCTTTATATCAAATGACGGAAACCCAGCTTGTAAGTCGAGCTGGGCCTTGACTCCACTGGATCAGCTACACAGCAACTCTTAGCCCAGCAACTCTTAGCCCAATGCAGCCCATCAATGCATATTTATAACTGCAACATAACCAAACTAACTGAGTATATAAAATCCAGTTGAATTAATAAAAAAAACATATATATTTTTAACACGCCCCCTTGATTCAACTGGAGAAAACATCAAACAACTGCAATTTTGAACATAGGTGATCATGCTGTTTTGCTCCCAATCCCTTTATGAACAAATCTGCAGGTTGATCATTAGTATCAATTTTTATGATTTTAAAAAAACCAGACACAACTTTCTCTCGAAGGAAGTGCAAATCTATCTCAAAGTGTTTTGTACGATCGTGAAAAATAGGATTAGCTGAAATAAGAATTGCAGCCTTACTATCACAATACATTTGCACAGGCAAATTTTGAGACACATTTAAATCATTTAACAACTTTACCAGCCAAATCAACTCACAACCGGTAACAGCCATAGCTCGATACTCTGCTTCTGCAGAAGACCGAGATACCACCGGTTGTTTTTTACTTTTCCAAGACACAAGTGAGTTTCCCATAAATATACAAAACCCAGAAACACATCTACGAGTAGTAAGACACTTACCCCAATCAGCATCAGAATAACCCCTAAGACTAAAATCTGAGCTTTTCGAAAACAAATTACCTTTACCTGGCGACTTCTTCAAATACCTCAAAAGCCGTAGAGCTATTTTCAAATGAGACTGAAGTGGTTTATGCATAAACTGACTTAAACAACCCACTGTATATGCTATATCAGGTCTCGTAAGTGTAAGATATATCAACCTACCTATAAGCTGCTGATATACAGTAACATTTGTTAACTCAGAATCACTACAACCAGAATTTTGCTTATCTGTTACAATCATATTCTGTTCTATCGGAATATTCACAGGCTTAGCACCAAGCATACCAAAATCATTTAAGAGTTCAAGACAATATTTTCGCTGAGATAACACAAGACCAGCGTCAACATAGAACACCTCAATTCCCAAAAAATACTTTAATTTTCCAAGATCCTTGATCTTAAAACTCTCACTAAGCAACTGCTTTATTTTATTAAGCTCATTTACACAACTTCCAGTTAACACAATGTCATCCACATAGACAAGTAAAATACAAATATGATTATGATCACGTTTAACAAACAAAGAATAGTCATTTTTACTCTGTTGAAAACCAATGGTTAACAGTGTATTAGTGAGTTTTTCATTCCATTTCCGTGGAGCCTGTTTCAATCCATACAATGACTTCACTAACTTACAAACTTTATCATTAGAATCAGTGAAATATCCCTCAGGAAGTGTCATATAAACTTCCTCATCTAATGAACCATATAAGAAGGCATTATTTACATCAAGTTGAAACAAACACCAATCATTTTGAACAGCTAATGATATAACACACCTAACTGTTACCATTTTTACAACAGGACTAAATGTTTCATCAAAATCTAAACCTTCCTTTTGACTATAACCCTTAGCAACTAACCTTGCCTTATATCTTTCAATCTCTCCATATGATTTGTACTTGATTTTATATAACCATTTACAGCCTACTGGTTTTCTACCTTTAGGCAAGTCAGTCAATACCCACGTTTCATTCCTAATTAAAGCTTCCATCTCCTCATTCATTGCTAACACCCAATTATGATCAACAGATGCTTCTCTATATGTCCTAGGTTCATGACTCTTACTTAGTGATGAAACAAAACATAAATTTTCAGAAGTTAACTTTGAATAATTCAAAACCTTTTCTAACCCAAATTTTACTTTTCCTTCAATCACATAGTCATTATATTTTTTAGGAATAACAGACTTTCTACTAGATTTTCTTAGTAGATCACCCTCAGAGACATTTTCCTCATCATAAGACTCATTAGTGTTATCAATTTCTCCATAGCTATCACAAAGCTCTTCCGGTTCAAAACCTCCATTCTGACCAGTAACAGTATCTGTTCTTGTAGTATCTGTTTCTTGAACTGTACTGGTAGAAGGTGGTTCCAAATCATCAGAAGAACCTTGAGAACTAGAAGACAAAAGTAAACTATTGTCATCAGGTTTTGTCTTATTATCATCATTGGGTGGCATCTGTTTCTCATTCTCAGCGTTAATATCAAAATCAAACACATTTAGACTATTCAAAAACTGATTATTAGTAGGAAAGTATTCTTTTATTTTGAAAGGATATATATCTTCACAAAACTTTACATCACGAGAGAAAATAATGATTTTCCTTTCCAAATCCCACAACTTATACCCTTTTTTGTTATTTGAATATCCAATTAACACACACTTATGTGCTCTACTGTCGAATTTATGTGCTGGATTTATATTCGTAGAGAAACATAAACAACCAAAATTCCTAAGATGATGAAGAGAAGGCTTTGACTTAAACAATAACTGATATGGAGACAACCCATTAAGCACAGATGAAGGAATACGATTGATAAGATACATCGCAGTAAGTATACATTCAGACCACATATTCACAGGTAACCCCCCCTGAAACAGAAGAGATCTAGCTGAATTAAGCAGATGTCTATGCTTTCTTTCTACAACTCCATTCTGCTGAGGCGTATAGGCACAAGAAGTTTGATGTATGACACCCTTTTTATTAAAGAATCCTAGAACTTGATTATTTAGAAACTCAGTACCATTGTCTGTTCTACACACTTTTATCCTTTTAGAAAACTGTGTTTCAATCAAGTTAAAAAAACTTTCAATATTTGAAAAAACTTCATCTTTAGACTTTAGCATATAAACCCAAACTGCTCTAGAATAATCATCAACCACTGTTAAGAAGTATTTATACCCATCATGACTAGTTACCTTAAAAGGACCCCATGAATCAAGATGAACTAACTCTCCTATTTCTGTTGATACATGATCACTATTTGAAAATGACTCTCTAGTTTGTTTAGATTTATGGCATATGTCACATTTTTTAGATAAATCATTATGACTCAACCTTAACTCAGGTTTTAAAACATTTAAAACTTGATCAGATGGATGCCCCAACCTACTGTGCCATAAATCAGCAGAAACAGAGTAGGCAAATATACAATTATGAACATAATAGTCACCTTCTTTGTTTACTTTATCAAGAACATACAATCCATCTACAGCTTTACCAGTCATCACTAGTTTCTTTTGTTCTAAGTCCTGAATATAACAATGAGAATCAGTGAACAAACACCACAGATTGTTTTCTTTTGCCATTTTATTCACTGATAGCAGATTCATACAATACTCAGGAACTACCAAGACATCATTAAGCATTAGATTATCAGTTAACTTGAGATTTCCTATTTGAGAAATTAATGCTTTGGTTCCATTTGGATGACCAACTGTCAAGTTTAGTTCAGATACATCTAATAAGTTTACCATATTTGTTGTAGATACAGTCATATGTTGGTTAGCACCTGAATCTACTATCCAATTTTGCTTAGATATTATCTCTTTATGACTTTGAGAACTGACAGCTAATTGAAATAGATTTGTGTTGAGACACATACCAGCCATATTAGCCTTTGGAGATACAACCGGATTGTGCTCAGAGATGAGTGACATGATTTTATTTATCTGTTCAGCTGTAAAGGGTTGAGACATAACAGAATTAGTAGTACTACTAGTTTCTACATTACTGGAATTGCTTTGAGCTCTTTGAACATTAGACTTCTTTTTGTAATTTGGAGGATAACCTACAATTTCATAGCATTTATCTATAGTATGTCCTGTCAAATTACAGTGAGAACACTTTTGACCTTGATTTTTACTTTGTTTTCTTTTATTTTCTACAAATTTTGAAACAAAGGCAGTCACCTGAGTCTTTCCTTGATTATTTATTCCTCTATGTGACTCTTCTGAGGAAATTATAGCAAAGGCATTCTTTACAGTTGGTAAAGGTTCCTTAGACAATATAGTTGTTCTAATTGGCTGATAGATGTCATCAAGACCCATTAGGAATTGCATTAACTTTAGTTGTTAATTATGAGCTGTAATTTTTGTTGTGGCAGCACAAGTACAGTTAGGTAGATCTGATAATATGTCATATTGTCTCCACATAGAGTTAAGTTTGTGATAATAATCTGATATTGATTGTCCATTTTGACTAATAGAATTTATCTGTTTATGTAGGTCATATATAACAGACCCATCAACTTTACTATAGGTTTCTTTAAGTTCATTCCACACATCAGATGCAAGTTGAGAGAATATTTGACCTACATACAGCTCCTCAGATATGGAGTTAAGCAACCAGGATAAAACAACAGAGTTACAGCGTTCCTGATGCTAGGGGTTTGGAATGAGGTTTATCATGATTAATTGATTAAATCTAATGCATTTAATATGGTCAAGTGTAAGAGATTGTGTTGAACAAGTTAACTGCGATGATTTGATGTTTTGTAGGTTAAACGCAATCATTTGAGGAGTTTGAAGAATGCACATGAATGATAATCAAAGATCATGATAGATGAGATGAAAGACAATTCAATTACGAGAATGTGGCCGCAAACGGGGAGGAAAACGGAGTCCGAACGAAGAAGTTATGAAGAAAACAAGAATTGGACAAAGTTGGTCGACCATGACCTACGGCGGAAACCTGACCTACGGCGCATCAGTTCAATAAAAACAGAATGGCCCTGGCGTAACCTACGGCAGAAACATGACCTACGGTACTGGACACACTGAAATCATTTATAAGTCGCGAAAATTAGGTTTTGGGGGATATCTTTCATTCTACACTTCCATAGTCGCCCCCATTCGTCCCCAAGGCTTCCAAGAGGTTCCCGAGAGGCGTTTTCAAGGCTTTTCAAGTGTTTTAATCATTCGGTTTGATTCTTTAACGTTAGATTGATGTTTAATTTTGATTTTGATTTGGTGTTCTTCATTACCATGTCTAGCTAATCTCCTAGTAATCTTCTTTGGGTAGTACGGTTTACTACTATGATTTGTTCTTGATGATTTGTGGTTGAGTTAATGTTTGAACACGGTAGTTTAAGCCGAGTACATTATTTGTTGGTTGAAAACTCTAAAATATGTGTGTTGCTTTCAATTCACTTGTTCCACTTTGATTGTTTTAGATTTCTTTACATCTGGAAACATTAATGTTGGATGGGATTGAGTATCACAAACATAGGATATGATTCGAGTAGTTCTTTAACAACAGTCTTATTCAATCTATTGTTTTTACCCAAATTGACCCGTTAAGCTTATATGACTTTTATGAACACTCAAAGCAAATCTAAGTAGTAAACCTGAATCCGGAGAAGATTACCTTTTTACATTATTGTTTACAACTCAATTAATCATAAATTTCGTCACTTTTCTCGATTAGTCATTTTTATTTAGTTTTTGTAATCAAGCTACAAACTTTTAGATTTAAACTACAAAACTTTCCACATATTCCCTGTGGACCGACCCGACTTACCCTAGCTATCTTAGGTGAGTTTGGAACCTTATAAATTGTTTTTGATTAGGATTGACAAACCGACATCAGTTCCCATTGATTTGAAAGTATAGGATCATTAGTTTGTTTTTTACAAGTTCCATCAATAAATCCCACTTTATTCTTTACAGATAGTGCAAGTTTTATTGACTTGGCCCAAACAGTATAGTTTTCAGTTCCTTTCAATTTTATACTTATCAATGACAGATTATTAGTATCACTGGCATGGAGGTATAATGGATTACTGAAGTCCAAGTTACTAATCTGAGTTTCATCACTTATTTGAATAGCAGCCTCAGTCATAGCTGAAAATTATTTAAGAACTTACAATCACAGACAAGAAACTCAGGCAAGCAAGAATAACAAGTCAAGATTAGATTTACAATCACAGACAAACCCACAGAAACAAACAATGCACAAGGTTAGACAATCTAATTAACACACAACAAATCACCTGAGCTCAATTGACACTGGGACAACGAAGCCTATCCAGGGACCAGATTCCAAGACCACTCTCAATGGTGGCTGGACAAGTATAGATAGGGAGTTGTTTTTTTTCCCTCAATTGATCAGGTGTACAGATACACAATCAATCAGACAATCCCAATAGTCGAGTATACACACAGCAGCAATATTAAGAATAGAGAACAAGATGAATCAAGATATCAAGAAATATAACAAGACAAAAAATAGGAAAGGGGCCCTTATCTATAATCCAAGTATTGACACTAATGGGCAGTTGATTCCCGTATGTTAATACTCCACGGAAACTCATTAGTGAAGGGACTTGCTACAGAACAGGGTAAGAGACCTTACAGTGATATAGCTTCAACCACAGAAGAATGACAATAAATGTTCCTTCAGTGCACTTGTAGCGATGCTTCACAGAGTCACGACACGTCTCAAACAACCAATAATACGTTGATTGGCACGATTTTATCAGCGGAAGAATTTTGTATGATTCAGTGTTATATTGTATACACGAATCAACCCCCAGGGTATGTAGATCACTAAAACAGCCTTAGATCTAGGTTTTTGATATCAATGTTTTGACTAAAACTTAAGTCCCTCAAATAATTCAGATCTAAATAGATCTGACACAGATTCAAGAAACCTTAGGGTTTTGACACTTTTAACAAGAATTATCAACCTGTCTTTTAGGATTCTAAAAATTGAGTTTCAGTATAGATCTTAGCGCCTCTTTACAGAAGCACACACGAAGATATCTGAAATCAACATATCGCTATGAAAGTCTCGTTCTATTTGGATTTGAAAACTGAGTTTATGTGGGAAAACGATGTATCAAGAGCAACGAGGCTCTGATACCATGTTAACTAAACAAGATCTCATCGTTTATTAACCAAAACAACAGTTTGCACAAGTAACTCAATATAAGTTCTTTGTTTAACAACTGAATCAAAACAAAGAAGTTATCAAGATGAATACTAACCTGCAACAAAGTGTTGCAGACTAAACAACAATATGAACAAGATGAACGATATCTGACAGAACCCCTCTACACAACTGTTTTTGAGAGAAGAAACCCTAGATGTGAACCAGTTGAACGAATTGAATGAATCTTCTAGAGGAAGATATCCAGCTGTCCAGCCTTTATATCAAATGACGAAAACCCAGCATGTAAGTCGAGCTGGGCCTTGACTCCACTGGATCAGCTACACAACAACTCTTAGCCCAGCAACTCTTAGCCCAATGCAGCCCATCAATGCATATTTATAACTGCAACATAACCAAACTAACTGAGTATATAAAATCCAGTTGAATTAATAAAAAAAACATATATATTTTAACAGTTTGCACGGGTGATCTAATTACACCCTGGCAGACAATAGAAAGGTGTTTTATTACTAACTTTGATTTTCTAAATTCTAATGTTTGCTCGGGTGTAGGTTTGACGCGAAGGCAGTAATCGAGGGATTAAGGGGTAAAAGGTTATTGTTTGTGGGTGATTCGCTAAACAGAAATCAATGGAATTCCATGATTTGCATGCTCCATTCATCCCAAGAGAGTTGGTAGAGGCCTCAAGGGTCACTTACACAAATTCAGAGCCACTGTAAGTCCTACATGTTAATTCATTTACAAAGGGTACTCAATTCTTTGAATCTTGCTAGTAACTTTTGGTTGAAACATCACAGGACTACAATATCTCAGTAGATTTCTACTGGGCGCCGATGCTAGTGGAATCTAACGGCGATAGTCCAACGAATCATAGTCGTGATTCTAGAATTGTTAGAATCGAAGCCATAGAGAAACAAGCTAGACATTGGGTTAATGCAGATATACTCGTCTTTAATTCTTATCATTGGTGGAGATCATCAGTAGTGAAGCTATTGTAAGTTCAAAATACAATAAGTGTTAGATGTTTATTTCAATATATTAGCAAATTTACAGGTTAATTGGTTTTTATTTGATACTTTACTAGAAAGAGTGCTGAATCATCGTTAGATGACCCTAATCAAGAGTATGAAGAAGTTGATAGCCTACGCGCCTACGAGATGGGTCTCAAAACATGGTCTGATTGGGCACATACCTCTATTGATCCTTCGAAAACCAAGTTGTTTTTCATGGGTGCTACAGCAACTCATTTGAGGTAAGAAATAACAAACCGCTTTTCATTCCCTATCGATTTAATAACATTTGTATGTAAGCAACATGATCAATTTGGGACAATTTAAAATAGAAAGGTGGACAATTTATAGTTTTAAGATAACGAGAGTTCAATGCTTCTTGGTTTTGCAGCGCTATAGAATGGGGAGGAATGATGATGATGAACTGCTATGGAGAGACGGAACCAGTGCTGGATGACACTTTTTGTAGAAGCCTAGCAGATCCAAAAATGTTGAGTATACTCGAGTCATCATTGAGCAAACTAAAAGCAACAGGGGTAAATGTACAGATTATAAACATAACACAACTAACACAATGCAGAAAAGATGCACACACGACTGTTTACAGGAAACAATGGCGTCCCTTAACCGACGAGCAAAAAAAGAACCCACGACTTGCTTCGGATTGTTCACATTGGTGTCTTCCTGGTGTTCCTGATATTTGGAATGAACTTCTCTTGGCTTACATTCTACAATAACATGATTCAACATGCGGCCAATTCATAAAAACTGCATGCTAGGAACAAAAGGAATGATGGATACCGAACAATTGTCAATATGTTGCTATGGTTTTTTTTGTTATCTTTTAAGGTATTTTTACTTTATTTAGTCCCAAACTTGAAAATGAAGGGTTAGTCGAGTTCGAGCTTCAAGTTATTAGTGGATATTATTTATATATACTTAGCATATATTCTGTACCATAGAAATCCCATGATTGTAGGATGGTAGTTAGGTATGTGTATCTCCATATACATGGATTGTCATTCTCGGTAACCCATTCATGAATTGATAATACCATAAAGGCTTCTATGGTATCAGAGCCACTGATGTGCAGTTGAAAACCCGAGCTTTATATGTGTTTATAATGTATTTTTATTACATTTTATGCATTGATATCATTGGAATTAGATAACTATGAGAAATTGTGCTTTTTCAGGTTAAATGCATAAAATGGCGGGTTTTGGAGCTTTAACGCGCAACCGGACAAACTCCAGGGACCAAACATGACAAGTTGGGAAAGTAACAAAGTTCGGGGGTCAATCACATCCATGGTTAAAGGTTTGGAGGCTTGGAAGTGGAAGAAAGTAGAGTTCGGGGGTTAAAAGTGTTGAGAATGGAAGCTACAAAGTTCAGGGACCAAATCTGCCATTTGATGAAAGTTGGAAAAAGTTGAAACTCGTGAGATCGTAGGCTACGACCATCTGGTCGTAGGCTACGATGGCAGAAACCCAAAACAGTAGCCAGATCGTAGGCTACGATATGATGGTCGTAGGCTACGATGGCAGAAACCCAAAACAGTAGCCAAATCGTAGGCTACGATATGATACTCGTAGGCTACGATGACAGAAACCCAAAACAGATCAGTAGCCAGATCGTAGGCTACGATATGATACTCGTAGGCTACGATCTGGGGCTCGGAAAAACGCGAATTTAGGGTATTTAAAGACCTTTTTGAGCCCTAATTCGAGGTCAACTTCTCTGGGACGAATTCTCTACACTTGGAGACGAAAAACCAACTGTTCTTAGGGCTTGGAGAGTGATTCCTAACCATCTTGATCATCAACACAACACTCCGAATGATCTATCATATCAAGATTGAAGATCCAATGATGATGATGCGCGGCTAATCTTTCTGAATCATACTTGGGATGTAGAGTATTGTTTTCTTTCAGTTTTATCATGTTTTAAAGAACACTCATTTGTAATCATTGGTGATTGATCTATGAATATTGATACTTGGTATTGTTGAGCATTCAGTCGGTTTAGGTTTATTTCAATCAGAACGATTAGTTTGCCAATTGCTATGATACATGTTCATAGGGTTTTGTTGATTAGGTTAAATATGATGAAGCATACAATTGCCCTTGATTGAGTCACACTGGCAGGGACCATTTGATAACCAGTGCCGTGTGTTAGCGATTGTTGATGCCTAAGGTTTATCTAGTGAATTAACCAGATTTGATTATCAATGATTTATCTGTTATATGACATGAGATTACTGATTGATACATGCTTGAACCCCAGGTGTGATTTGTCTTTGTGAACTGTATGAATTCATTAAATTACTTGTTTACTTGTTTGATCTTAAAACCAATCATTTGCTAGTGTGATCAGCACTCTTGATAGAACTTCATAATTCCAACAATTTGTCATATATTACACTGACCACATACTCCTCGTGGTTCGACACCCTACTTGCCCTAACTAGTTTAAGGTGATTAGGTTATTTGATTATTATTATTGTTTTTTTGACTAGATCGCGACAACCTAGATCAGCCACCAAACCCTAAATTCCTACCATCCTATTACCTTACCCTTCACCATCATGGTTGAAACCACTGCTGAATCTAGCAACAATCAGCCACGGCTGATTCAAAAACCCTCCATCCTGTTTATTCTGTAAGCAACATTCAAGGGAAAGTAAATTCTAGATGGTGTGACAGTCACCTATGGTACATGGGTGAAATGCTTCAAAATTCATGCAAAAGGTTACGATGTTCTCAAACACATCGATGGCAACCCTCCTCCGGCAGCCACCGACGACGACTACGAATCTTGGGCAAAGATCGACGCTGTTGTGGCCCAATGGATTTACAACAGCCTCTCCAACGATCTAATGGGTCGAGTACTTGATGAAGATGCAACAGCTCGTGAGATCTGGCTTAAACTTCAAGAAATATTCCTTAATAATAAGCGGTCACGCGCCGCCGCTCTCCAACACTCCTTCAACAACTTAACCCTCGGTGTGTGCACATCCATGGATGATTACTGTCAACAATTAAAAACACTTGCAGAGCAGCTCGCGGATGTTGATCAACCTATGTCCGATGAACGCCTGGTTATACAACCGGTAAATGGGTTACCACCGGAATACGACACGGTGGCGGCCTTCATAAATCAATCCAATTGCTTATGGGACGATGCAAGAAACAAGATTCAGTTGGAGATCAATCGACAAACGGCATGGCAGAAAGCAAATCAATCGGTTCTTGTTACATCCAAAAACAACAACACCCAGCAAATCTCATCTCAGCCGTCGCCAAACACACAACAAAACAGTGCCCCGTATTAGAATTATGAATCCTATGGTCATCGAGGTTACAACAATCGAGGTCGTGGTCGTGGCAGGAATGGTCGTGGAGGCCGTGGACGTGGCCGGAACCCTAACTATGGGTATCACCAACAGCAGAACTTCAATAACACACCGGGAGGATACAATGCACCCAGTTGGTGGGCTTCTTCACCACCACCATGCCCTCATCCGGCCCATCCAGGGTGGGGATCTCCATGGCAACAAAGGCCCACATACAACACCAATGGTTCTGCTCCCTTTCAGCCCAGCCCATCAGCCAACTTGGTCTCTTCACACCAGGCCCAACTTCCGCAATTCCCTATACCTGCTTATCCGGTCCAACAAACTCAGTCCCATGTCAATTATCCACCTACAGCAGATCCAACTAACCCAAGTGAGATAGCAGCTGCTCTTAGTACCATGAACATCAATGCAACATCTCAACAACCTTGGTATATGGACACAGGAGCATCAAATAATGTGACATCGGACCCAGGTAAACTCACTGCTCCAATCTCTCATTATACTCAAAGTAATATATTTGTTGGCAATGGCTCTACATTGCCAATTACAGGATCAAGTAACGCTTTTCACCACACCCACGACAAAACATTCAAACTCAAAAACGTCCTTTCAACCCCCACTGTCATCAAAGATTTACTTTCAGTTCGTAAATTTACTACTGATAATTCGGTTTCACTTGAATTTGATCCGTTTGGTTTTACTCTTAAGGACTTCCAGACTGGACAGCACCTTTCACACCATGACAGCACCGGCGATCTCTACCCGTTCACTTCAGCACCATTTGCTCTCCTCACTTCTACAACCAATAAGTGGTATGATCGTCTCGGACATCCTGGCACACAAGTTTTGAAGTCTCTGTTTCGTCATTCATTAATTTCTTGTAATCAGAATTTGGATTCTTTTTTTTGCAATTCATGTCATTTAGCAAATAGTAAGCGTTTACCTTTGTTGAATCTAAATCTTTTACTATTGCACCATTTGATATCATACACTGTGACCTATGGACCTCCCCTGTTTTAAGTAAATCATCGTATAAGTACTATATGGTTCTAATAGATAACTTTTCAAACTACGTGTGGGTATACCCACTCAAATATAAATCTGAGGTGTTCAATAATTTTGTCAAATTTCACAAGTTCATCAAAACTCAATTTCATCGATCCATAAAAACCTTTCAATGTGACTTAGGGGGAGAATTTGACAACCATGCGTTCAAATCTTTTGCTCAAACCAAAGACTTCGCCTTCCGGTTTTCATGTCCTCAAACCTCCTCCCAAAACGGACGTGCCGAACGCATGGTTAGACGTATTAATGACATAATTCGAGCTCTCCTAACTCATTCACATCTTCCTCCAACGTTTTGGGTTGAAGCACTTCATACGGCCACTTATTTACATAACATTCTCCCAACAAAACGATTAAATTATCTCACCCCATGTTTTGCTTTATACAAACGTCACCCAACTTATGAACACCTAAAAGTTTTTGGTTGCGCATGCTATCCTAATATGTCCGCCACGCAAACAAACAAACTTTTACCTCGGTCCACTCGGTGCATTATCCTTGGATATCCAAACGATTTTCGAGGTTATCGGTGTTTCGATCCTCTAACCGGTAAAATCCATATTTCACGTCACGTGGACTTTGATGAAAACTCATTCCCATAATTTAATTCACATTCTCAATATTCTTATAAGTTTCTCGATGATGACAGTGGTCAAAGCATTCCCTACCAATTTCCCACCAAATCTCACCAAACAAACTCATCACCTACTGCCCATCATGCGAACACTCCATTTCAAACACCACTTCCCACCTTACCTAACTACAACAACAAAACTCCAACAAACAGTACCATCCCCCCACCCCAACCCGACATCGCTACCACCACAAACACCCGACTTCAGCCTCCACCACCTATTCAACCCATCAATACTCATTCCATGACAACCCTGGCAAAGCCGGTGTAACCAAACCCAATCCTCGCTACAATCTCCACACCGCCACCCCATACAACCTGTCACCATTACCTACATCATACCAAAAGGCGTTACATGATCCAAATTGGTATAAAGCTATGGCCATTGAATATAAAGCTTTGCAGGATAATGATACTTGGGAGTTAGTCCCGCGGCCTATCACACACCCGGTTATCCAATGTATGTGGCTTTTTAAACACAAGTTCAATCCCGATGGTACTCTTGGTCGCTATAAAGCATGGCTTGTGGTTAACGGGAAGTCGCAGACGGTTGGTATTGATTGTAATGAAACATTTAGTCCGGTTGTTAAACCGGCTACCATTCGGACGGTTTTATCGATCGCCTTGTCCAAACATTGGCCCATCAATCAACTAGACGTCACAAACGCGTTCCTTCACGGCTCATTACAAGAAACGGTATACATGCACCAACCGCCGGGCTTCGTTGATCGCAATAACCCACATCTTGTTTGTCGTTTACGTAAGTCGTTACATGGGCTCAAACAAGCGGCCAGGGCATGGTTTGATAGGTTCTCACGATACGTGCATGCACATGGCTTCAAGTCCAGCGTGTGTGACAGCTCCTTGTTCGTTTATCACCATGGAGGCGAAACCGCTTATCTTTTGTTATATGTTGACGACATAATTTTGACTGCTTCATCAACATCTTTGCTCAACAAGGTAACTGCCGTTCTATCTAAGGAATTTGCGATGAAAAACTTGGGCCATCTTCACCATTTTCTTTGTAACATCTCATATTTTTCCGTTAGTGTAAAGTTACCATCGTTTATTCATAAAAGAACTATTTATGCCAATTATGAAACTTATGGGTTACCTATGCTTATCTCTTAAATTTGTCTTTAATTTCTTTTAATGTAAAAGTTGATAAATTAACTATTGGATAATAATAATAATTGCAATAACAATAACAAAAGTAATAATTATAATAAACACTAACAATAATAAAAAAATAACAATAATAACAAAAATAAAAATAATAATGATGATGATGATAATAATAATAATAATAATAATAATAATAATAATAATAATAATAATAATAATAATAAATATTGAATAATTAATAAGTTAGTTTAAAGGTTAAAAAGATGAGGGGGCGTTATTGTCATTTTATAAACTTAAATAGAACTTTTAGGCATAAAATAATAAGAAATCAAAGTTGGAGGGCCATTTGTGTAAAAGTTCAAAATCACAGCCCAACCCCCCGCCCCTTTGCCCGTTTTTCCGGCCAGCCCTCCGGCTACCGCCGGAGCGGCTCCGGCCACCCCCAAAAGCCACCAAAATAAATCGATTCGACCCAAAATCATTCCAGAATCTTTCGTATACACGTTTCGAACTTGATTGTATCATTTAATTGTGTTTACGAGTCGGTTACGAACCGAAATCGATCGAGTAACCGGCGATGTAAACCCCCCGACCGTTTGAGCATTAAACGCTAATAATAACCAAATTAAAAGAACATAAACAATCATATAATCAATACCAAGCGTACACAACTATCAATTGCATCTGATAACACACAAACAAAGCAAAACCGATTCTCTTTCGCCGCGAACCTGCAAGCTAAGCGAGAACCACCTTCCGAGTGCTTTAAACCAAAATTAACATAGGGCTTTTGATCACCGAGACCCTTAGAAGCTTTCTGTACAACGGATTTGATTATCATCATTGTTTGGGCATCGATCGAGCATCAAGTGGTCGCGGCTTGTTCTTCGTCTGTTCTTAACATCAAATCATCTTTAATCGGGTAATTACACATATCCAAATACTCGATTTTAGTTGAGGATCAAAAGCCCTCACATTCATTTGGTTAACACTATCGATTTGATCCTCAATTTGGGTGCGGATCAAACTAGGGTTTATGTGAGATTAGGGATAACCATTTGTTTGTATTTAAAAGTCTTAAAAACCAAGTGAAACCGTGGCTGACAGCCTTGGTTCACTGGTAGACACATGCACACTGACCTTGAGGTCCCGGGTTCGAACCCGGGCACCCTCAAACCTATTTTTTTGGCTTTCTAGCCTTTAAAAAAATTACAGAAAATTGCTAAAAAACTATAAAATTAATTTTGTAAACTTTGTAAATTTTTAAAATCACCAAATTACTTCCTGCAATTTATTTATAAAAAATCCTTAGATTCTATCTAAAATTCTAAGTGAATGTTATAGTTAATATATATTTTATAAAATTTAGACTTAAAATACTAGTTATTATTTCAACCATTGTTTATTTAAGTTGTCAATTTAATCATGTTTATTTTTTTATTTATTACAAAACCTTAATTTAACTTTAGGAATAATATTAAATTTTATAAATGTTATTCTTGTCCCATATTTTATAATATAAATCGTTGCTACGAAAATTGATATCGTTTGTTAAATAATGACAAAAAAACCCCAAACCTCAAATAAAAACCCTAGCTCATAATAATACATTGAACTTAATATTAGACTTTAATCTTGTGCTTAAATATATTTAGGTGACTTGTGACGATACAACTTGGAACGACGTTTATTATTATTTTTATTAACCTTCATTGCATACTTATTGATCAAGTGAGTTTCCTTGCCCCTTTTTATGCTATTTCACACCGTTTTGGGGTGAAACATGTTACATTATTCAACAAACACTTATAAACGTTTAGATCTTATAAAAGCACATGCAATTCATACTTTTATTTTTGTCATGGTTATTCGTGTTATTGTAAGTCTTATATGAGTTACATATATTGTTTACAATCATTAACTATTGCTAGCCTGGCGACGTCTTAGATCTTTGGGCCTGACAAGCCTATTTGGTGCTAAAGTCGATGTATTGCCGACTCCTAGGAGCCGTATGCTTGTGCACTAGGGAACCAAGTACACTTAGCCACTCATATAAACATATAATCTAGTCGAGGTTTGATTGTACTATATGTGCTTTATAAACTTGCTAACTCATAACCTATGACATGAATTGCTACTTGAAATCCATGGTATATTATGTATGTGAAACCCTTGGGAACTCACCAACTTTATAGTTGACCCGTTATTTTTAACATGTTTCAGGAAATGCCCACGCTTGAAGTCATCATTTGAAGCTTGCAATAAACTAGGATTTGGACCTAGTTAAATGAATAAAATGCTTATGTTATGTTTTGTATTGTTTGGAATTTTTTTTATATTTGAGACTGATGAATGTATTTCATTTGAAACTTATGATAATATTATTTTCATTTAAGGATAGTGTTATGTGGCTGTGAACAATCTTAACCCTCACACCTCGACGATTCCGCCGTCAAGGTTGGGGTGTGACAGATTGGTATCAGAGCCCATAACTATAGGGATTTAGGTTATTAGAAATGGTGACCTAGACTATAGTTTATGCATGAACCTCATAGAATAATATTATTATTCTTGGAATTATATATTGTTTGCAAGCTACATAATGCTATGTCCTTTATGTGCAATTTGATGCCTTAGCATAGGATTGCCTAAACATTTCTACATGTCTCCCAAAACTTACATTTGACTCTTAGACTCTCCCCGAACATGAAATCTCTTAATCTTATTCTCGACGACACGTGGAATCGTATACTTATGCTTATGACTTGGATCTTTAGGCGTTATGTCTAATCTATATAAATCTCATCAAGGTTTTGATTTCATGAACTTAAGAAATATTGTGTGACACATAGACACCTGTATTCTGGATTTCCTGGCAAAAAGCCCTCGGGCTAAGGCAAGCGTATTCGTATAAATCTCATTGAGGGGCCCGTTACGCTACCTGGGGATTTCTGGGATGAGTGATAAACTATGGTCAAAATACACATATCTCTAAGGCAAATGGGTCAATTCACCTTGACGTGTCAACGTTTCCAAATGGTAATGCGTTACCAAATGGAATCATTCTGTGTACCTTACAACCCTTAGCTTGTCTTTGTCTAAACTACTATCCTTTGCTATTCTCATTCCTGTAACTAACTCATTTTGTATATCTAGCATGTCTCGTCATCATGGAAAGCGTGGAAGTTCCGACCGTAAGCTTGCAGCAATGATTGCTCGACAAATGGCTGCTGTACTCCCAACCATGGTTGCTGAGCTTAATAGCACCCTGATGGCTAATAGCAACAACAACACTAATGGGAACAATAGTGGTGCTCATGGAGAGAATAACAACAATCAACAAGGGAACACCCGTACCTGCACTTTCAAGCACTTTAGCTCTTGCAAGCCCACTAGTTTTAGTGGCAAGGAAGGAGCCACTGGTCTTCTTGAGTGGTTCGAGAGTATGGAGAACACTTTTGTCAACTGTGAGTGTCCCGAGGCACTCAAGGTTCGTTATGCCACAAGTATGCTACAACAAAGGGCACTTACCTGGTGGAATAGCGAGAAAAGAAATCGAGGAGCTGACGCTATTTTAGCACTCACTTGGGAAGAGTTCAAGACCATTGCCATCGCCAAGTTTTGCCCAAGGAGTGAAATACAAAAGCTTGAGGAGGAGTTCTGGAACCTAAAACAAGACGGTGGTGATCACCTAACTTATTCAACCAGGCACCACGAGCTGAGCATCCTGTTGCCTCACATGGTCGACACTGTACCCCGTAACATTGAAAAATTCATCAAGGGTGTACCACCCCAAATCCAAGATGCCGTGGTGGGTAGCCGACCCACAACCTTGGAAGAAGCCATTACTATTACCGCTCAACTCACCGAGAATCACATACGAGCAGGCACCATGTCTGTGAAGGGTGCAAAGAAAGTGGAAAGGGCGGTTACTGAAGCTATTAAGGAAACCAAAGCTGAACCATCTTATAACAACAACAACAACAATAAGAAGCGCAAGTTTACGCCAACACGCAATTATGCTGTGGCTGCACCCAAACCACCTCAAAGACAACTGGTACCCACGGCTACACCTGTGACCCAAGTGCCTGTGGCTGGGGCTTATGCTGGCCTTCAACCTATGTGCAACACCTGTAAGTATCATCATCCGGGGAACGCCCCGTGCCGCATCTGTACCTTATGCGGCAAATACGGTCACTTGGTTGCGGTTTGTCGTCATGCACCTAACAACGCCACAACTGTCACCAATCGTGCTTGCTATAATTGTGAGATCCTGGTCATATGCGTCCACAATGCCCTCGTCTTGCGGGTAATGTTCCACAAGCCCGGGGACGTGCTTTCAACATCAATGCTAATCAAGCACAAGCAAACAACGATGTGGTGAACGGTATGTTAAATTCAACCCTAACGTTTATGATCTAAGTCTCTTTCATACATTACCTATATCGCTAAATGCCTTAAACCTTGAACAGGTATGTACCTTATTAATAACACTTATGCATACGTTCTATTTGACTCTGGAGCCGATAAGAGTTTTGTTTCATTAGAGTTTGAACCCGTACTTGCTAAGCCACATACGAAACTAGAAAACCTCTCACCGTTGAAGTTGCCGATGGAGAACCGATCACCGTGGATGTCATTATCCGTGATTGCATCTTAAGTCTTGACACCCACGATTTTCTTATTGATCTTATCCCTATGAAACTTGGGAGCTTCGACGTCATCATTGGTATGGATTGGTTAGCCAAACACCATGCCGAGATCGTTTGTTTCGAGAAGTGCATCCGTATACCGTTATCATCTGGCGATACTCTAAAAGTGTTCGGCGAAAAATCTTCCAAAGGGCTTAAACTCATGTCTTGCACTCAAGCCCGAAAGTGTTTAAGTAAGAACTATATGGCGTTCTTGGCTTACGTGGTCAACACAAAAGTCAAAGGGAAAGAACTCAAGGACGTTCCGATTGTCCGAGACTTTCCGGAAGTATTTCCCGACGACCTTAGTGGGTTACCTCCCGTGCGTGAAGTTGAGTTTAAAATTGATCTAATACCGGGAGCAAACCCCATGGCTAAGTCACCGTATCGACTTGCACCATCAGAAATGCAAGAACTTTCTAGTCAACTTCAAGAGCTAACCGAGAAGGGTTTCATTCGTCCTAGTTCTTCGCCTTGGGGTGCACCTGTCCTCTTTGTGAAGAAGAAAGATGGATCGTTTCGTATGTGCATCGACTACCGTGAGCTTAACAAGCTTACCATCAAGAACCGCTATCCTCTTCCTCGCATCGATGACTTGTTTGATCAACTTCAAGGAGCTGCTATATTCTCGAAGATTGATCTACGTTCTGGATATCATCAATTACGAGTCCATGATGATGACATCCCTAAAACCGCATTCCGTACTCGTTATGGGCACTATGAGTTTATGGTGATGCCTTTTGGTTTAACCAATGCTCCTGCTGTTTCATGGATCTTATGAACCGAGTATGCAAACCTTATCTAGATAAGTTTGTGATCGTCTTCATTGATGACATACTTATCTACTCCAAGACTAGCACCGAGCATGAACTGCATTTACGACAAGTTCTTGAGTTGTTGAAGAAAGAACAATTGTACGCGAAGTTCTCGAAGTGTGACTTCTGGCTCGAGGAAGTTCAATTTCTAGGACACGTGGTGAATAGCCAAGGAATTCATGTTGACCCTGCAAAGGTGGAAGCTGTGAAGAATTGGTGTGTTCCCACGACTCCAACCGAGATTCGTTCTTTCCTTGGTCTTGCTGGTTATTACCGGCGATTCATCGCCAACTTTTCAAGGATCGCGAAGCCTCTCACTTCCCTGACACAAAAGAATAAACCATTCGAGTGGGGGCCCGAACAAGAAGAAGCCTTTGAAGTATTAAAGCACAAACTGTGCAATGCTCCTATCTTGACCCTGCCCGATGGAAACGATGATTTCACCGTATATTGCGATGCATCAAAACAAGGCCTTGGTTGTGTTCTTATGCAACGAGGAAAGGTCATAGCTTATGCATCGAGACAATTGAAGGTTCATGAAGTGAATTACACAACCATGATCTCGAGCTTGGTGCTGTTGTTTTTGCCTTGAAGATTTGGAGACATTACCTTTATGGTACGCAATGTATAGTCTACACTGATCACAAAAGCCTTCAACACGTTTTTAATCAAAAAGATCTCAATATGAGACAACGTCGTTGGGTTGAGTTGATTAGTGATTATGACTGTGACATTCGTTACCATCCTGGGAAGGCAAATGTTGTGGCCGATGCACTAAGTCGAAAGGTTCATACAAGATGGCCTCGTTCCAAGAAATTCGCGATCGACGACAATGGTTTGACACCTTGAGGGATTCGATACTGAAATTCGACTAGATGTCAACGAGGCTACTGTACTGCTACAAAACTTGAGAATAGATAGTGACATCGAGTCTAGTATCTTGGAGGCTCAACAAAGGGTTCAACAAGAAGGAAGAATGAAGGATGAACTGGAGCATAACCTTCTAACTCAACTGGAGACGAAACCTAATGGGTTGATGTATTTCGCAAACCGAATTTGGGTTCCAAATCGTGATAACCTTCGTACCCTTGTCATGAACGAAGCTCACCAAACTCGTTACTCTATTCACCCTGGCTCCGACAAGATGTACATGGATTTGCGTGGTCATTATTGGTGGCCTGGAATGAAGAAAGATGTAGCGACTTATGTAGCTAAGTGCCTCACGTGTACGAAGGTTAAAGCCGAACACCAACGTCCAAGTGGATTACTTGAGCAACCCGAGATTCCTGTGTGGAAGTGGGAACACATATCCATGGACTTCATAACCAAGCTGCCCCGAACCTCTCGAGGACATGATAGCATATGGGTGATCGTCGACCGATTGACCAAATCAGCACATTTTATACCCATACGTGACACTTACAAGACATCAAGGTTGGCTCGTATATACGTTGATGAAATTGTAAGTCGTCATGGGGTACCTCTTCACATCATATCCGACCGAGACGCTCGTTTCACTTCGCACTTTTGGTCGTCTATGCAAGAACTCTGGGTACTCAATTGGATCTAAGCACGGCTTACCATCCCCAAACTGATGGTCAAACCGAGCGAACCATTCAAACCTTGGAGGATTTGCTACGCCTTTGTGTCCTAGACTTTGGTGGTGATTGGGATACGCATCTACCGCTAGCGGAATTTTCGTATAACAATAGTTACCACTCGAGTATCAAGATGGCACCATTCGAAGCACTTTATGGTCGAAAATGTCGTTCACCGATCTGCTGGACCGACATTGGTGAAAACTTTATCACTGGCCCTGAACTCATACAAGAGACGACCGATAAAGTTTCTATCATCCGAAAGAACCTTGAAGTGGCAAGAAGTCGACAAAAGAGCTATGCTGATAAGCGACGTAAGCCATTGGAATTCCAAGTTGGGGAGATGGTTCTTCTTAAGGTTTCACCGTGGAAGGGTGTTGTTCGTTTTGGAAAGAAGGGTAAACTGGCTCCAAGATTGTAGGACCTTTCAAGATTCTGAAAAGGATTGGGAAAGTGGCTTACAAACTGGAATTACCTTCCGACCTTAGTGGAGTTCATCCTGTGTTCCATGTCTCGAATTTGAGGAAGTGCCTGGCTGACGAAGGTCTGCATGTCCCGTTGGATGACATCCAGATCGACGAGTCATTACACTTTGTCGAGAAACCCGTGGAAGTTATGGATCGCATTATGAAGAGGACTAGAACTACCACTACCCCAATTGTCAAGGTTCGTTGGGAGAATAAGCGTGGAGCTGAGTTCACTTGGGAACGTGAGGAGCATATGAAGCAGAAGTACCCGTTTTTGTTCGCATAGTTTCATTTTCTTAATTTCGGGACGAAATTCTTATAAGTTGGGGAGACTGTAACATCTCATATTTTTCCGTTAGTGTAAAGTTACCATCGTTTATTCATAAAAGAACTATTTATGCCAATTATGAAACTTATGGGTTACCTATGCTTATCTCTTAAATTTGTCTTTAATTTCTTTTAATGTAAAAGTTGATAAATTAACTATTGGATAATAATAATAATTGCAATAACAATAACAAAAGTAATAATTATAATAAACACTAACAATAATAAAAAAATAACAATAATAACAAAATAAAAATAATAATGATGATATAATAATAATAATAATAATAATAATAATAATAATAATAATAATAATAATAATAATAATAATATTGAATAATTAATAAGTTAGTTTAAAGGTTAAAAAGATGAGGGGGCGTTATTGTCATTTTATAAACTTAAATAGAACTTTTAGGCATAAAATAATAAGAAATCAAAGTTGGAGGGCCATTTGTGTAAAAGTTCAAAATCACAGCCCAACCCCCCGCCCCTTTGCCCGTTTTTCCGGCCAGCCCTCCGGCTACCGCCGGAGCGGCTCCGGCCACCCCCAAAAGCCACCAAAATAAATCGATTTCGACCCAAATCATTCCAGAATCTTTCGTATACACGTTTCGAACTTGATTGTATCATTTAATTGTGTTTACGAGTCGGTTACGAACCGAAATCGATCGAGTAACCGGCGATGTAAACCCCCCGACCGTTTGAGCATTAAACGCTAATAATAACCAAATTAAAAGAACATAAACAATCATATAATCAATACCAAGCGTACACAACTATCAATTGCATCTGATAACACACAAACAAAGCAAAACCGATTCTCTTTCGCCGCGAACCTGCAAGCTAAGCGAGAACCACCTTCCGAGTGCTTTAAACCAAAATTAACATAGGGCTTTGATCACCGAGACCCTTAGAAGCTTTCTGTACAACGGATTTGATTATCATCATTGTTTGGGCATCGATCGAGCATCAAGTGGTCGCGGCTTGTTCTTCGTCTGTTCTTAACATCAAATCATCTTTAATCGGTAATTACACATATCCAAATACTCGATTTTAGTTGAGGATCAAAAGCCCTCACATTCATTTGGTTAACACTATCGATTTGATCCTCAATTTGGGTGCGGATCAACTAGGGTTTATGTGAGATTAGGGATAACCATTTGTTTGTATTTAAAAGTCTTAAAAACCAAGTGAAACCGTGGCTGACAGCCTTGGTTCACTGGTTAGACACATGCACACTGACCTTGAGGTCCCGGGTTCGAACCCGGGCACCCTCAAACCTATTTTTTTGGCTTTCTAGCCTTTAAAAAATTACAGAAAATTGCTAAAAAACTATAAAATTAATTTTGTAAACTTTGTAAATTTTTAAAATCACCAAATTACTTCCTGCAATTTATTTATAAAAAATCCTTAGATTTTATCTAAAATTCTAAGTGAATGTTATAGTTAATATATATTTTATAAAATTTAGACTTAAAATACTAGTTTATTATTTCAACCATTGTTTATTTAAGTTGTCAATTTAATCATGTTTATTTTTTTATTTATTACAAAACCTTAATTTAACTTTAGGAATAATATTAAATTTTTATAAATGTTATTCTTGTCCCATATTTTATAATATAAATCGTTGCTACGAAAATTGATATCGTTTGTTAAATATAAATGACAAAAAACCCCAAACCTCAAATAAAAACCCTAGCTCATAATAATACATTGAACTTAATATTAGACTTTAATCTTGTGCTTAAATATATTTAGGTGACTTGTGACGATACAACTTGGAACGACGTTTATTATTATTTTTATTAACCTTCATTGCATACTTATTGATCAAGTGAGTTTCCTTGCCCCTTTTTATGCTATTTCACACCGTTTTGGGGTGAAACATGTTACATTATTCAACAAACACTTATAAACGTTTAGATCTTATAAAAGCACATGCAATTCATACTTTTATTTTTGTCATGGTTATTCGTGTTATTGTAAGTCTTATATGAGTTACATATATTGTTTACAATCATTAACTATTGCTAGCCTGGCGACGTCTTAGATCTTTGGGCCTGACAAGCCTATTTGGTGCTAAAGTCGATGTATTGCCGACTCCTAGGAGCCGTATGCTTGTGCACTAGGGAACCAAGTACACTTAGCCACTCATATAAACATATAATCTAGTCGAGGTTTGATTGTACTATATGTGCTTTATAAACTTGCTAACTCATAACCTATGACATGAATTGCTACTTGAAATCCATGGTATATTATGTATGTGAAACCCTTGGGAACTCACCAACTTTATAGTTGACCCGTTATTTTTAACATGTTTCAGGAAATGCCCACGCTTGAAGTCATCATTTGAAGCTTGCAATAAACTAGGATTTGGACCTAGTTAAATGAATAAAATGCTTATGTTATGTTTTGTATTGTTTGGAATTTTTTTATATTTGAGACTGATGAATGTATTTCATTTGAAACTTATGATAATATTATTTTCATTTAAGGATAGTGTTATGTGGCTGTGAACAATCTTAACCCTCACACCTCGACGATTCCGCCGTCAAGGTTGGGGTGTGACATTCTTGGTATAAATGTTACCCGTGCCAAGCATGGAATGTTCCTATCGCAAACTCAATACGCGCGGGACATACTCCATCACGCAAACATGAGCTCCTGCAAGCCTTCTTCCACACCCGTGGATACGTCCTCCAAGCTCAGTGCTGACAATGGAGAGCTTCTACCCGACGGGTCTTTGTATTGAAGCCTCGCAGGTGCGTTACAATACCTTACCTTCACCGACCCGATATAACATATGCCGTTCAGCAGGTATGTTTGTTCATGCACGCACCTCGCGAACACATTTGCTTTCATGAAGAGGATCCTTCGTTACATACAGGGTACTATCCATTATGGTTTGCACTTGACACCTTCCTCTCTCGTGTCTCTAACCGCTTATTCTGACGCCGATTGGGGAGGGTGTCCGGATTCCCGACGCTCAACATCTGGATATTGTGTTTATATGGGTAACAATCTTCTTTCATGGTCCTCCAAACGGCAACCAACAATCTCTCGATCAAGTGCAGAAGCTGAATACCGGGGTGTCGCAAATGTTGTAGCCGAAACCACTTGGCTGCAAAATCTCCTAAATGAGTTGCATATTCCCCTACATCGAGCCACAATTGTGTATTGTGACAATGTTTCGGCCGTCTACCTCTCAGAGAACCCGTTCAACATCAACGAACCAAACATGTGGAGATCGATATACATTTTGTTCGAGAGAAAGTTCGTTTGGGTCAGATACGGGTGTTACATGTTCCATCCTCATTCAGTACGCGGATATATTTACCAAAGGTCTCTCAAGACAACTCTTTGAATCGTTTCGGTCCAGTTTGAGCATTTTACCGCCTTCTCGCTCCAACTGAGGGGGAGTATTAGTGGATATTATTTATATATATTTAGCATATATTCTGTACCATAGAATCCATGATTGTAGGATGGTAGTTAGGTATGTGTATCTCCATATATATGGATTGTCATTCTCGGTAACCCCATTCATGAATTGATAATACCATAAAGGCTTTTACAAGTTTGTTAAAGTGATTTGTATGATTGTACCATTGTAGAAAAGAAACGTTGAACGGGATAAAGTCTAGAGTTTGTTGATGTTGGTAAATCTAAGATTAAAGCAATGAAGATGAAATTATGAATGATTTTGTTCAACGTTTGGTTTGACATACATACATCAACTTTATATACTTCACGAACCTAGTGCTTCTAACCAACACACTTATTAGAGAACATATCATTTATAATATGACAGTTTTACCCATAAACTTAATTTACAATAGAGACTCTAAGACCTATATGCTTAATAATACAAACAATGTTTAGTTTAACTTTCAACAATCTTCTTTAAACAAAATATAGTTCAAGTGAGGTCTTTACTTTCTTCATAACTTGATTACACCAATGTTGTTTCATCATCCTCGTATCGAATTAGATTAGCCTCATTTCCCCCATTTGGACATTCATTTATAAAATGTCCAAGCTCGTTACACTTGTGACATCTTATGTGACTATTGTCCTATTGGACTCCACCATCACCTTGACCTTCCCTGAACATCCGACCCGCATTTAGACACGTCCAAAGACTTTCCATTTAACTTTCCGACATTGCAATGCTTAGTGATTAACCTTATCTTTTCCATTTGCTACCTTGGTGAATAGTAGTTTACTATGCACATCTTCATAATATGTTCTTCGAAAGCCTTTAATCTTCCCATAACTTCTTGAAATGACATTATATTAAGATCAACAAACTACTTAATTATATAAACTATTTGCGTGAACTTTTTTGGTACTGAATCTATGAGGTTTTGAACAATCTTTTGCCATCCAATGTATGCTCGATACAGCTTGCTTGTAATGCAATCTCACTAATTTCCCCACATAGACATTATGTAAATAGTTAACCCTCATATTTTGATATCAAATTCTAACTCAAAGTGTGTGAATACATTCCTCCCTATCCCTGTCAACTCATATGTTTTAAACCTTTAATACGATCTAAATATCGCTAGCTGAAGCAATGTTACCAAATATCTTTGACTTAACTTACCATTGTTGGTTCCATTGCTTTCCAAATTCCATGGACGTTAAAGATTGCCATAATTTTTATATCCCAAATGTAATTTGTATATTTGAGAATTAAACATTGAAAAATCATAAACATCCCTCCTTTTTAGTGCTACAATTTCTTAGTCCTCTAATAAATCTTTGACCATAGATCATTGATCGGTGCCGAAGACTCGATCAAATAAGAAGATAATTTGCTTCTTTATGATTCCTAAATATCTTAACTAGTTAGGGTAAATAGGATGTTGATCCCACGAGGAGTCCGTGGATGGTGTCACGCGTAACTGATTCAAAAATACTTACTATTGTCACTAGACTGCAAATTAGAAATGAATGAATTTAACTTAAAAACGATCACTTTATGAAGCAAAATGAAAATTTGGACTTGATTTAAAACTATTTAGATGAAAGAGATCACAACCGGGTTTCAGGACTGTAACGGGATACGCGGCTTATCTGTACCTAATCTTGAAGTCAATAGACATAACTTGTTTATCACATATGTTGAAAGATAATTACCAACTTGATAACCGATTATATAAATTAACTAATAAACTAACTAATGCCACAATCTAGTAACTTTATTTGTAATCACCAATTAATGATAATAAGCTAATTATTTCTCAACGGTTAATAATATAAAATTGATAACTTGATAAGCACTAATCAAATCCACTAACAAGAATATTAATCAACACATGCTTCAAAACTCACAAACGAAGAAAATTTGCTAAGCAATCAAAGTTTGTCTGGAATGGGTAAAAGCACAAGCATGCATAGTCAATCATAAACCATCCACCTGGAGATGATCAATGGTGGTTTAGCCTTGTATCTTCATCATAATATCTTCGATCTTTACTTTGAGCATAAGAATCTTTGATCAATTGATGATTAGAGAGAGTTCAAGTACTCAAAATAGTCCAAAGATTCGTTCTTGAGGTTGGATGCAAGTCTCCTCTCAAAACCCTAATGTTAGGGCTTTTATATAATTCAAATTTCGAAATTATCCACCATGATGCGCGACAGGCCGTAAGTTACGGCCATAGGCCATAAGTTACGGCCTCCTTATTATGTGCATTATCTTCTTCATTTTCAGCACATGTCAAGCAATAATCTTTATATCCTTGATATCCTTTATGAATAATGCCCATTAGACTCCATTTAACCTACATTTCAAAAACGCAACAAAGTAATATCATTCGACATATAATGGATATTAAAAACGTGATATTAACTCCAATACATGTATGCATTATACCCATTATCAATTATGTCATCCTATTACCAATTTTGATGAATTTTTCTTCCCACAAATACTAGTAAGATCTTACTTTTATTTATCCCTCATTGTCAAAAAAATAAATTGATCTTACTTATTATACTTGTAAAATATTTCAAGAACAAGTTTTGTTTCTTTGATCTCCGGGTCTAATCAATTTTGTTGTTCTAATGTTGATAATTAATCCTGTCTTTTTATGGTTGTTAATCAATGCCGCTCTCCGTTGTTGATAATTAAACTCGTCTATCCATTGTTGATCTAGATCAATCCAACCAATCTGTTGTTGATCTTAATCTCCCTAGCTAGACCAAATTTCTAACCAGTTATTTTCTGTTTTAGTAATCAAGTCCCTCTTATCTTGTATGTTTCTTTTCTTAAAGTGTATATTCTTTTATTCTTTTTTGATAGAAAACATATAAAACAATACTATCTAATCAATTTCCCCCTTTAATCAATTTTAGGATCCGAATTTAATACTACTAAGCAGTAAGACAAATCAGATAACTTATCTTAATGAAAACTATCTTTTTTTATTTCAAGTTGAATTTTCACTTATTCATTTAGACACGAAAGTCACATACTCCTTTCTATAAAATTTCCTTTTCTTGATTGACCATTGGCAAAACGACCTTCAAAAGTGCAACTGATTCAACCCTTTGATTGTTTTTTATTATCGATTCAATTTATGTTATGATTTTGATTGATATTTAACAATCACAAGAAAAAAACCATTCTTTCTTCTTCTTTATCCCTTGATTGATTTCCCAGTCCATGTTAATTGCCTCTATGTTAATTCCTTGATATTTTCCTTTGATTAATGATAACAACTGGTTCTACTGGCCTCCGATCTTCATAGACCATTATGATACCACTATTGATAAATCAAAGATTAAAGCAATGAAGATGAAGATGAATTATGATTGACAAACATTAATTAACCAGTCATAAACTTAATTTACAATAAAGACTCTAAGACCCTATGCGTAATAATGCAAACAATATTTATTTTAACTTTCAAAGCTTGAGTCAATATAGTCTTTAGTATAATCCATGAATATTCAAGTAATTGGATAAAAATTTTTGTTTTTCTTTTAATTTTGTAACTGGTTTTTATTTTGTATATATTATTTAAAGCAGTAATTGTAATTGAATAAAGTGGCTAATTTTATCGTAGTTGATCTCATTCACATAATTAGGCTCAATAGTTTTTGACTAATCTAACATTTTGTTATTATAGCCACAGGTTCTCTCATATGTGTTTCAGCTGCTCTTTCAAGCATATCATATGGTTGGTGAAATGACAAATGAAGCACTAATGGTTATTAAATAATTTAGGTGTTGTTTTATTAAAAAAAATTGCTTGGATTTACTCACTGAATTTGAGTTGTTATGTTCAAAAGTTATAACTGTTGAAAAAAATATTATTCTGACAAATCTTGAAATTCTCATTTGAAAGATGATAACTTCACACTTACTGTAGTACATTGTCCAAGGTGCTGTTTGTTTTTCTTCAAAAGCTCTTCCCACCTCTTCATCTGCGCGTACGCAGACGCGGGAAGAGGTTTTGATGCGCAGACTGTTTGATTTTTGGTAGACGTTTCATTAAAAACGTCTTCCTGACGTCTGCGTGGAGAAGAGGTGGACTTACCACTTCTGAGGTCTTCTAACCTCTTCTCACCTCCCCCACCTCCCCCACCTCCCCCACCTCCCCCACCTCCCCCACCGGCCGCCCCACCTCCCCCTCCAGCCGCCCCCACCGCACCCTCCTGCCGGACCACCGCAGCCACCTCCGGCCACCGCGAGCCCTAGCAGCCCTCCGGTGGTCCAGTCACGAGGCCTAGCTACTGTGACCTTCTTCGATCCATCTCGAGATTGAAGATCGATCAAATGTCTGCCCGGTGGATATTATCACCGGATCCATCATCAATCTAACGAAATCGGGCAACAGAAATCTTTAGGAATCGTTATGAACGTATCAGCAATTTCTTTAGAATTCGATTCTGAGATAAACCCACCAAGATCACTCTCGTGATTCACAATTTGTTCTTCTAAGAATCTACAGTACCTAATCATGGCAATAAACCCACCAAGAACTGAAGCAGAAGGTTCAAGATCACTCTCGTGATTCACAATTTGTTCTTCTAAGAATTCGATTTCAACCCTACAAGCCCTAGAATCAAGAATCCCCAATTCTGAGATGAAAAATTCATGAAATTCATCGAAACTCGGAATCCTTCCGTTCCCAAATTCGTTCATCAGATTGAAGAATTTCAACCGTAACGATTCATCATGTTCATCTATAAACAATTGATCCCTAATCGACTGCTTTTATTATATACTCAAATATAATCAAAAAGAGGTATGTGTTTGTCTTATATGCTCAAATATAATCTAAAGAGAATTGAAGATCCTGAAGCTTTGTTTTTTTTGTTTCTGATCTGGTTTATGATTTCATTTTAATTACAGAATATTTTAGAAGTACGCAGATGTTAAAATCAAACAGTCTTTTTCTTGCAGACTGCAGACGTTTGGTCCACCTCTTCTGCTGCAGATGTCTGCAGATGTGGTCCGCAGACTGCAGACGTTTTCCTGCAGAAAAAACAAACAGCACCCAAGTCAATTCATGCATTGTCCAAGACGGTCTCATCTTAAATTACTTTGAGTAAGGTATTTAAAATGATGTCCTAGTAAATGTATTCTATTTAACAAGTCGGAAAGTATATATATATATGTTTGAGAGGATATGTTGACTCAGACCAAAGAAAATGTTTGTCACCAAGGAGATTTGTTACCGGATATGGTAAGTTCTATGGATACTGTTTGGTTTCATGGAAAGCAAGAAACAATCAAATCTTTTTCGTTCTTCTGAAGTAGAATATCATGCTATGAGTTTTTACTTATGAACTAATTTGGATACTTCAGTTTTAACAAATTTAAAACAACCTCAATAGTTGTGTGTGAATTTGTACATTGATACCAATGCATCTGTTTTAATTTCTTAAAATTTTATGTTCCATGGTAGAATACGGAACATTTCAAGATTGATTTTTATTTTCTTCGAGAAAAGGTTGTTTTAGGAGTTTTTAAGATTTTACATTTGATACGTTGTGGTGGTGTCTGATGATATTTTTACAAAAAATTTTTGACGCTAAACAAATGATTATTTTAATAATTAATCGAATATGTACAAGTTTATACTTATTAAATTGAGAACGGGAGTTAAAATTAAATCTAAGACAATTTTCAAGTTGAAAACTTATGGCTTGTTGAGTAATTGCAAACTGGAATGTCAAAGCATATATATAAGGAATGTGATGGCCGCATTTTTCATTTTAGTAACTCTAATTTTGTCTTCTACGCTCTAATACTCCCTAGAAGCTAGCTACGATTGTCGAATTAATCTGTTGATCTGGTTAGACGTAACTTTTAATTCAGTCTTATGTTCATCGTTGTGTAGGATAAAAGTATTTATGTTCAGATTGTCTATCATCGTTGTTAATATGCAATCACTTGTTAGGTTTGTGCTATATGCTTGCTTCTACATAAAACATGAATTTTTATGTTTTTTACAGGAAGCTATAATATTCTTTGGGTTCAAAAATATATTTAACTTATCTCTTAAGAGCACCCATCCACAGTTTTCTCCAATTTCTTAGGATTGATTATCTAGAATTTAATAAAACCAATTATAATCCTATTAGATCTCTGGCAAATAAAGATAATTAAATCTTAACTAAAGTTCTATTAAGACCCTATCACCACGTCATCATATACAAACTAAACCCTTGAAATTGAAAGTCCCACACTTTCCAACTATACCTCAAATTCATTATTATTTTTTAAGGCACCAAAATTTCGGATGTAACAAAAGCTTCTTCAAATTGCAGAAATTGGTTTAGCTATCCTTGTTCCATGTTGTCCATTTGTAACCTTGTTTAAGTAGGTGATGTGAGTGTGTTGAAAAGGTAATTTAAGGGTTTAAATGTTAATATTATGTTTGATTACTAGTGTTTATGCATTTGATTATGTTGAATAGGTTAACTAGGAGTTTGAAGTGATTTTGTAGGTAAAATAACCAAGTTGGAAGCTTACATGGTGAAACAAGACATTGGAGGGGCCAAAAAACAAAGATTTAAAGGGCAGCAGAAAAATTCCTACCGTAGCCTACTGTAGCCACCATAGGGTACGCCAGCATCAGCAAAAAAACAACAGAAAGCCCCCAGCGTAGGCTACGTTGGCAGGCGTAGCCTACGCCAGGGCCTCCGTGGAACACCTATAAAACCGCATTTTTGTTAGGTTTCACCCACCACTTACCCTCTATTCGACCTAGGACGATCTTAGACGATTTTTAGGAGTTCCTAGGCCTGAAATTCACCATTCTACATCATTCTAACACCATCCAATCATCTAATATGCAAATCAACAACGGTTTTTGAAGATCATTCAAGAACAATGAGCGGCTAGTCTTCTCTTGATCTACTTCGGGTAATAGGTTTTGTGTGATTAGGTTTTCGTTGTGTTTGACTTGTGTTGGGATTGAACTTTAGAACCCGTTAAGTTCTTTGATAAGTTTAACTTGTGTTTTAATTATTTAAACAATTGTTTTGGTTAATCATTATTTGAATATTATGTGATATTGCGCGAATCATATGGTTGTAAAGTTTTGGTTATCAATTGAATTGGTATTGTGTATTAAGACCCATCAAGTCTTGATTATCAATATCACTTAGTCATTATACACATAAAATCCCCATTAAGGATTTTCCACCAAGTTGGACTACACGATTGCCGAAAGCCAAACCTTAATCCCGGAGTAGATTACTCTTTCTCATAATTGTCTTCTTAATCATGTTCACGCATTTACAATTTGTTTTCTTAGTTAATTTCTTAATCATTCCAAAAATCCAATTTTCACAGGCAAGAGGCAATAGTTTAAGTAATTTGATAATTTGGTTAACCGTTTCTTACAAATCTATTTACAACACACCGACCACTAATTCCACGAGGTTCGACAACCCTACTTACCCTAATTAGTTTAAGGTGAATAGGAACACACATTTAACATCTTATTTGATTGTTACTTCGACAACGATCAGTAGGAGGATATTTTTAACTTTCGTTATAGTAACTCTAATCATCATACTGTGTTAATAATTTAATCTAATTTTTAGTCACAAAACACATAATATTAAGAAGAGTAAATTACCATTTGCATCCTTGAGGTTTGGTAATTTTAACCATTTGCATCCCTACAGTTTAAAAATCCTCATATACACCCTAATGTTTCATTTTTGTTCCCATTTGAATCCAAAACACTAACAACCTTAACTTATTCTGTTAACTTTTTATAAAATGACAAAAATGCCCTTAGCTCAACCACTACACAATATAAAAACCCTAACCCACTACTCTTTTTTCTCTCTCGCTGGAGTCAACAACCACTGCTACCTCCACTGACTCCTCCCGCCGTTGCCACCACCTCCATCACCACCACCTCCACAAATGTCTGGATTTGGGGATGTGGGCGCCGCCGTGTGCGTTAAGGTCCCAACAACATTCGCCCGAATCGTCTCCACTTTATGCGATTCACACCAGTCAACGTTGGGTCTTCCGGTGACTCCGGCGGCATTGAACACATGGGTCGGGTTAACGGCGTCAATGTCGGCGATCAAGCTGTTGCGTGACTCAAGCCGACTGGAGCCGTAGGCGAAATGAATGGCTTGAGATTGACAGATTTGGCCCAATAAGCCGCCGATCCAGCCGGTTTTGCCGTAGATCAAGAAGTTGTACGGCTTCGCCGACGATTGGGAACCCATGTGTAACACACCACCTTATTATCATATTTTATAAAACCTGTTTGAGGTGTAAAAGATTTTTCGCTTAGGTCCCAGTTAAAATCTCTATTTTTAAAACTCTATTACACATACCCATGACTACGTCAACACACTATTACGTTTTACACACCTCAAATTACATTTAGGTAATTTACATAACGTAAGTTTGTTTAAAAGAACTAGTTAACCACCCATTGTTCGATCCACAAGCATCTTCATCGATCACTTTTGCCTTCTTGGAACATTCCTACAAAACAACCACTTTTATCACATTAGTCCATTAGAACTAAGTAAGGACTCTTATACTTACTTTACAGGTTATTAGGAGGTGTTTTGGGGCTTAAAATATCAATCGAAAACACAAGTGACAAGTTAAACCCACCGTAATTTACGGTGGGTACCGTAAATTACGGTACCCAGGGATCTCAAACCCACCGTAAGGCAGTGATTTTCTGCCGTATTAATTTTCCAGGCTACCGTAAATTACGGTGCCTACCGTAATTTACGGTAGACCCAGTTATTTTGTTCTTCTCAACATTTTGACCCGTTTCGTTTGTTTCGACTTTTCAATGATTCCGGGTCCATTTCAACATCTCTATTTGCTCAATTTAGAAGCTTTAACTCTCTTAGCTTCGACTACTTGCAACTATCACATTATCACCCATTCTATAATCACACTTTCGTATTTAAATAGAAATGGGTCATAATTCCACTTTCAAGCTAGTCATTCACTAACTTGGACTAGCATATTAGATTCGGATCACACACCTATACACTTCGCTATACATCTTTATGTTTGACATACACACAGTCGCCAAACCAAACGTTTATCACCCACTGGTGAATTAGGCTTACACACAGTAGCCAAAATATAGTTTATCACTCACTAGTGATTTAAATGTTACCACCGTAACTAAATATATTTATAACCCCTCCAGGTTTGGTTCACACACCTGTGAACTATACCGGTATATTTATTTCATGCACACGCGCATGAAGCTTCAACCCAATTCATGCACTCGAGCATGTATACTTACTATTACTATAACCATTACTTATGGTCATTATTCACAACTCACCTTTACTCAAGAGTACATATATAAAAATCATAAAGATAAGACTATATATGGTTATAAGGTTAATGTCCTTACCTTAAGCAAGCTTCAACTCAACCTTTGTCTTTGCTCACCGCTTTGCTAATACTCCCTTCACCTAAACATATGTTTAGGATTAATTTAGCAAATACATACATATGGTATAAACCAATCCATATGACCCATTTATGACTAGTTTTAAGCATAATTAACTTTATATTGACCCACCGGTCATTCTATTTCCACTTTGCCCCTCCTTTCATATTTCGAACTTCTTGGAGGCATTTCATCAAACACCTTATGGGCATGATTTATAACCCAACACATTTCATACAACTACTTTGCTATAAACCATCTAGTTTCAAAATTGGCATACATGATACATAGAACACCTAATACATACTATTCTAAGTTCAACACCTATTAATTTGATCATAGATGAATTTCTCCTCAACACCCCAAACATGAACTAACTACTTAGCAAGAAAACATCCAATTTAAGACTCACCTTATGAGTTAGATGCAGGAATTAGATGATTTGTAACTCAATTCCACAATTAGAAGTTTGAATTCAACACAACCGCAACTCAATTTGACTAGGGTTCTTGATCTCCTTCCTCCTTCCCGTTCTCTCCCTTCGTGTGTGTGTGTGAGAATGTCCAGGAGGTTCTACACCTCCTTACTAATATACAAATTTAATTTTTCTCAATTGGCAAAAGTAGTCCCTCTAGTTACTTTTAGTTATTTACACTAACAATACTAACTTAACTCAGTTAGTTCTAATTTAACACTCGTTTTATTTAAAAACACAAATTATAAAATTACCTAAAATGGGACGTTACAAGTTCTCCCCCACTTGGGAAGTTTCGTCCCCGGAACTTATTGACGCATCAAATTAGTAAGGGTAGCATTTTTTCATCTCGTCTTCTAGCTCCCAAGTGACATCCGACCCTTTTCGGTTCTTCCACTGTATCAGCACTTGCTTTATCTCTTTGTTTCTCAGCCTTTTGATTTTTCTGTCAAGTATTACCACAGGTTCTTCTACATAATTCAGCTTATTATTAATCACCAAGTCCTTATACGGGATATACGCTGATTCATCTGCTAGACATTTTCTCAAATGAGAGACATGAAAGGTATTATGGACCCCACTTAGTTCTTCTGGTAGCTCAAGACGATAAGCAACCTTGCCCACCCGAGCTATAATTTTAAATGGTCCAATGAATCGCGGTCCTAACTTTCCTCGCTTTCGGAATCGAATTACACCTTTCCATGGAGAAACCTTTAATAACACATAATCTCCTACTTGGAATTCAATCGGTTTTCTTCTTCTATCCGCATACGACTTTTGGCGATCTTGAGCCGCCTTTAGATGAGCTCGTACTTGATCAATGTGTTCATTAGTTTTTCTCACCACTTCGGTACTAGCTAGCTCTCGTGGACCAATTTCTCCCCAACATACGGGAGTTCTACATTTCCTCCCATATAACATTTCATACGGCGCCATTTTCATCCCCGAATGATAGCTATTATTATAAGAAAATTCTGCCAAGGGTAGATATGTACCCCAACTACCTCCGAAATCAATAATGCACGCGCGCAACATATCTTCTAGGATTTGAATAATCCTCTCACTTTGACCATCTGTTTGTGGGTGATATGCGGTGCTAATCAACAGTTTGGTACCCATATCTTCATGAAATTTTCTCCAGAACCTCGAAGTAAATCGAACATCTCGATCTAATATTATGGATACAGGTATGCCATGCTTAGACACAATTTCCTTGATATATATTTCTGACATTGTTTCCGATGAGTAAGTCTCCCGGATTGGAATAAAATGAGCACTCTTTGTCAATCTATCCACTACTACCCAGATGGTATCATAGCCTTTTCGGGTTTTTGGAAGCTTTGTTATTAAGTCCATGGCTATACGATCCCACTTCCAAACTGGAATTTCTAAAGGTTGTAATTCACCATGTGGTTTTTGATATTCTGCTTTTACTTGTAAACATGTTAAACACTTTTCCACATATTTAATGATATCACGTTTCATTCCTGGCCACCAATAATTCACTTTTAAATCACAATACATCTTAGTAGCTCCTGGGTGAATCGAATACTTAGATTTATGTGCCTCATCCAGTATCAATTCTTTTACTGGACAAGTTGGAGGAATCCACACTCGTCCCCTCATTGTTTTTAATCCATAACTGTCTTCCTTTAGGATTTGCACTTGACCCTGAATACGGTTTCGTTTTCAATTCTCCTCTTTGAGTGCCTCCATTTGCGCTTCTTTAATTCGCTCGATTATGCTTGAGTTAATCATTATTCTCATCGCTTTTACTCTAATAGGCTCATACTCATCTTTTCTACTTAATGCATCCGCTACCACGTTAGCCTTCCCAGGATGATATAGGATTTCACAGTCGTAATCCTTTAATAATTCCAACCAACGCCTCTGTCTCATATTAAGCTCTTTCTGAGTGAAGAAATATTTTAAACTTTTATGATCGGTAAAAATAGTGCATTTCACACCATAGAGATAATGCCTCCAAATTTTCAAGGCAAATACCACCGCGGCCAGCTCTAAATCATGTGTTGGGTAGTTCATCTCATGTGTTTTCAGTTGTCTTGAGGCATAAGCTATCACTCTACCCCTCTGCATCAGAACACACCCCAACCCAAAATAGGACGCATCAGAATACACAACAAAATCCTCATTCCCCTCGGGTAATGCTAGTATTGGTGCCTGCGTCAATCTTAATTTCAACTCTTGAAACGCTTTTTCTTGTTCGACATCTCATTTAAAAATAATCCCTTTTCTAGTAAGTTTAGTTAACGGAGAAGCTATTTTGGCAAAGTCTTGAATAAACCTCCGGTAATACCCTGCTAGGCCCAAGAAACTTCTAATCTCAGTTGGAGTTTTTGGAGGATTCCATTTCATTACTGCTTGAATCATTGAGGAGTCTACTTGAATCCCATTTGCATTTACAACATGCCCTAAAAATTGCACTTCTCGTAACCAAAAATCACATTTTGAAAATTTAGCATATAATTTTTCTTGTTGAAGAGTTTCCAAAACCTCTCGTAAATGGCGCGCATGCTCTTCTTCACTTTTAGAATACACTAATATATCATCAATGAAAACAATAACCGAACGGTCTAACATAGGTCGACATACCCGATTCATTAAATCCATAAACGCCGCCGGTGCATTTGTTAACCCAAAAGACATCACAAGAAACTCATAGTGACTGTAGCGAGTACGAAACGCTGTCTTAGGTACATCGTCCTCCTTTATCCTTAGTTGATGATACGCTGACTTTAAATCAATCTTTGAAAACCAAGACGCGCCTTGTAGTTGGTCAAATAAATCATCAATCCTAGGTAAAGGATATCGGTTCTTGATAGTCACCTTATTTAATTCTCGATAATCAATACACATTCTAAAACTTCCATCTTTCTTTTTAACAAAAAGAACTGGTGCACCCCACGGGGAGATGCTTGGGCGAATAAAACCCTTTTCAAGGAGTTCTTGTAATTGTTTCATCAACTCTTGTAATTCAGATGATGCTAATCGATATGGGGCTTTAGCAATAGGTTTAGCTTCTGGTACTAAATCAATTCGAAACTCCACATCTCTTACAGGTGGAAGGCCTGGTAAGTCATCTGGAAACACCTCAGGAAATTCTCTAACCACTGGAACATCTTCTAATTTCGGTACACTCTGGTTAGTATCAATTACATATGCCAGGAAACATTGCCCTTCACGCCTCATATGCTTTAGGGTCTTAATTAATGAACACAACACTACTCCTTTACACTTTTCTCCGTGAATAACTACCTTATGGCCCCTCGGAGATTTTAACTTTATCTTTTTATGATGACATACAATATCAGCCTGGTATGTAGAAAGCCAATCCATTCCCACAACCACATCAAACTCACCTAAGGTCATAGGTATTAGATCAATAGGATACTCTTCCTTCTTAATAGTTAACCTACACCCTCGGTAAACTTCAAACACTAAAATGTTTTAGAATTAGCCACTTCGACCTCTACTGGTGCAGACAATGTACTTATTTCAAACAAAGGATGAGACGCAAATTTAATCGACACAAACGATCTATTAGCACCGAAATCAAATAACACATACGCAGGTAAAGAATTTAACAGGAAAGTACCCGACACCACATCGGCGGTCTTTTTAGCTTCTTCAGCTGTAATTTGAAAAGCCCTTCCCCTTGCCTTCGGTATTTCAGGTTTCTTTACACCGCTCTGAGCGCTCGAACTTCCACCAGTTTTCAAATCTGGACATTCACTCCTCTTGTGCCCAGGTTTATAGCAATTGAAACACAGCTCCAACTGACTGGTGCATTGGGTAGACAAGTGTCCGGGCCTCCCACATCTAAAACATGTTCTTGGTGGTAAACGGCATTCCCCCGGATGCCTCTTGCCACAGTTAACACACGGTTTAATTTCTTTAACCTGACTCGGCTTCTTAAATTGGGTAGAAAATTTAGGCTTCTTGGAAGGTCCTTCATCCTTATGTACGGGCCTTTTTTCACCACGCTCCATCTGTCGTTTCAACTCAGCTTCTCTCTCCCGAGCACAATCTATAAGTTCCACTAGGGTCTCACATCGAGAAGGTGTAAGAAACTCCCGGTATTTAGCATTTAACATCCCATAGTACTGATTAATCCACATCCTTTCTGTTCTTAAAAAGTCGCGACAGAACTTAGCCTTTTCATAGAAAATCGCCGTGATGGTATCTATGTCCTCATCCTTCTGTCGTAGTTGTAAGAATTCTTCATAAATTCGGTTGATCGCCGCTTGCGAGCTAAACCGCTTTAAAAATCTCTCTTTAAACTCCTCCCAAGTCATTACTCGTATACCTTCCAAACCAACTTCTTCTCGCACTAAATCCCACCAGTCTTTACCCCGCTGTTTTAACTGGCCACCCGCATATATCACCCTATCATTAGGATCACAATGTGAAGTTTCAAACGTCCCCTCTATATCCGAGATCCACCGTATTGCTAGCAATGGGTCCTTTTCACCATTAAACTCAGCTGGTTTACATGCTACAAAATCTTTATACGTTACCCGTTTGGGTGCTTTCTCAGTTTTCTCTCCAACCTGCAACACTGTAAGTTCCTGTTGTATAAACTCTTGTAGCGTTCTTTGCATATCTTCCATGTACATTGGTAAATTGGCCCCTATGGCTTTAGCCACTTCTTCATTAATAATCTTTCTCATCTCTGAATTACTTGATTCACATTCCTCGCGAATATGTTCCTCAGCCATCCTTGATGACTGAAATATAACTCAAGTTCAATTTTATATTTACTGCATCACTATGCTTATAATCATGTAAATCACATATTTATATTCATAAAAACTTTCACACATATTGCATATTAACACAGGTACACTAACCTTGATTGATGGCTCAGTGATCGAATCTTGGAATCGAACAAGTTCTCTTCTATTATCACGAGCACAAGGTTTGAGTTCAAGCTTTCTCTACTCACTTGAATCCCTCAAACCACGGCTCTGATACCAACTTGTAACACACCACCTTATTATCATATTTTATAAAACCTGTTTGAGGTGTAAAAGATTTTTCGCTTAGGTCCCAGTTAAAATCTCTATTTTAAAACTCTATTACACATACCCATGACTACGTCAACACACTATTACGTTTTACACACCTCAAATTACATTTAGGTAATTTACATAACGTAAGTTTGTTTAAAAGAACTAGTTAACCACCCATTGTTCGATCCACAAGCATCTTCATCGATCACTTTTGCCTTCTTGGAACATTCCTACAAAACAACCACTTTTATCACATTAGTCCATTAGAACTAAGTAAGGACTCTTATACTTACTTTACAGGTTATTAGGAGGTGTTTTGGGGCTTAAAATATCAATCGAAAACACAAGTGACAAGTTAAACCCACCGTAATTTACGGTGGGTACCGTAAATTACGGTAACCAGGGATCTCAAACCCACCGTAAGGCAGTGATTTTCTGCCGTATTAATTTTCCAGGCTACCGTAAATTACGGTGCCTACCGTAATTTACGGTAGACCCAGTTATTTTGTTCTTCTCAACATTTTGACCCGTTTCGTTTGTTTCGACTTTTCAATGATTCCGGGTCCATTTCAACATCTCTATTTGCTCAATTTAGAAGCTTTAACTCTCTTAGCTTCGACTACTTGCAACTATCACATTATCACCCATTCTATAATCACACTTTCGTATTTAAATAGAAATGGGTCATAATTCCACTTTCAAGCTAGTCATTCACTAACTTGGACTAGCATATTAGATTCGGATCACACACCTATACACTTCGCTATACATCTTTATGTTTGACATACACACAGTCGCCAAACCAAACGTTTATCACCCACTGGTGAATTAGGCTTACACACAGTAGCCAAAATATAGTTTATCACTCACTAGTGATTTAAATGTTACCACCGTAACTAAATATATTTATAACCCCTCCAGGTTTGGTTCACACACCTGTGAACTATACCGGTATATTTATTTCATGCACACGCGCATGAAGCTTCAACCCAATTCATGCACTCGAGCATGTATACTTACTATTACTATAACCATTACTTATGGTCATTATTCACAACTCACCTTTACTCAAGAGTACATATAATAAAATCATAAAGATAAGACTATATATGGTTATAAGGTTAATGTCCTTACCTTAAGCAAGCTTCAACTCAACCTTTGTCTTTGCTCACCGCTTTGCTAATACTCCCTTCACCTAAACATATGTTTAGGATTAATTTAGCACATACATACATATGGTATAAACCAATCCATATGACCCATTTATGACTAGTTTTAAGCATAATTAACTTTATATTGACCCACCGGTCATTCTATTTCCACTTTGCCCCTCCTTTCATATTTCGAACTTCTTGGAGGCATTTCATCAAACACCTTATGGGCATGATTTATAACCCAACACATTTCATACAACTACTTTGCTATAAACCATCTAGTTTCAAAATTGGCATACATGATACATAGAACACCTAATACATACTATTCTAAGTTCAACACCTATTAATTTGATCATAGATGAATTTCTCCTCAACACCCCAAACATGAACTAACTACTTAGCAAGAAAACATCCAATTTAAGACTCACCTTATGAGTTAGATGCAGGAATTAGATGATTTGTAACTCAATTCCACAATTAGAAGTTTGAATTCAACACAACCGCAACTCAATTTGACTAGGGTTCTTGATCTCCTTCCTCCTTCCCGTTCTCTCCCTTCGTGTGTGTGTGTGAGAATGTCCAGGAGGTTCTACACGTCCTTACTAATATACAAATTTAATTTTTCTCAATTGGCAAAAGTAGTCCCTCTAGTTACTTTTAGTTATTTACACTAACAATACTAACTTAACTCAGTTAGTTCTAATTTAACACTCGTTTTATTTAAAAACACAAATTATAAAATTACCTAAAATGGGACGTTACACCATGGTGGATTGAGATTTCAGGGTGGTGGTGGGAATTAAGATGATGTATGTTTGGAGTGTGATTTTATGAAGATTTTTTGGGGTGCGAAGTCGGTGGAAGAAACAGGCGCCAGTGAAAAAGATGAATTGATGCCTGGATTTGGGGATTTTGGGTGTGGGTGAATGTTGACCACATGTTTGATTTAAGGGCATTTTTGGATGTCTTGATTTGGGGATGTGGGCGTCGTCGTGTGCGGTGGTGGTGATGGAGGTGGTGGCGACGGCGGGAGGAGTCAGTGGAGGTAGCGGTGGTTGTTGACTCCAGCGAGAGAGAAAAAAGAGGGTAGTGGGTTAGGGGTTTTTATATTGTGTAGTGGTTGATTTAAGGACATTTTGTCATTTTATAAAAAGTTAACAGAATAAGTTAACGGTGTTAGTGTTTTGGATTCAAATGGGAACAAAAATGAAACATTAGGGTGTATATGAGGATTTTAAACTGTAGGGATGCAAATGGTCAAAATCACTAAACCTCAAGGATGCAAATGATAATTTACTCTATTAAGAATTAGGAGTACCAATCTTTAGTATTAATTTAGTCTTCAATCCTAAAAATACGAAGTTAAATTAACAGCTTGTTTGTAAAAGAGAAACTGAAACACTACAAGAAAAATGACATTCAGCAAGGACAAAAGTCCTCGCTAAATGTTAGAATGTCCTCACTGAAGATGTATAGCGAGGACATGTCCTCGCTGGAATTTCCTCGCCAAAGCCCCGTGGCTACAGGTCTACAGCAAGGATAGTCAACGAATACAGCGAGGACATCTCTGATTTTTGAAAAAGTAATTAAATACCCTACAGCAAGGACTTTGTCCTCACTATAAAATTTACTTTAAATAATTATAAAAATACATATAACATATATATTTATACATTATACATGTATAAATGTATTATAAACGTATTTGTTAATATATTTATACATTATACGTGTATTTATTAAATACCCTACAGCAAGGACAAAGTCCTTGCTGTATTTTAGAGAGGACTTTTGTAGTATTTTATTTTGTCATTGCTAAAGACTTTAGAGAGGACTTTGTCCTTGCTGAATGACTGGGAATTTCACAGCCATTTTTGCTGTAAATGCAGCTTCCCGCCCAGAATTTTTCTGGGTCAATGCCTGTTCTGTTTTCCAGATTTCCATCAAACACCAATGATATAATCAATCATACAACCAAAATATCATCATACCATAATCGGTTACATAATCTAATATCAATATCTAAGTTCAAATGATAAATTTGGTTACATAATTTAATACCAAGATCTAAGTTCATAAGAAACATTAGGATAACCTAGTCAGAGTTGTCGCTCTCGCAATCAGAGTCAAATTCAATCACAATATTGTGTTCTGCCAAACAAAAATTACAACTTACATTGTGATAAATCTAGAAGAATAGGACCACAAATAAAAATTACAACTACACACCGAATTCAAAGCAACCGTGCTTGCGTTGCTTAATCCTTAATGCACTGAGAATTAGTAACAACTCACTTGATACTAACACTGAATACTTAGTGAATAGTTTACATATTCTAATAATAATCAATTGGACCTCACTAAACATGTGGTTTGAACTCATGCAACTTAATTACGTACTTAATGTGCAATGATTATAGTAAACAATAACTTACACAGTTAATTAATTGATCAACTCAGCTGGCCCTCTTATAGCAAGTGTGTTTTCTTCATTTCTTGTGTTTGCATTTATCATGTGAGTGAGAACGATGGGGAAGAAGAATTGTTCAATCGGATTGTGTGACGTGCATACCGTGATCCACTGTAGCATATTCATCTTCTTCGTTGGAGGATTAGCCACTATAAGCTTTTATAGAAACAATAAACAAGAAGTTGCAACTCACCACATTACTGTTACTCTTACAAATGCAAATACGAATACAAATACCGATACACGAGTTCTCGATCATCAGGGAAAGCTAATGAGCGCACCCCCACCGTCATTAACAGGCACCTGCGATTTGTTCTCCGGCAGATGGGTTCATGATAACCAGAGTCATTACCCTTTGTACAAAGAACATGAGTGCCCTTATCTTGAAGATAGTTTTGCTTGTCAAACTTACGGCAGAAAAGATTCAAAGTATCTGCAATGGAGGTGGCAACCTTATGGCTGCAACTTCCCAAGGTCTCTCTCTTTCTAGAATTTGAATGATGCTTACTAGAACTATTTATGTGCTTAATGATTTAGATACTTAAAACAACTTATATATATGATGTTTTTTTTTAATGTTTGCGCGGGCAATCCTACACCCAGGTAGACATTAGAAAGGTGTTTTATTGCTATCTTTGGTTTTCTAATGTTTGCCCGGGTGTAGGTTTGACGCGAAAGCAGTAATCGAGGGATTAAGGGGTAAAAGGTTACTGTTTGTGGGCGATTCGCTAAACAGAAATCAATGGAATTCCATGATATGCATGCTCCATACATCTATTCCAGGGGTCAAGAGAGCTGGTGGAGATCTAAATGGTCTCTTGCACACTTTCAGGGCCATTGTAAGTCCTACATGTTAATTCATTTGCAAAGGGTGGTCAATTCTTTAAATCTTGCTAGTAACTTCTGGTTGAATCATCACAGGACTATAATATCTCAGTAGATTTCTACTGGGCTCCGATGCTAGTTGAATCGAACGGTGATAGTCCAACGAACCATCACCGTGATTCTAGAATTATTAGAATCAAAGACATTGAGAAACATGCTACATATTGGGTTAATTCAGATGTACTCATCTTTAATTCCTATCATTGGTGGAGATCACCTGTAGTGAAGCTCTTGTAAGTTCTAATAATATAACTGTTAAATGTTCACCTTTAAAACTTTTAGCAAATCAAGTAAATAAGGCTTTTATTTGTTAATTTACTAGAAAGAGTGCTGGATCTTTGTTGGATGATCGTAATGATCAAGAGTATGAAGAAGTTGATAGCCTTCGCGCCTACGAGATGGGTCTCAAAACATGGTCTGACTGGGCACATACCCATATTGATCCTTCGAAAACCAAGTTGTTCTTCATGGGTGCTACGGCAACTCATTCGAGGTAAGAAACAGTTAATCGTCTGCAAATAACACGATTATTTGGGACAATTTGAAACAGAAACGTGGACAATAACTTTAAGATAAAGGGAACAATGTTTCTTTGTTTTGCAGGGCTAGAGACTGGGGAGGAAAGCTGATGGCAAACTGCTACGGAGAGACTGAACCAGTGACGGATGATAGATTTTGGGAAAGCCGAACAGACGCAAACATGCTTAGTGTACTAGAGTCATCATTGAACAAACTAAAAGCTGGGGGAGTGAATGTACAGATTATAAACATAACACAACTAACACAATGCAGAAAAGATGGACACACTACGGTTTACAGGAAACAATGGCGTCCCTTAACTAACGAGCAAAAAAAGAATCTGAGACTTGCTTCGGATTGTTTACATTGGTGTCTTCCTGGAGTTCCTGATATTTGGAACGAACTTCTCTTGGCTTACATTCTCCGGTAACAAAATCCAACGCGCAACCAGTTCATAAAAACTGCGCTATAGGTAACAAAAGAAATGATTGATACCAGATAGTTTTCATTATGTTGCAATGATCATTTTCTATTTTTTTAAAACTTTATATAGTCTCCACTTAATAATGAAAGGTTAGTCGAGCTCAAATTCAAGTTCAAGCTTCATGCGTAAGTTGATAAGTTTGGTATTTCGACACATTGTCACCGCTATGCCTATGCATGCCACACTGCCTAGATTGATTGTTCGAATTGTTACAAGAATACAAGAATACTTCAATTTTCTTGCGAATTATGGATCAAACTTACTGAAAATAAGCGATCCACCACACATATAGTATAGTTTATGCCATTACATGTGTAGACTTTAGATATAAAATATGTTCATCCACCCCTTCACTATGTTATTAAATAAAGGACTATGACACGATGATAAATTAGAAGTGACGCCACAACAGGAACCTTAAATTAATTGCACCGAAAAGTGCTGCATCTTTAGCTCTTATTCCTAACTTTATTGATCTCCCTAAACCTTTTAATCCGTTGGTGAATTTGTTCAACATAATATATGTAATAATGTAATATTGTTTTTTAAGTATAGGTATCTCTAGGGCAGACTCTAAGAGTTACCAATTACTTAGCCTTTCACCATAAAATAAACGAAAACACTTTTACCCACATATTTATGTGTTAGTATTCTCTCAAAAAAGTAGGATTCATCAGCAAATTACCATGTGGAAACCGGATATGGGTAAAGACATAGCCGAACAACATTACCAACAACTCAACTACTAAAAAGTTAACCGACGGAACATTATTAGTGGATCGCCTACGGTTTGTGCATAGCATATTTTTCAACCATAAATTATAAGGTTTATATATATGGATTAAATAGTAAGTTGTTATATTTAAGGTTTACCAACTCACTATTCATCCCTTATAGTTTTTGTGAAAGAAAGAGAGAGGAATTAGTAAAAATTCATTAAAATGTATATTTAATTGAATAGACATAAATATAAGAATTAAGATGTGAGAACTTTTTAAAAATTGAACAAAAATTAAGAATTAAGATGATTTTTAATTAATTATAAGAATATAAATAAAAACTTTACTGTGAATGATCTAATAGATAAATCTGAAAAATAATATTTTTAATTGAGTTATATAAATAGAAAATTGACAAACAAATTTCAATGTTTTTAGAATCGGATCGGACGTCGAACCGGACGTTTTACTGGTTGGTGGTCGGACCGGATTTAAGAACAGGATGACATCATAATTATATATGTAGTATATTATATATATAGTTATATATATAATCAAATATAAGTAATTTATATATGATGTATATATGTATTTTATAGTCATATATAAAACTTAACTACATTTGTATATCTAATACACCAATTTATGATCCAACACCCCGTTTTTACCCAAAAAAATAAAAAAAAACAAAATCTGGTCCGAACCGGTCCGGTTTCTCGGTCCGACCACCGGTTCGGGACGAACCGGCCCGTTCGACCAGACAAAAACGATCTATATACCGGACCGGCCACCGGACCGATCCCCGGTCGGACCAGCAGGTCCGATCCTGTCTTGAAAACAATGTAAATTATGTACCGTAACTATATAGAAAATTACAAAGTCTATCCTTTGACTTCAATAATTACAATATATGTCTATTGTCTTGTATTTGATACAAGCTTTAGTTGCCCGTATATTACACGGGAGGTGGAGAGTTAATTATTAAAATAACACAAAAATATAAATAAAACTAAATGTATTACACGGGTTGAAAAAATAAAATTGATTAGTTGTTGATCGTTATTAATATGATACTAACTTTAGTAAACCCGTGTATTACACAAGTTAAAAAAAAAATATTAATTATGATAAAAGTTTATGAATTATACAATGATATTTTACACAAGTTAAAAAATAAAATATTAATTATGATAAAAGTTTATGAATTATACAATGATATTTTAAAATAAGAAATGATTAAAATTACATATGGATAATAATTATAAGTAATAATTTTAATTTTTATTTCCAAAAAAATTTAACAATTTTCTCCAAACAAACCGTATTAAAAATATCATTTTTAAAAGTTTCTTATTATAACTCCTAATTTTAATTATTGTAGTTTATAAAGAAGTTTAATTTTTAAAAACATTAATTTTAAGATATTTCACATTTTTAAAAATGTTTGATGCTTTAGAAAAACTCTTATTTATAAAAATTTATTTTCTAGAAATAACATTAATAAAAAGACATTAAGAAATATTTTTAAACTTAAAAAGAATTAAAATCATTTAATCTTTAATTTAGGTAATTATTTAAGAGGAGAGAGAGGCGGGAAAAATAAACTTAAGGGGTCTAAGAATGTGACAAGTGTCCCCCAAGTTACTCTTTTAGTATTATATATAGATTTTGCATGATTATTATTCTTTCAACTAACTGATGCTAAATTTCTGTTAACTTAAGAACAAAATGGTTATCCTATCTGAAGAGCAAAACGTGTAATGTTAGTTAAAGGACGTAATCGATAATTTACTCAAAGTTTTTCTTTTTCTCTCTTTTATTATTTCTTTCTTTTTCTTTAACTATTTTATCACCTTTATTTTATAGATTTCTCTAACATTATATTAATTAGTGTCACATCCCGACGGAAGCGTGAAATGCAGTTCGGGTGTAACTCGTTCGATCAGAGTGCATTAATTATAGCGGAGTAAATAATAAACATACACACTTAAATTAATAAAGTAGGACATGCATTTATTCATAATATTCGAGATTACATCTTATACATAAGTTTCCAAAATTAGATATAATCTTTCTACAATTTGGTTAAACTACTGCATGTCTTCAGATACGGTGGAAGTGTGTGTCAACATACACGTTATAGTCAACAATGTTGACTGTTAGTGTAACACAAACCCTTTCAACAATTTCTCCCCAACCGTTGTGAACCTCAAAACTAAAGTCAAAGGTATTAGTCATCGTTTCCTGAAAAAGCATACTCAAAATAGTCAACAAAAGTTGGTGAGAACATAGGTTTATTTCCCATACAAAATAATTTTTGTTGATGTATCAATTACAACCAAACCTGTACACAACATAATTATACTGTTACGAATATTTACAAAATCAGATAATATTATATCTCAACCCTCATTCGGTTGGGTGCAGGAAAATAGCATCACAACACTCATCCTGTTGGTGCAAATATTCTCCTAAGTAGCGTTACTAATATTATCATACGGTTACTCATTCGAACTAATGGTTGTATAGCAAATAACAGTAAGTCTCAAAATATTTTCAAAATAATACATCAACGTAACCAGTATGCTTCTTTCCCCGAAAACTTTACAAATACCAAAAGGGTCAAAAATGGGGCTATGAATCTCACCGTATCTTCAAAGTGGAACCTATAAAATAATTCACAAAATTAGATATAAATTTTTTTAAAATTTTTAGAACCTCAGATGTATTTAACTTTTGAGAGTTCAGCTGTAAAAATATTCAAATGATGTTATCATAAATTTCCCACTATTTATTTTACTATGCATAAATACTTATAATTTGTCCAAAGTCTCCATAAATCACAAAAAGTAGCTACGTTTATCCAAAAATCATCAAAATTTTACAGAATGTTATTTCAACAGTTTGTAACATCATATAAATTTTATAACATATAATTCCCAACAGGTTGTTTTCTGTAATTTCCATAGTATTTCCAAAATTCATTAAAAATAGTTTCTGTAGTTCATAAATTACTAAATATTTACAGAAAGTTTCATATTTAAAATATAATATTATATAAAAATATCAGAGTCTAACTCGTAGCATATCAGTTTCTGTAAATTTTATAATAATCTTAATATTTAGCAAAAATATTTATATAATTCCAAAAATTATGAATTTTATATATTATTAATATTCAGATTTAATATTTGATACTAGATTTTATCAGAATTTATTATATACCTTAAGTATTTATTTCTATTTTCCTAATGCAGAACACATAAAAATTCATATCTCAATTATACTAAAGAGATAAATTCTGAAATAATTCCAGAGACCTTTATACTTCAAAAGTATCATTCTGTGAATTTATCAGGGTTTTATAGAATTATTTTATATTTTTAAGTATTTTCTTTATTTAAAACAATTTGTATAAATTGTTATATTTATCATAATTTTGTCAAAATCTACAGAATAATGTTACAGTATCTAAATAAATGTTTTTCAATGTTTATTCCTACAATCACAATTATTTAGTATTTTACCTATTTTTCCTTAATATTACATGATTAAATTTCATAAATTTCCAAAATATCCTTTGTCACAAGATTTTAAATTTTATTACTGTAATTTGATGGGATTTAAAGTTTTCAAAACCTTTTGAGATTTGTTTTGGTGTATATATACCAAAACTACTTTCTATATGTGTTTGTAACACATATGTAACCCTTGTCTTGAGTTCTTGATTTGAGAAGATGGTTAACTTGGGTGTTTGTTTTGTTTGTAGAACCGAGAGATGGAGAGGGACTCAAAAGGTGGTGAAAGGTGATGGTTGCGGTTGGTGATGTTGGTGTGGTTGTGCTACGGTTGATGGTGTAGATGGTTGTGGTGTGTGGTTGTTGTTGGTTGTTTGTATGTGAGCCGGTAGAGTAAAGGTGGTGGTGCTCGATGGTTGTGGTTTGAAGGTGGTGATGTTTCAAAGAAATCCCAAGAGAGAGAGGAGAACAAGGGTGGTGTTTGCGGTTGTGGATGTTTGTGTGTGTTTGAAGTTGCCGATGGGTTGTATATAAACCCTTGGTCAACCGCCTCTTTTCTAACATAATCATGAAGCTACCCCCTAGCTTTGGTGAATCACCTATCTAGCTTTGCTAGGTATCCCCCCATAGGTGTGATAGGTGGCGGTATGGTGGGATGTGAATATGGCAGATGCTTGCCACATCCATGTTACAATTTATGTGTTGGTTTGGTGATGTTATTAGCCGAGGGTTTGCTTAATGACTTCTTAGTCATTAAGCTAGGTTCAAACACAATGGTCTAGGTGCATTAAGGTTTGATTTGATTGTGCTTGTTTTGATTGTAATTCTCTTATTTTGTATATATATATGGATGTTTTTATCGATATGTGTTAATACATGCATATGTAAACTTTAGCAAACGTATCCATGCTTGTTTATATACATATATGTAGTAATCATAAGTCTAAGTCATGGGTGTATATATATATGTATATATATGTAGAAGTATGTTTTCTTAATTCATATACATGCATGTAAACATGCATATTAGATTTTTATACATGCATGCAAGCATATGAAATCTCCATATTTATGCATGCATACGTGAATTCCTAATGTATACATGCATGCACACGTAAGTTGTTCTCAATATATATGCATGCATACGTAAATTTTTCATATATATAAGTATGACATGTATATGTATACATAATAATGTATAATGTGTGAAATAAAATCGTTTATTATTTTCAGGGTTGTCACAATTAGTTAATTAAAAACTTATTTATTTAATAAAAATAGAAATTTATTTAATAACTCCTATAAATTATTATTTTTGGTTTATATGATCTAAAAACACCGTAAAAACGCCGGTGTAATTTTTTTTCATAATAAAAAAAAACATTCCCATTCGATCACTTTCAGAAACATTAAGGGCCGCCAATTAGGGTTGTGAGGTGTCCAATTAGAGATTACCAACCTAATTAAGAATATTCAAACCATCCAGATAACCGATATTCATTAAAACCCTTCGCGAAGACTATTCCTGAACGATTAATTAATCAAGTAATCGGTTTTTATTCTTCGTCGTGTGGTAATCAATCATCGATAAGATAATAGATGGAAGCTAGTTAAATTCGATAATCAGTTGATCAATTTGATGTTTCAAGTAGCATGAATACAATCAGAATTAGGGTTGGCATAAAAATCAAACACGACGCGATAAGACACGAACACGATAAGTGCTGACACGAACACAACACGATAAGTAATCGTGTCATTTTTTCAGACACGAACACGAACCTATTTAGAAACAGGTTACATGATAAGACCTGTTAGGAGACATGATAAAACCAAACGTTTAGTGAAACAAAAATTGATTGTAGTCCATCAAAATCATGAATATACTATAATCTTTAGCATGATAATCCTTGACATATTTGAAACAAAAGTCAATACAAAAGTCTATTTTAACCGATAACATAGTTTAAAGAGGTAATTGACAGAGTACGAAGAGAGCTCAGGCGGAGGCCGGAGACTCGGTCAGTGGTACGGTGATAGTCGTATTCGATTGAAGCGGTTGTGCAAGGGATAAGGATTATAAATTGAATATGAAAAATAATGACATATATCATAAATATATATTAATTATTTTAATAAGCTCAAAAAATATAAGTAGGCCTTAACATGTGGGTTGATCTGTTAAGACACGATTTTTATCATGTCATTAACATACCGACCTGTTAGTGACACCAAACCTGTTAACTTCATGTCGTGTCGTATCATGTTAACAGGTTCGTATCAGAAATTGTCAGCCCTAATCAGAATGAATCTCCGTAGCATCATGTAACACTTATTTTGTACACTCTTCATCATGTTTTGTGAGAGTCTCATAGACATCCGTTACGACGTGTTTTGAATTCCCCGGGACTGTTAAAACCTAGCTTATTTCTATTTTGATATTTTCATTTATATACAACAAAATTTAGTTTCGAGTCTACATCATTTGTCATATACTTTTTCTTAACATCATCATTATGTTCTATTCTTTTTAAAGTAACTAGTTGTATTCCACCCACCGCTTCGCGGCGGGACTAAATCTGTTTTAACATTTTTGAAGTTTCCGAAGGCTCAGAAATGATGGTTTATTGTGGCTGCAAACGACCATTTACCACACCAAAACAATAAGCTCCAAATTCATAATTTAACCATCATCGCCTAGATGTGAAACAAAAAAAAACCTCAAATGCACATCCTTACTAAGCCAACAACCTAACATGGTTAACGTATTTGGGGCTTTGAGCTCTTGGATGCCGACATGTGTCTAGGGCCATCGTCATCGAGCAACCAGCAGAAGCAGACACAGGTCACATGGATCACATAAAACACAGAACGACGACGACGGGAGGCGGATGTGTACAAATGGCAGCCGAACCCGGTATCATCTGATGATATAGATGACATCACAACCGGCAAACCCCTCAAGATCCAAAATCAGGAATCTTAAAAGGTTCATACCCCCAAAAATAAAACATAGAACATATCTGAAATTAAGAACCCTAAAAACAGATGATGAAGATACGTCGTTGTCGCCGCCGCCAAGGCAACCCATTCGAGCACCGAACCGGTGCCGACGGGACTCTGGACACCAAAACGCGACCAAACGACCGTCGTTGGCCGAGGTCGAAGACCTACCACCACGTATCGGCCTCAGATCTAACCTTAGAAATAGTGCATGTCATCTCCCCCACCACAACCTTTAAAGATGATAGAATACCGACAGCAAGGAACCGGCCATCAAGGCGTAAAGGCGGCCACCAAACCAGCGCGGCAACCACCTCGGTCGTCTCCGACATCACCAAACACACATGCATTTTTCTCTCAGTCGACGATTGGGACATCAGCGTGACCCGCCACCGTCAGGCGGCGGTGGCACCATGGGCAACGGGAAGAAACCCAATCTGCACTCTCTCTCTAAAAAACAATGACGGTAACTATGGGAAGGCCCTTTTTTCGATGGGTATTAACACAGAGGGAGGGGCAAAATGACAAGTCAACAAATCTGTGTGGCAAAACCACAAACACAAAAACACCAACTATTCATCAAAATTGCTTTTTTCATATTATACAATTAGTTAAAAAGGAGGAAAAATAATTTAAATAAAATATAGTAGTAAACGTAATAGTTCAATATATGGGTGTTTATATGAGTGTTTATGGCGAAACTTTTGAGGCCAAATTATAATATAAAAAGTTTGTTTGTACAATTAAAATAAATAAAACTACACTATTATAAAAGTTAGTACATAATCTATACTAATCTATACTAATAAAGCAAAACAACTATCATCCATATAGTTATTTTAATACGTTCAAATCATCTCCACCTATAAATTATTAATTATTTAAATTAATATATATAACTGATCTTTAACTAAATTTAAATATTTTGTCCTTCTGAGAAAAATAGTCAATATATCATTATTGTTAATAGAAAAGTAAAAATCAATTAGTTAAATGAACAAAAAAACGTGCAAATGTTTTAAATAAAGAACATTCGATTAAGACATATCTTTAATTTACTCTAGAATATTCTTAGAATAAGTGGGCCTAACTGGGGGCCCTAAGCCCAAGTCTAACTTTTTAAAAGAGAGAGTTGGCCCTGCTGCCACCATGATCACAAAATATAGTTCTTCAAGAACCATGTTACTCTTTTGGGTCGTAGTAGAGAAACCACCATTTTCATAGCTCATAAGAACAAGAAAGTTTATTTATTTCAAATAGTATGTCATTGCATAAAATGGAACTGAAAATCATCACGTACTACTCAATAAGTAGGCGATAAACACTAGAGAAATTCTTATAAAGTTTAGAAAAAATCCAATGAAGAAAATTGTTATCAAGCATCAAAATTCTCCATTAAACATTACAAACATGACTTTAGTTATAAGTTATTATAATAGATAAATAAGTATCAACACATTAAATTTAGTATTAAATGAATAAATAATGTAGCTGAAATATTAAGTTCAGTCAAAACAACTTAAGTATATTAAGTAACTAGGTTAGTACCTAGCTCGTGTATTACACGGGTTGAATAAATAAAATATTAAATAGTTATTAATAAAAATTAATAAATTATAAAATAGTCTTTTGATATAAGATATGATTGATATTACATACAAGTGATAAAAGAACGATATCATATTTTAAACTTTTTTAATTTTTTTTTAAATTTGGTTTTTAGACAAATTGTTTTAAAACAAATCGTTTTCAAAAAAGTGCCATTTTTAATAATTTATTTATTATAAATTTGAAATTTAATTACTTTTGGTTCATAAGAATTTTATTTTTAAAAGTCACAGGTTTTAAAATATATTGTATTTTTTAAAAGTTTGAAACTTTTTTGAAAAAAGTTCTTATGTTATAAAAAATATTTCTTTAAGAATTCTGTTTGTAGAAATATCTCCTTTAAAAAAAATTATATATGTAATATGAAAATAATTAAATAATATCATTTGTAGTTAATGTGATATTTATTAAGAGATAAAGCGGAAAAATAAAACTTAGTAGCTCTAGAATTGTGACAAGTGACATACAAAAACCTTCTTTTATTAGTATTGATAGATTTTTTAAAAGAGAAATTATTGTAAATACCACGTATTAACTAGCACTTGTCAAAGTTTTAAACTCATACCATTTTCGTACGTAATGTTCAATCAATAATACCAGTAGGCTATTCACAACTAAAATAAGTAGTGATTCATATGAGTTACCGTGTGAATGACCAAACAGTGTATTGTGTAGTGGGTTTATTAATGGGAGTTTTATTCCCGTGGTAAAAGAAAAATCTAATATAATTTGTTAAAACCATAATACTTCTTAGACTTCTTAGAGTAAATACTCATTTTACTATAACACTACACTAATTCATATGCATCCATTTATTTGTTTCTTTATATCAATCAAGATTCCTAATTATAATTATAATTATATTATAATATTACTTTATAATGCAACTTGGGTGCAAGTTGCAAGTTTCTTTTATAATTTCATGTGATGAATACAGAATGAAAGCGAAAGCAAAGGAAAAGAAAGTACAAAGTAGATATATACCTGCAAGTTGGTATTAAAAAATTGAGTCTATATACAGAGAGATTTGGTTGTTGCTATGATCACAAAACTCAACTTTAATTTGATGGCAGCTGTTGATTCGCTTATCTCGTGTTATAATTAATGAGACTCATATATGCTTTTAGCTAAAATTACAAATCACTGATTGATCCATACATATATTTGAATGTCTAGACACCGGGGAGCTAGAAAATCTATCTATCAAGATAAATGATAAATATAATATTAATGATAAATGATTAAATTTAATAAATTTATTATTTGAAATTTTTATGTGATTATTTAAATATAATTAAATTATAATTTTCCATCTGCAAAAACCATCTTAATTTGCCTAGAGTTCTTGCAGTCTTCATATACAACTCTATTATATATAGCTTTATATACAACAATCCTCACTCATTGTCAATAATGTTTTGAAGTTCGAACCACCAGTCGGATTGGTCATAAACTCATAATCGATAATGGTTATTGATTTGACGGTTGGAATAACGTCATAGTTGATTCTAAAAAAATATTAAAATATTATAAAATATAAATATTTAGTTCATTGAAAAATTATACACAATATATATGTGAATCTTAAGTTCAAATTATTTTTGATAAAAAAGTTCAAATTAATCTCATATCTCATAACCTCTATTGACCATTGTGCATCACAAGACAACTTGGTAAAGAATCCATCGACACTTTTCCGTTAGTTCAAGGTCAATCCCTCAAGTTGACTAACAAGCACTTTAATCGAATATCAAAGATCAAGATTAGAGGATAAAGTCGAGACTGCTGCATGTAAAGCAACATGAAGACAACAAGCTAGGGGAAGAAGAATTGCATTTGTGTCACTTGACAAATGTCACTAAGGCTGTAGACATATTGAACATTCAGCACAACGTACGGCAAGAAGTTCATTTACGTTTCTTTTTAATAAAAAATATGAAAGAACATAAACAAGGATTTCGTTTGATTAATTAAATAAACGAAAAGAAGTCAAGGTCACGCTCCTTCAATTATATTCGTAAATGTTCGGTAATATGTACATTTATGTTTATATTTGTTGATATGCATTCGTTAATATGTGTTGACAGATAATAGTTTATGGTAAATTTTTGTTAAAAGAAACATCCCCATTTGCTTTTGTTATAGTACTGTTTAATGCTAGATTGCTTATCGTACAATATGCTTGGTTTATAGTTTCAAGAATTCAAGTTCATTTGAGCATATATCCCGTATTTAAAATGTACTAGATTTAGGATTTGTCCTCTAATATTTCGTCGTGTTAAAATATATGTATCACTCTTAATTAACTATACAAAAATGCCAACAAGATTACAATTAAGCACAGCATGTAAGGATAGAATATTGGTCTATATATGGCAACGAAAGTCATAGCAACGACACCTAAGACTTAGTACTACAAGCCTATAGCGATGACATCTACAGACTACAGAGATGAAATGTCATCACGATAGTCAACGTGCCTATAACGATGACATGTTATCGGAAAAACCCTTAATAGAATCATCCCGTAACTTCCCGTTCTTATAGTGTAACTTCAAATGCATAGAACTCAACGGTGGATTCTGCAAATCACTATACAAAAATCACAATAATCTCATATCTTTTCAAAAACATAAAAAGAAGAAGGTTTTAATTGATTGGGATCTTCATGTTCTACATACTCAAATCCACCAATAAAAACTTTCAAAACGTGACATGATTCACAAAAATCTCGATGGGTATTCCAAAGTATGAAGTTTGAATCTTGATTTCTGATTTCCGACCAGTTTCACCGAAGTTTGTTCTCGGAGATCTGAGCTAACGATTGAAGGTTACATTTCACAATTGTATCCACAAACACACACGCTTCTTCCTTCGTATTCCCCGGCGGTACATCGACGACGTAAGACTCAACGACCACCGTCCCATCTCCGGCGACTGTAGGGTGCAGTGTGGTCACCGATCTGTAGTTAGCAAGACGATGATCACCGTCAACCACACTGAAACTGATAACATGTTGTTCATCATCAAGAATCTCCAAACGTTCAGTCGATCGTCCGGCGGGTAGGCCGGAGATGACCTGAATTTCTCTTAGGGTCCCGACGTCACCATCTCCGGCGATGACGGTGCAGCTTTTGACGAAGTGTTTGTAGGCTTGTGGGTTGTCGAAGCGGCGGACGACGGACCACACGTCGGAGATTGGGGCGTTGATGTGTTGGATCACGGCGGAGCAGCACTGGTTTGGACCAACGTGGTGGATGTGGTGGCGTGCGACGGAATCCGGTACCGGAGTGGCGGTGGTTGGTGGTGACAGACGGTTGCTGAATCCGCCGGAGCCGCCGCTTACGGTGGTGGTGGTGGTGATTCTGTCTAGCAAGAAAGACGGTGACTTTTGTGGGTTTGAAAGCATTTTTGATCTGTTGAATTGAAGAGACAGATCAAAGTGGTGACTGAATTTGCTTATGAATCTTGTTTCTTGAGTTCTTGAGGTTTTGTTGGTTACTAACAATATTGGATTGTGTAGGGGTTATAAATGGTAGGGGTAGGGGTAGGGGTAGGGGTAGGGGTTCGTGTGAAATATGTAAAATATTGCTAGTTGGTTGAACCCTAAGAGCCATATATTATGGCCTTTTGTAGTTTAATTTCTTTTGAAATGACACTTTTGACCTTACCAAAATGGCCTTTTGCTTTCACTATTTATCAACTTGCCTTTAGTTTGTTTGTATAGTCATGTAGATATAGGATAGTTGCATTTGACCCTTGAAGTTTGTAAACATTAGTATAGCGACCCCAACACTTTCAAATTAAATCTTTTTAACGCACCTAACTATCACACACCTAATAATATTGTTATTTTTAAATCTATATCGTTTGCTAACCATGATATTTAAACCATAGACCACATACTAGACGCCAGAAAAACTTCTTGTTATCGCTAGACCACGTGCACTTACATTTTTTATTTAGATTCACAACTCTTCTTGTCTTTTATTACAAGAGTCGTATACATTATACTCCTATAGACTTTTACTCTTTATAAACAACCATTATCATAGATGTTATTGGCATTTCATCCATCCACCTTTACTCACAAACAGCCTTTAGCCGACTTCATCGAACCACCTAGAAGCCCCATTGTCTCATGTATTGCTCTAGGGTAAACACATAGTCAAACAATCTTTAGCCTTACTTATGGTTTGTATAAATGTATATCATTACTCTTGCATAACCAAGTTTATAAAAAGCATGCATGACAAACTCTTTTAAGAAAACTTCACATAATAGTAATTAAGTTTCATAAATGTTTTACTAAACTAACTCAAAGTTCTTTCTCTAATGTCACTCAACTAGCTTGGCTACAATTACATGAAGTCGGCCAACTCATTTACTTATATGATGAAAAAACCAAGTTCGATGAGCAGTGATTTGGGTGATGAACAGTTTGGGGGCTTTTTCGGAATTTTCATTTCTCCTCAGGGAACGTGCATGGTCTTTATAGATGAAGTTGGTGGGGTTGTGGGTGTTGTTGGGTCGTCGGCTTTGTGTTGCCGCTCCGCCTCTGCTCCGTGAAACAGTTGTTATGGCGGTTGAAGTTGGGGTGTTTTGGTTCTGTGGCCGCGGAGCCGCCGTCGCCTCACAACCGTCGCCCCACCACCGTTCTCTTCGGATTTATGCCAGACCCAAGCGCGTTCTGTCAGTTTCTCCCCTTAATCCCACTGCTCAGAGGGCGTTCGGGTTCTTTCCTGTGCCCCTCCGCCCTCTCCCTATTTCCTATGGTTTTCGTTTTGAGCTCCGATGATGGTGACCACCCACCTGGCGAGGCAACTCCGGTTGCAGCCATGGAGGCATCTGAGGCGTCTTTATTTTTTTAATGATGATAGTGGTTGCAGATCTAGGTCGATTGGAGACGGAAACTTGCATGTCTCTGATGAGCTAGGTTTTGATGAGCAAGGTTGTTTTGGGGGTTTATAAAACTGATAGCTTTCTATAACGTGAAGATAATGGTTGGTTTAGGGTTTTGCCTTTGAGGTTTGTTTTGGCGATGATGGTATGGCGCTACTTGGCGTAGTAACTCCGGTTGCAGCCATGGCTGCCTCTGAGCCTCTTTCTTATGCAACGATGATGATGAATATGGACCTGAGTTTTGTAATGGTGGTGACGGAAACAAGGTCGGTTGCCGATCTGCGACCCTTTTATGGGTTAGTGGGACCAGGCAGTGGCCCCCTCGATGCGAGTGATGGTGACAATGGTGGTGTAACCGTCACTGTTGCCACCCGCCTTCGTCTCCCTATGATAATGGGTTTTTAGATCTACAACGCAGGCTATCGGTGGTGGTGATACGACCATCATTGTTGTGTTTTTGCTGTTGTGCCTGATTGTCGGCGATTGACGTTCCCGTCATTGCGGTATCTGATCCCCTTTGTCTGGTTCGTGGTGTCGATGATGATGAAGATCTGGTCATCTGAGACTTGCTTTTGTGTTTATCTTTTAGGGTTTTCATTGTATGTACCATTTGTGATGCTTATTGTACGACCTCTTGATGGATGGTTGTCATTTAGTGTTGTTGGATGTATCTAAGGAATTGGTTCTGCAGTGTTGAAGATGATAAGGACCGCCTCATCCGAGGTTTGCCTATGGTTTGATGGAATTGCCTTCATGGTGTTGATGGTTGTATTTTCGGTTTGTTACCATGGTGATGAATAGTCTAATACAAGTACCTGCAGCAGTTAAGGTATAGACGGTTGAGACACGTACCGTGTTTCCCTTTCGTGTAATTTTTCCGATTGCAGGTTAGTTTTTCTGAATACCTCAGGATGTTTCCCGCACCATTTTTATTTCCATAGGTATGGTTTTGTTGTTAGTGTTTCCCGCGCCGTTGTTACCCTACTAAACCCTAAATATATGAATAAGTATTGATTGTTAAACTTTTAAAATTTATGTATTCATTAGTAGATGATTGCAGATCTATCTTCGAATTTGAGTTGTTGCAACTGCTATAGATGAAGCTAATTAAGAAACCAACATATCAAGAGAAATATCTATACATGGTAATTGAAGGATTATGAGAGTTGAATGCTAATGGCTGTAACAACAATACCATCAAACATGATGATTTAATAGACAACAGAAAGTAATGACTCCATTTCTTATTATTGTCTATATATAGTCATGTTTATTCTCATTTGACTAATGTTTCATGGATAACTATGAGGTTCTAGGTTCCAGCTGGTAATTTAAATGCCCTTTCACAAGGATTTGATCATCATTTGCACTTAGCCATTGTAGAGCAAATTGGTATGTTAGTGCACGTTTTATACCAAATCATGCCATGTATGTATGCTATGTGCAATTCGAATAGAGTAAGAGAGAAAGAAGTTGATGACACAGTGATGACTTCGCCGATGATGGAGATAGAGTCTCTAGATCTGGTATGTGAGCTCGATAATGTTCAAGGCATGGTCAGTGCTCTCACATCAGTCCGATGGACATAAACGACAAAACTTTGATTTTTATGTGGACATAAACGACAAAACTTCGATTTTTATGTGGAGATTTGTGCTAATTGATAACGAATTAGGATGCAGATATGGAATTAAGTGAGCATGGGATAAGTTTGATCGTTGATGGTGTCAGCTACCTTCTAGCATAGATATATCTACAACTAGAGGTATACATAAGAATTTTACGTTATCATGTTTAAAAATCCCTTCGATAGATAGTAGTCTGTTGCTGTTTGTTTCAGGTAAGTGTTATGCTGGTGTTGATGCCTGGGTTACTTGCATGTTTGTTTCGCCGGTTGTGACTGTCGTGATGGCGGTGGTTGTGGAGGTTGTTGCCACTCTGTCTCCCCTTTGTGGTTGAGATGGGGCAGGTAGCGGTCTTCTGCCCATTGACAGTGTTCATGGTGGTCGCGCGAGCACCTTTGTTGCTCCCATCTCTTTATGTCTTTCCGATGCCCTTTTAGGGTTTTCGGATTGTGAATGTGGTGTAACGGTAACGATGGCTCTATTGCTTCTCCTCCTTGGGTTGGGGTGGGGCGGTCGCCGTTGGCTATGCCGAGATCCCATCAGGCTCTCTGTCTCTCTGTCGCCCTGCAGGTGGTGATGGTTGCGTGTGACGATTGTTTCGGATTTTGATTTGGGGATTTTGCCTATGGTGGCGGCTGTTCGCGAATCATTGGTTGGTTTCATCGTTACCGTTGATGTTTGCGCTTGTCGTGGTAGTCATGGGGTTGCTAGAACTGTCCAGTGGCCACAGGGGTTTCCGGTTGTGTCCGATGGTGCTCCGGTGAGGCCCTAAAAGCTTAGCCATGGCAGCAGTGGTTTTGCACTCCGGTAATGTGTTTTCTTTCTGATACACAACATGCAACAACTCTTTTGCTCCTGATGTTTAAAAAAACCAATGATTATCAGGATTTGCTTTGGTTGTTTGTTTGGTGCGATTTGCCCTTGGTTCCATGTTGCCTTCAATGCGTATTTCTAATGGGCTGTGATGAGTTTATGAGTCTGAATAAAAATTGATTGAGGACATTTGTCAGTCATCGAGGGTTGAGGGATGGCAGGTTGTTACCTGTAACCCGCCTTTCAGTCGTGGTGTAATTACCTCTGTTGTCACTCTGAGCCCGCTATTAGAATGGAAACAACATCTATTCGAGTCTTTGTATTGTTGGTTTTGTTTGTGTATTGTACATTTATAGCATGCTAGGTTCGTCTTTGTTTGTGAAATTCATACAAATTGGCGTGTTGATTGATACTTTGGGTTGTTCTTCAGGTGTAGTTTGATTTTGGTTTTTAATAGATTTGGGGGGTGAAGGAGATATCTTCTGGTAACAATGGTAGAACTGCAAATTCAACTTTTGCAAGAAGATGGTTTTGTTTTGTTTGGGCAACTGTTTGGAATAACCTGTTTATGTATTTGCAAAAAGATAATGTGGTGGATTGTGGTAGGTTTTGAAACGATTGATAGGCGATGACGATGAAATAAAACATGACCATTGTTATGGCGTGGCAGATGCATTATTTGCAGCCACAATGCGCCATTGTTTCTGAGCCTTAAATTATAGTCTTTTGATCACCTAACCGTCATGTTCGAACTCCGCCGCGAAGCGCGGGTCGAAAAACAACCTAACACGGATCTGCGAAAAAGGAGGAAACTAAATTCGCATAACGCGTGAACTGGTCAAACAAGGTTTATCACACGCGCAACGCGCGTGTAGGATTTTAACTAGTTTACTTAATTTACTGACCTTAAACAGTTAAACTCCAATCTTGATGGACTATAAAATCTTTTAAAACTATTTGTATGTGGGTGGTAGTGAATAAAAACAAGTGTCAATGCAAAGGGTCAAAGTGAAAATCTTAAAAACAAGTGGGCCGTATGCTATAAATTTTATAAAAATAAAACGTGATCTCACCAACTTTTTATAAAAATTAAAATAAAATATAGCAAGTTGAGCAAGTTGCATGAAATTTTATAATATCAATGGGAAAGTGGGGCACAAACCGACTACTTCCAGACGAGTCGTCGTTGTTCCCGAATCATCCCTCTAACTATTTTTCTTATTATTATAACCCAAAGAAAAAGCCAATAATTGGGCATTACTTGCAATTTAGTATTCCATTTTGATGTGGAAAGTGTAAAATGATGTTTTTCTAGAGGAAGAATATGATGGTGATCAAGATCATTGATGCCTTTCAAAAAAAAAATCAAGATCATTGATGAGTACTATAAATACAAATACACACCATTGGTGTTAAAATTTAGTAAAATGATGACGTGGATGAACTTTAAAGCAATTCTAATTTTTAAAATATTAAATCAAGATATCAAGAGATATTCCACACAAAGGAGTCCGAATTTGAGGGGAAACGCCAAAAATCAGGATTTTTGTTTCTAAATCCAACTCAAATGAAATCGATTAACCTTGTTTTTTCATATGAAAGGATTTTCGTTATATCTCTACTAAGGTGTAGGGGTGTTGATCGGGTTAGTTAATCGGGTTTCGGGTTAATCGGTTCGGGTTATTCGGGTTTTTTAACATTGAAAGTCTACCCGAAACCCGACCCGAATAACAATCGGTTTAATCGGTTTCGGGTTGTTCGGGTAATGGGTTGTTCGGGTCGGGTTTCGGGTATTAAACAATAGACTTAATTTAATAGATTTTAGTGAGTTTTCATTTGAAATCTTATAAAACTAGTGGACTTAAAATAGTTTACTTCTATAATTTATAAAATGTGCTTAAATATATATTTATATACAAACAATTTGATCAATTTGGACAATCTAAACAAGTGTATATATACAATTTACTTAATTATAATATGGATTGATCGGGTTATTCGGATTTCGGGTTAATCGGTTCGGGTTATTCGGGTTTTTGAGGTTTGAAAGTTTATCCGAAACCCGACCCGAATAAGAATCGGTTTAATCGGTTTTCGGGTTGTTCGGGTAATAGGTTGTTCGGGTCGGGTTTCTTCGGGTACGGGTGAGATTGGGTCGGGCGGGTTAATCGGGTACGGATAAAATCAACGGGCCTACTAAGGTGTGTAAACAGATGTTCCTCTGTTACTGGATAAAAGTTTAAATCTCTAAAATGAAAAGGATACAGATTTAAGTGTATGATACTATATGCTATGTGTGAGTGAGCAATTTTAAAAAAATATATATCATTTGTTTGTTATTTAAATAGATAAAATTATCCATGAAATAAAACAGAAAAACAAGAGTATTTGTGTGTTGCAAAGAGAGTGTTAAAAATATAATTCAATATCGTTATATAATTCAATATCGTTTATTTTCTTTTTATTTTTGTTCCTCTTGCTGTTGGGCTTTTCTCATTGTTGTGCAGGTTTGGATCTGGGCTTCCGGTATTCGTTGATGGGCTTAAGGAGCTGATGGTTTTTAGGTTTAGGTTTTTGGTGCTCCCCTATTTAAGGGATCCTTGTTACGGGTGCAGATCAAACAAATCAACAGTCCCCATATCTAACCTAGAGCAATACTTCTCCAAACCACCGTTTGTCTCTCGGTTCTTCTCTTGGTTCTTCTCTCGGCTGTTGCTTCTACAGTGGTGATTGTTGTTCTTCTTGTTCAAGATCATTACATTTATGATCTTATAGTAAATCTGTTGTTTCTATTGTAAATCCCTAATTTAGGGTTCTTGGTTGTTAAGATTGATTCATATACGTCTTTGATTTGTGACATGGTATCAGAGCCTAAGGCTCTGGTCGATTGTTAAGGGAGGTTCCCGCTCTCTTCCGCTGCTTATCTTCATCGATTTAGGGTTCTGCTCAAACCCTATTTCGCCTCTGTCTCGGCTCTGCTTATCTCACGGTTTTTCTCCACAAGATTTAGGGTTTCATCTTAAACCCTGATTCGGATATTGTTCTCTGTTGGTGATTGCTGATTGTTGGCTAGGGTTTTCGGATTAAAGACCCTAAGGCCAAGGTTCTTCGCTGGTTCATGTTAAAAGACTGTTGATAAGAGTTGAAGGTTTCAACTCTTAATTCGGTGCAAGGTTGTTCGAGGTTCTGTTGATCGGTAACAAGAACAGAATTCTGGTCTTCTTTTCTGGTTAAAAGTTGTAACCCTAAGTGAAGGTTACAACTCTTAGCAAATACTCGCTGTAAAATCCCTATTACAGGGTACCCACTATGAGAATTTCTTGATCCTGTTTCTATTCTTGCTTTACTGCTTTGTCATTTATTTTGCACATCATTGTTGTGTCTAGGCATTTCTATCCGGGTTAGGAGTACCGGAATTGTTGACTGAAACAGGGCAAGCCATTCCCTGTCTATTTGCCTGCATTAATCCTTGATCTGCCAACTTGATTGGTGTGAAAACCTGGCCCTGATCTTGGTTGTTTTTACCTGCGCTTGCTTGTGTGACGTGCATACTATTGTTGGTTAAGAAAAATATATAGAAAATGACTGATGAAACTGAAAACTCTGGTAATACATTGGTTGGAAAACTTGACCCTAGTAACCCATTGTATCTTCATCCGAGTGATTCTTGTGTGCTAACCATTGTTAATATAAAGCTAAAGGGAACTGAGAATTACACGGTTTGGGCAAACGCTATGACATTAGCTCTACATGTAAAAATAAAACTGGATTCATAGATGGAAAATGTAAAAATCTACTAATGACGAAGTCTTGGCTAATCAATGGGAAAGATGTAACTCTATCGTGTTAACTTGGATTTTAAATTCTATATCTGAGGAGTTATATGTAGGGCAAGTGTTCTCTAAACTTGCATCAGTTGTCTGGACTGATCTAAAAGAAACATATGACAAAATTGACGGATCTGTAATTTTTAGTCTACACCAAAAAATCAATTCCCTTCAACAAAATGGCAGTCTAGTATCTGAATATTATCATAAGCTGAACACTATGTGGAAACAAATGGATAATATGTTACAATTACCCTCCTGCACATGTAAAGCTGCAAAAGAATTTAACGATTTTAGTCAATTAATAAAACTAATGCAGTTCCTCATGGGCTTGGATGACATTTACCAGCCTGTGAGAACTAATCTTTTGACTAGAGATCCTTTACCGACTATAAAAAATGCTTTTTCAATAATATCAAGAGAGGAGTCCCATAAAAACTCAAATCCATTCTCAAAACAATCTAGTTAAAATGTTGGTTTTGTGTCTAAGACAAATCAATCATTTGATAATAAAAGGAAGAATCTTAGGGGTCCTAATCAGAATCTTAAATGCACCCATTGTAATAAACTTAGTCATACCATTGAAAGATGTTTTGAGATTGTCGGCTACCCACAGGGAAACCGACAAAAGGGAGTTTCTGGACAAAATCAAGGATCAAAATCAAACCACAATAACTCTACTAACAAAACAAACTCTGTTTCTTCTCCCATGACAGCTCTAACAGCTTATCAAATTAGTCAATTATTAGGTCTTTTGAATAACAAACAGGGGGAATCATCTGTTAATTCAAACATAGGAGGTATATCCTCAAATTCCTTCTCATTCGGGAACATATTCAGTTTCATATCGTGTTTGAACACAAGTAATCTTACCAAATGGATCATTGACTCTGGGGCAAATCAACATATGATTATGAGTGACAAGAATTTGTTAAATCCTATAGATGTCACTGAATTTAGGATTAAAGTACATCACCCAAATGGAACAAGTGCCACTGTTACAAAAATTGGGAACATTAAAATCAATGAGAAAGTTATCTTAACAGATGTTTTTGTTGCCCAGAATACAATGTTAATCTTATTTCTGTATTCAAACTCGCTCGTGATAACAAGTTGTGTGTAATGTTTGATGAGCATAGTTGTCATATTCAGGATTTACACACAAGGAAAACCCTGGTGACTGGTGACCAGGTTGACGGGCTGTACATTTTTGGTGACTCTACACAACCTATAAAGGTGTGTTTTCACTGCTCCGAGTCTCTTAACCTATGGCACTCTCGACTTGGTCACCCATCTGATCAAGTTCTTAATGTTTTAAAAGAATCCTTGAATCTTCAATCCTCTGTGTCCAAACTTAATATTTTTAATGTCTTTGGATATTGAATTATAGGGGGTGTTAAAAATATAATTCAATATCGTTATATAATTCAATATCGTTTATTTTCTTTTTATTTTTGTTCCTCTTGCTGTTGGGCTTTTCTCATTGTTGTGCAGGTTTGGATCTGGGCTTCCGGTATTCGTTGATGGGCTTAAGGAGCTGATGGTTTTTAGGTTTAGGTTTTTAGTGCTCCCCTATTTAAGGGATCCTTGTTACGGGTGCAGATCAAACAAATCAACAATCTCCATCTCTAACCTAGAGCAATACTTCTCCAAACCACCGTTTGTCTCTCGGTTCTTCTCTTGGTTCTTCTCTTGGCTGTTGCTTCTACAGTGGTGATTGTTGTTCTTCTTGTTCAAGATCATTACATTTATGATCTTATAGTAAATCTGCTGTTTCTATTGTAAATCCCTAATTTAGGGTTCTTGGTTGTTAAGATTGATTCATATACGGCTTTGATTTGTGACAAAGGGGCTAGCCTGTTATTCTTTAATAAAGGTTTTCAATTTAAACTTGAAAATGTGATAAAACAAAAATCATGTTGGGGAGAGAATAGCAACATTGGAAACATGTGGAGAAACAAAAATAGTTCACAATTGAAGTAACATAAATTAAGGAGGAGATGTCAAGTTCACATATCCTTAACATGATAAAATCAGCGACGGAAATTCAATATTTATTTTATTTTCGGTTAAAGTTAGGGGTGACATTGACATTTCTAAGGTAAGGTTGACGATAAAGGTTAGGGATGTGATTGTGACTCATCTGACTTACCGTTTGAATGAGCAATCACATATAATAACGGACCGAAACAAAGAAATCTTGACATTTTAATATCTAACAAACAACTTGAAGATTTCAAAATGTGTTTGATTTAAATAAAATTAAAGACTCAAATTGTAAACCTGATTCGAAAAACGAAATTCCCAATTTAAACTCTTTGATTATGCGAGAAAAATTGTAAATGTTTTTATAGTTGTTTGAACAAAGAGCCATACATTTCTTCTTTGCCGTATATGGTTGTTAATCAATTCTTTATTGAGCCTATATGCTAATCTGAATTTCAAAAAATTGAAGAGTGAATATGCATGGATATTAGAATTATGACATCTACAACGAAAAGAAGTAAACAAGAGTAGAAAGCAAGACCGCAAGATATGAAAACAACAAGTGACAGCTTGAACATTCCCATAAAAAGGTGGTGAGCGAAATTAAAATATTTTAGAGAGGGTGAACTCGATATATATAAAAAATTTAAACTACCAGAACAAAAATTAAAACTACTAACTGGGAGAAGCGGGGATTGAGAGCTTTCAAGAACCAGTGGAAAGGAAAGACTTGTTCCCTGCATTCCTTTCTTTCCAAAGAGAGTCATTAGTGTTTGATAGTATTGTTCCAATTATGCCTCTGGTTGGATCATTGGCTAAATCGAAATTTCTTTTATTGTCATTATTTCTGGTTTATCTGATTTCATAAATTTGAAACAAAAAAATAAATTTTCTGGTTGAAAGGCCTGAAAGAAAACGTTGTTCTGGGGGGACAGAGGAGAGTGGAATTTCGTGTGTAGGGGTATTCGAATGATTCATTGATCGGGATGGCGGAACCGGCCAGAGACCAATTCATTGCTTCGATTTGAATTATCCGGAGAATGCCTTATATAGATATCCAATATATCAAAAAGATTACAAGCGGAACCGTGTTGGTTCCATACATAAATTTGTTGTCTAGTGTTTATGTAATTTATCATATTAAATCCTTGCGTGTTTATTTTGATTTTTATGTTATTTAATTTTTAAACTTTTATGATGCAACAATAATATTTTTTGTTAGTTTGATTCAAATAAAAGCGTACGTTATTTAGTCAATCGTTAGTGTGAAAACTTATGTAACACCCCAACCCGGAGAGGCTGACGTGTCACTATTACAGATATCAAATCAAAAACCAAATCCATGATATTAAAGAGATAATTTCAAACAAACCAGATAATTCGAAAGAACCTAATTAAGTTGTTCATTACATCAATTAAAGTAAAATAAAATCTTGATCTTCAATCACTCTTCACTGATTTCCCGGAATACCCTGATTACCTACAATGAAATAAAAACACCACAAAAGAAAATACGGCTGAGCCAAAAGTTGCTCAGTGACGGAAATAACAATAGTAATGATAAGAAGCGTAACCTACTGATATCTGATACTGAACTGATCATATGATATGGAAAACGGAAATCTGAATCTGAACATATAATACTGATACTGAACTGAACATGTAATACTGAACTGAACTGATCTACACGACGCGTATATACAAACAAAATAAGCCGTGTAATATAAGAAGTACCCAGAGCCAAAACTGAACTGATAAGTACATAGCTAGCTAGACTATGCACTAATGAGATGGTGTGTGGGGCGTACACACATGATTCCATCCCCCGGAACTGAACTGAACTGAACTGAACTAGGATCGATCCATCCGCCTCCCATATATTATGGCCAAAGTACTACCTGAGTACTAACGTGTTAACGGAGACGCCGTGAACTATTTATTACACACCGTCACGAAAAGTGTCACATCATTGACGCCACAATGACATGTCGGAGAGCTCGGATAACAGAGTATCAATCAAATGGTAGTCCAACTACCAACATATAACGTATCAATAGAACATTTATAGGAACATGCAATAATGAGTACAAACTTATAAAATATATATTGCATGATGTAAGCCTTCAACAAGTAAAAATTAACAAGTCAACGAGTCATAGCATAACAAATAATGTTAGGCGACTAGTAAAGTACTAAAGGCCAAACGAGTCATTGTAACGGAAACATGGCATCAAAATCTGTACTACAAAGTAACAGAACAGAATTTATACTTTGATAAAGGTAATCAAGAATCCGTACCTTATACACGAATGACAATGATCAGAAATAAGGTCTAGTCTCGGTTAACGCCGCGAGAACCTACGATAACGTAACGCAAATTATAGTTTGGATTTTCCTATTTTAAATTGTAAAAATTCCAGTTCTGCCCTTGTCTTTTCGCACTCGTTAAAAATACTAAACGATGTTTAAAAATTCTGAAAATCTCCAGTTTACTAGATTAGTGATTTCCAAACAACTTTCATTTAGAAAAGTTTCTGATTTGGATTACCGAAATATGAGAACAACGTGGATCTTTACAGCTGCGCAGAACTGCTAGCTGTTACGAAAACGACTATTTGGAGGTCTAAACGAATGAGTTTTTCTATGTTTTATATATCAACAGATTCGTCTTTCGACGAACTTCGTCGTGGACATAAGATTTAACTGATTTGAATCTGTTATGAAGAAGTTATGGCCTCTGTAAGTTGGTTGTAAAATACGGGCCTAAATCATCTATTTACAGTTTATTTTTAAACAAAATAAACTATTTATAACGTTTGTTAATAATTTATGAAATTACAAAATCTTTATAATGCCACAATTTTCACGATTGATCCATAATTATAGATAATACAATGTCCAAAAATAAAATAATAATTTGAATTATTATTTAGAGTCCATTTTTATAAAAATGGCTATTTATAACATATAAACCATATTTTATAAATAAGTATAAATCATAACTTAAACAATACTAAGCGAAAGGAAACGTTTAGACTAATAATAATTTATAAATTATTATTTAAAATCTATTTTCTTTAAAGAATTATTCGAAAACATTCTTTAATAAAATGTTTTATTACAAAGATATTTATTTAACTTAACTCGGAAAAATATAGAAAATATTTAGTGACCTTTAAAAATATTTGAGGTTTACAAAATGATTTGTATATTTATTATATAAATTTCTGTAATTTATTTAGGGCTAAAAGCCTTTTAAAAAAAACATGGAGGTGCCCGGGGTCAAACCCGGGACCTTCCATTCACAATCCCACACACATACCACTGAACCAGGCTTATAGCCGCGGTTATTACCCGGCTTTTAATTCTTATAAACACAATTTAAGCAAATCCCCCAATTCGCCATGAACCCTAGTTCCAATTCAATCCAATTGACCATCGATTCGATTATGTTAACTGTATTAAGCTTAGGGCTTTTGTTCATCAATAAAAATCGAGCTAATAGGTGTGTTCAATTACTTGTTAATCAATCCCGAATCCAAAATCCCCAAATTCCAAACCGTATAAACCCTAGTTCATCTAATCCAAAATTGAGTCCCAAATCGATGTTGTAATCGATTGAAAGCATAGGGCTTTCATTCCTAGACTAGAATCGAGTTTAAACATGTGTTTAATTACCTGTTTGGTGACGGATTGAAGACGATTAGAATGAAGAACAGGTCGCGGCCCTTTTGATCGATTGATGCTTCAATACTTGATGAATATCAAATTAAATCGATAGAAAGCTTCGTATATTGCTATAGATCAAAAGCCCTTTATCAATTTATGTTAAAATTGATCGGAGATGGGTTCCTAATCGAGTTGCAGGTCCGCGATGAAGGTGGAGATAGAATGTGATCGTTTGTTGTGTTACGCACGAAATTGGACTCGATGGTCGATATTATATGATTATACACTCGTGAATGCACATTTACTTTGGGTATTATTTAGTTTAAGTGCGATTTTGGCGTGTAAAGTGGCCGAAAGTTTCAATCCCACTAAACCGACTCAAATCACCGAATTAATGTGGGGTACAGTGTTCGAATCCCCACTCGAAGGTGTCGGGAACAATTGATTAAAGTGAAATCGAGTAAAATGGTCGTTTGGGGGGTCGCCGGAGTCGCCGGTGAAGTGGCCGGACGAGGGGTGGCCCACGGGGGAGAAGAGACAGAGAGTTTTTCTAATTTTACAAAAGTAGTCCCTGTGGTTTTAACCTTTTGCTATTTGGTGTACTTATTAATTAAGTTTTTAAAAATGTCAAAATGCCCCCTGAACCTTTTATTATTATTATTATTTTTTTTTTTATATGGTTATTATAACTTATGTCATGAAGTGTACTGTGTATATGTTAAAATTTGAAGCCCGTTAACTATTTATAATGTTTTAACAGTTGCCCATCGGATTTCAGCCCACAAAAGAACTATTTTGCAGCCCATCAAAATGCTGAATTTGTAGCACAAAAACGTAATATTATCTAGCAGTGAACGGTCCAACATAGCCCAGATTACAACACCCAGTGGCCCAGTTTGATTGCATTTTTATGGGTTGATACATACTTATGGAAGAGAGATTTATTTTATCGAAGTTTCCTTCCCAAAGGCCCAAAAGTTTTTTTTGGGTTAGGGTGAGGCCTTTTTCTCCAAAGGCCTGAAAGTTTTTTTTAGGGCTTGGGTGAGGCCTTTTTTAAGTGTAAACTTTTACTCTTTTAAAAATCAGTTTGTTCAATTCAATGGTTTTGCATCAAGCTACATTTATAATTTAGACCATAATAATTTTCTAAAAAAACCTTAGCAAGTAAGAAGACAGTTATTTTGTTATTCAAGCTTATTAGTGGAAGACCTAATCCTAATTGGACCTAATATTGACTCATTAGGGGGTTTAAGGTGGTGTTTGGCAAGCCAAATTCCCAACTAGAAAAGCTAAAACAATTTATCGTCTTTGAGACTTTGATTTAGAGGTGAAAAAATGGAGATGGGATCAGAACCCCGAACCGAAAACTTTTCAAAACAAGTTTGGTTAAAAACGATTTTGACACGAATCAAAATATAGGGTTATAATCTGTCTGTAAATAGGCTTCAAACCGGTCCGGTATGAGCCAAAACCAAATGTTGACCAGGTTTGACCAAGGCCTACAATGTGCATCTATATCTTGATATTATAGGCACTTGGGTTTGCTTGTTAAAATGAGAGTCAACTCAAAACACGTCAAAATACGAATAATTAGAACATGATGATGATTGTAAGTTTTTGTCTTTTCATTGCATTATTGAAGTAAAATATCAATCACTAAAACTTTTTCTCCTTCTCAAAGAAAATTGTTGATAAAGATGTCGATGATACAAATTCTTCCTAAAATAGTGAAAGCCTTTAATGTTTTCTGCTTTTTCTACAATATTAACACGATACCTCTCACTTGATCAATCGGATTGCAATTCCACATAATGAAAATCAACAAATTAAAGCAACTTAGAACCGATCAACCTTGATGTGAAATTTGTGTATTGATCTTATTCACTATATATTTGTAGAAAGTTTCCATTGCTTACTATAATCCAGAAACGAATAACTGTTCCCATGAACATTAGTTTCTATATATGTACCAAAATGTATCACTAATTAGTAATTACATGCTCATGGAGGTGGAAATTGTCCATAATATTCCCATTTATTAAAAGATTATAATGCTAGTAATGAAAGTTTAGTATAAAGAAAACAATGACGTGTGAGAAAAAATTTTAAGTTGTAGCGATAGAAAATCTCCGGTACGAAGTTTTATTGTTCCGTTTAGTGTTGTTGGCATTTGAAGAAGAGTGAATCATCTCCCACATCACTTGTATGTCTTCGTATCCTCCACAAGCCTCCATGTCTTTGTAAAGATTCACCATTCCGTTCTTGTGCACTGCAGTTACCAAAAATGATCATAACATGTCATGTCATATCATATTACATATAGCATGTTGATGATCATAAGGTCAATCCTTTTAAAGCTCTTCAGATCTAATGTTTTTGACTAGTGAATAAATCTTCTGATAATGAACAAAAAATGTATATATGTATAGACAAGTAGACAACACGAAAAACTTGTGTGCCAAGATTGACGATAAGACACACACTTATATTTGCATAAATATATGAATATGTAGTGAATTTACCTTTAGCTTTGTTTTTAAGAGATGATCTTAACTTAAAAAGAAAGCCTTTTGTTGATGAAAGAAAAGAGTTTCTGTATTTGAAGCAATCCCACACCTTCCACCTCCTCATTGTCTACAATTCTAAAGTCAACTTCAACACTCACTCTCTTACTTCTTTTGGTGTGTGAGTGTGGCTATATAAATATACACATACACACATATGTATAATAAAGCAAAGGTCTTCTTGCTACAACACAAACTACAATGGACAAAGAAGAAGGTAACACCCTAAGAGACAAGAAGCCTAATGATTCAAATTCTATTGATTGTCATTATTCTAATTTTTTATTTAAAAAAATTACACAAATAGCAAAAAAAATGAAGTTGATGATACATGTAGGCATTTTTAAAATTTAATTTAATACTTTCAAAAAATATATATTCCTCAGTGTAGGTTTTAACAAAAGTGTGACCGGTAGGTCCTCAAAATACATCACCACCTCTTTTAATGGGATTGTTTGTCATAATTTAAAAATTAAGATTAATAATGACACTTTTAAATTGTCAAACTTCATTAGAACTCAACATGTTTCAACGGTCTGAATAAAATAACCTTTTTTTAAAGTGTATTTACTATAATAATGTTACACATTCTTTCTTGATCACCTTCTAAAACGGCCACTTGAAGGATAGCTTAAATTGCTAATATATGAAGGTGGTTTTTAAAAGAGTCGTTTAGAAAACACTCACTTTCATCTCATAATGTTAAGGACAGAAAGTTACATTAAAAATGTATTTAAAAAATATTTTCATACCCAACGTAAGAGGCTGAATATATATTATAGGCTCCTTAAATTTGAAAGGAGCTTAAGTCGAGCTTAAGTCACTAGCTTTTCTCTTTAACTAATGGAGTCGCCACGGCCTAGAATGGTCATTAAACCAATAATGACTCGTACGAGTGTGAATTACCTACAACCTTTTTCATATGTGGTTCACCATTTTACACAAAGGTTTTGTAATGTATAAGTCAAACGTTACATTCGTAAGACATATTTAAATGATAGATATATCCTATAAAAGGAAAATTATTGATTCTTAAGGTGAGGGCATATGCTTATTATGAACTTATTTTGAAGAAATTGACAACTTAAGTAGGAAAGATGGTTGGTATTTTTTGCCCAATAGTTCTTGTAATTCAAGATTCTAATTGAAATAAATAATATTAGAAGGTGGGATAATTGGGGCCTTATATATGTTTAGTCAAACGGTTTGTTGGTTTTTCTTTTGATATTTTGTGTTTGTAACTCTTCCATTCTTCATATAGTATGCATGACACGTCTTTGTCTCATAAAATAAATACAAGAATTACACAGTGTTAAAATAAATATAAAGTTTTTTTATGTAAGATATCAATAGCAAGTGTGTGTTTATTATTTAAAGTTTCTTATAATATTATTGCCTTTCCATTTCATTTTTTATCATAAGTTATTATAGAGTCGTCCAAATTTATAAGTATGATATAACTGAAGCATCTCATATGCAGACGATTTTAGAGCTCTCAATCATCAAAGCAATTTTGTGAAAGATTAAGAACTATTTAGCTCAGGAATAAAATATCTTCAATCTTACTCATACACGATAAATTAACAAGTTAATCATGTATTTTATTTTCTTCGTTTGTGTGCTTTTTCACTTGATTATTATGGTTGAAAATATTGGCAAGATGACAAGTGATGCAGCATGTGCTATTCACCAACTTTTGTTATTTAGGTTTACCTGCCAAAAGTTCCCATTCTTTTTCAATCACTTAGATGGATATACAAACAAAAATAAAAAAACGAAAATTATTCAAGTTTATGAAACTCAGAATTTGGATCCTAATTATATATTTTTATCTCTAATCAAGCATAAAAGAGCAAACTGCAACGTGCATGAAAACGTATAGTAATACATTTTACGTAAAATATCATTTTCTGTAATGAAGTAATGAGCATTCAAACTTACAATTTAATGTAACAAACTGTTATTTCATTTTGAATTAGATAATGATATTTCTCCTGGGAGCCCACCTTCTCAAGTAAGACTATTTTGTATCATCATCTTCTATAAACAAACCATAATATAATATATTAAATGTTTGAAGATTGTATTTGCTCAAATTGTGCTTGAACTTTTGGGTTTGCTACCATCTCCTATTGTACGTTCTCGTCAAAGAGAGCCATAGTTATTAAAGTATGTCTCAAATTGCTAGTAGTTGTAGTGTAGCAACACAAAACCAGTGAAGAACGTGTTGACATAAGCGGGACAAATAGATGGAACCTTAGGCAACCAAGGGTTTGTAGGTTAATCTTGATGAGTACAAGTCAAAATTCTAGTCATATAGACACCTAATTTGTACACATGATAACCGTGGTAGTCGCTGACAGATTAGGACAACAAGCAAGACACCAGTTTGATGATTTCAGATATGGTTTCGAGGCCGATGGTAACATATGAATCAAGGGTTCTTAAACAAATTTATGAGAACGAAAGGAAGAAAAATTACCAAGTAGCGAGAGCAACAAACTGGACCGTGCAGTTCATATAGCAAAAGCAGGATCCAACACGTGTGTTTCATAGCAAGTAGCAAGAGTTAGCAAGTGACAAGATCGAATCTTTGTGATTCGGATAGCAAATTTAGCAAGAAACTTGATCAGCCATGGCAGACGGGTGGATTGAAAGCAACAAGTAAAGCAAGAAAAGCATGAACAAAAGCAAGCAAGACACGAGCAATAACAACCAACATCAACATTAATGGAGTGAACGCGGATTAATCTTGATTGGTGCGTGTAAAAAAGTTTATTTATGCACATGTTTTATTGTTTTCATTAGTCGTTTAGGTTAATTAGAGTCAAATTAGTGTATTAATAGCATAATTGAGTTGTATATAATAACAAAAAGTCCTTATCTTTAGATGTTTGGGTTTTTTAGCTAATGTAAGTCTTTGAGTTGAACATTAAAACAAAAATAGTTGGACGGTAAATTCTTCTTTGTACATTTCGAGAGACAATTTCATCACACCATGCTTTACTATCATCTTTGAGAAACCATTTTTACAACCTAAACTATGAATCAGACGAGAGAATCACCTTCCATGATGCATAAAAAAGCTTTTGAACACAAAAAAGATGAGTGACAAACCCTACATATCACTGCATTAAATGGGAGCGAAAACAAGTTGTCACCTTATAAATTAACTTTAAAACTGACAAATTGTGTAAATCATTGTATTCAAATGCATTACTTAACGAAAAATCAGGATAGAAAAACTTAGTTGCACTATAAAGCAATCAAAGATTACGTTTTTAACAGTCTAAAAACAATGCCAGGAGCCCAAGATTAAAGATTTTGAAAACAGAAGTTCACAATTTATAACAAATTAACCAGCATCAAAACATAGGTTCAAAATTGTAGCAAAGAAAAAGCAGGAAGAAACTTCCCACCAACCTGAAATCAAACAAAACACCAGTGTCTCTATAACCAAACACAATCTAAGCAGCAGATTCTTGGGCAGCCTGCCTCTTCCTAGCCTCTTCGATGATGGTTAGCTTGATACCCTTACCCTTGGGTAAAGAAACCCATGGTTTTGAACCCTTTCCAATGGTAAAAACATTGCCCAAACGGGTGGCAAACTCATGGCCCAAAGCATCTTGAATGTGAACTGTTTCAAAGCTGCCCTTATGCTTTTCCCTGTTTTTAAGGATTCCTACCCGACCCCTGTTTCTTCCACCAGTCACCATAACAACATTTCCAACATCAAATTTGATAAAATCGATGATCTTGTTCGAGTCTAGATCAAGCTTAATGGTGTCATTGGCTTTAATGAGTGGGTCTGGGTAGCGGATGGTTCGACCATCATAGGTGTTGATGTATGGAATGCCCTTTGAACCAAACTGGACTGAACGAACCTTGCACAACTTGAACTGCAGTTGAAAAACATTGTTAACTTGACATCTTGAATAATCAAAAATAAAACCAAAACATGATGAAACATTCAACTAGAAAAAAAACAAATGTGGCAAATTTAAAATCATTTACTTGTAAACATTAATTATGTTAAATACCAACAAGTCAAATAAAAAACGAGTGAAAAAAAAACCGGTTACAAGTTTCTTAAGGTATATCTTACCTTAAGAATGAGATGTTCTAAAATGTGGCTAAAAAAACTCCCTATTGCCACTTGACATAAATCTATGGTATTAGTGAAAAAATCAGTTCTTTGCAATACCATAGATTGATGTCATGTGACATTGTAATGATTTATAGGCGGATCTTTAATAAAATGCAGCATTTTTTATTTACTTTAAACAAAATCACGGTCTAGAGAGAACTGTTTGACCAGAAAAAACACTAAAGATTGCAAAAATAAGAACACTTAATTCGGTTAACCAACTGCAGTAATAGAACAAATAAACTGGTAATTCAATTGAACAATTCTATAAGCAGTTTTACAAACCTTTGACTCCTCATCTCTGATTGAGTGCAATCTGAATCTTCCTTTTGTATCATAAAGAAGACGGAAGTTTTCATTGGTCTTAGGGATAGAAACAACATCTGTTCCAAACAGAAACCAAAACATAAAAACAGACTAATTAGATGACAAAAAAAACTCTCTGCTTTGATCAGCCTCCTAAGCTGAAATATCAATTTGAGTTAATAGCTAAACACCACAAGAACCTCACAAAACAAAGTACAAACAAACTTAATAAACCGCATATGAAGATAAAAATGAATAAATAAAACTATAAGTTACTTTTCATGAAAAATTAGAGACTACAGAAGCAAAAAATAGAAGGCAAGCTAACCCATGAAACCAGCAGGGTAGGTCTTGTCAGTCCTGACCTTGTTGTCAACAAGGACATGACGCTGCATCAAGATAGATTGTACCTCACGGTATGTCAATGCATACTTCAACCTGTTCCTCAATATGAGGATCAAAGGCAAGCATTCCCTAGATTTGTGTGGCCCAGAGGATGGTTTAGGAGCCTGCAAAACAAAAATTACATATTAGAAATGCAAGAACTGAAAAACAGAGCAAATTAGAAAATAAAACAGAAAAAACTAACTCTGAAACTGAAAAACAGAGCAAATTAGAAAATAAAACAGAAAAAACTAACTCTGAAAAACAGAGCAAACTAAAAATAAAACAGAAAAAACTAACTTACAAAAGCACCACCAAGTTTGTCAAGCATCCAATGCTTGGGGGCATTGAGCCTCTTCAGATGTTTCTTCAAACCTCTAGCCTTTAATACAGTGAACAATTTGTTAGATAAGCCAATCATTAAGCTATAAAAGAACTTGATTAAAAGTTTCTTACTACATATATTGCAGAAGTAAGCATCACAACACAAAACGAACAAATAAAGCAAAACAATCAAACATTTGTTAACTTCATTCCAAATTTTATTAATTTCAAGCCACATTACTACAATCTTTTATGAGCTTAATAATAACAAAATCCAACAATCTTAAAAATTTAGCTAGCCATGAGAAATCAAACAAATTCATTAGGTATGATTCAGCTAAACTGATAAAAACTATACTTACAAAATGGAAAGCAGTTGTATATAAAAAAAACTGACTAAACAGAGCATAAAAATTGGTAAAAAAAAATAACCATAAACAGCAGAATCAAACAAAAAATCCCCACCATTATACAGTACATTCAAATCAAATGGTATACACGGCTGATCAATTAGAAAGCCAAAGGTTATAAAAAAGATCAGACTCGAACATTCTAACATCATGAACAGAATAGTGTCCTAATGCACTGAAATTAAAATAAACCTGTCATGCTTATAAACTTGTACATGAGGATGTAGTTCAAAAGTGCGAAAGGAAATGATACCATGGTTGAGGTGTCCGGTGGGAGATCTAAATCTCCGGCGAAAGTCTTCGGCTTCCTCTACGATTCACAGCCGCAACCCCCACAATCTTCTTAAGCTCTGTGTTTTATAAACCCTAGATCCCTCTCTTTATATTATACATCTCGCAACGCAAACCTATTTTATTTAATTTTATTTAGTGGGCTTTATATTGAGCATGCGGCAATGCATGCCGGTGATCATTATTGGGCTAGGTCTTTATTGTTTATACAACAAGGCCCAGAATGGTGCTTTATACTTTATACTTTCGACATGGGTCGATCAAGGTCCAAACATCATAATGGGCCGATTTATGGGCAGTGGGAACTTTGGAAATACCAACATGATAGACAGTTGCTTAAGATTCTTATTAACCAGCTAGGTTTTAGCGTCGCGCGTTGTCGCGTCTATACGAGTTTTAGTGTAACCCTAAATAAGGTTCAAAATCAGCAAAATAAACAACGTAAAACACACCAAAACCCCAAATCCATAACACACCAGAACATACAGAACTAAAAAACTAAATCAAAGCCCAACACCATACACAAAACAGACGAACATCAAAATCACAAGAATGCGACACAGACCAAAATAAAAAACCGACAATAACCCATAAAAAAAACCCCACCCCCAAACCTCAAACCCACACCCAAAACAAACCTATAAAACACATACAAACAAAAGAGGAAAAAAAACATCAAATTTCCCACCGACCAAAGAGATTAATAAGAATTATAATTATAATTAGTTGTTGATTTATCTGAATAATTTATTTTCTTGTAGATAGTAGTGATTTTGAGTTACATATTATTATGATTTATTCAAATAAATGTATATAAGAATTTATAAGGTGATAAACGGAGTAGATTATAGATTATCTTATAAGGTTGAACATGGCTTATTGTATACATTAGTTACATAAATAGCGGACATAAAATAGATCATAAAGGAATTTAATATTATTAAAGATAACCGATCAACCATGTCAAAAGACCAACCCACGTGATATTATCTCCTACACATGCAACCAAGTCAATAACTCAACATCAATATCCACTAGAGTATTTAAATATTAGTTATTGACTTACATGTAATTCTCCTATAGAATCTCAACAACCTGATGTACTCATGTATATATATATATATATATATATATATATATATATATATATATATATATATATATATATATACATCGTATCATATGAATAAAATACAACGAAGCTTCTGAACTATATTCCTCTATATGTATCAGAGCATACCAAGCTCTAAAGAGTCGATCCTTCAATCACCCTCACCATCAAAACCCTTCTCTCAATCACCATGTCAACTTCTGAACCCACCACTACAATCATCCAAGTCACTGCCGCCACCCACCTTACCACTAAACTAGACTCAAACAACTACCCGGCTTGGAGAAGACATGTTCTATCCACCCTCATCGGACTTAACCTCGACACCCATCTCACAACCAATCCACCATCTCAATATCTTAACAATGACAACACCAAACCCAACCCAGCCTATCAACCATGGTACCGTCAAGATCAAATCCTAGTCGGTGCTCTCATCGGAAGTTGTATGCCAAACGTACAACCACTAATCACATCGGCCACAACTGCCAAGCAAGCATGGCAAACGCTAGGCAACAGCTATGTAAGTGCTTCATGATCCATAATTATCTCACTCAAAACAAGACTCATTCAAAATCCGAAGGGGACCCGATCAATCACCGAATACCTGCAAGACATGAAAGCCATTGCCGACAAACTAGCTTGGCTCAAAGTCCCATCGACGAAGAAGATCTCATAGTTCACATTCTCGCACAACTCGGCGACGATTACACCCCCATCACCTTCCCAAACTCAAACCTAGAACAACATAACAACTCCAATCAGTCCTCAACAACCTCCACCCAACCTGCACCCACCCAACCACGTGAACAAAATTCTAAATACTTCAACTCTCACTTCATTAACACAACCACCTTACATCCCATCCCACCAACTGTTGTTCCTACTACTCATACCCAAGCCTTTAAAGATGACAACTGGCGGAGTGCCATGGACCTAGAATATAATGCACGCATTCACAATCACACTTGGGAATTGGTGCCACCCAATAACCACAACACCGTCAGTTGCAAGTGGTTATTCAGAATCAAACGCAACCCGGATGGTACTATACGCAAATACAAAGCGCGTCTAGTGGCAAAAGGTTTCCATCAACAGTTTGGTAAGGATTATTTTGAATTTTTGATACATTCAGCCCCGTCACAAAACCCGTAACCATCCGAACCATTCTCTCCGTTGCCTTAGCCCATAACTGGCCCTTACGACAACTCGATATTAACAACGCCTTCCTTCAAGGAACACTTCGTGAGGAAGTCTACATGCAGCAACCTCCTGGTTACATCAACCCTCAATTCCCGGACTACCTCTGCAAACTTCAAAAATCTATCTATGGCCTCAAGCAAGCACCACGTGCCTGGTACATCGAACTCACAACTTTTCTCCTTAAATCCGGTTTTCGAAAATCTCAGGCCGATGCATCCTTGTTCATTTATCAACACCAAGGCACCACATGCTACTTTATGGTCTATGTAGATGACATTGTCATTACCGGAAACAACAATTCGTTCCTTGAATCCTTCATTCACAAACTAAGCACCCGATTCTCTCTCAAGGATCTTGGCAACCTTCACCAATTCCTAGGAATTGAAGTCATCCCCATCAAAGACGGTATCTTTCTATCCCAAAATCGTCACATACATGACATTCTCACCCAATTTCACATGGATGGGGCTATAACAGTCACCACCCCGCTCAGCTCCACCGACCCTCTTTCACCCCATGACCCTTCTCCACCCATTGATCCCACCCCGTACCGTCGCCTTGTAGGATCCCTTCAATACCTTGACTTTACTCGACCCGACATTTCCTTCGCCATCAACAAACTCTCTCAGTTCATGCACTCACCCAAACAATCGCATTGACAATCACTTAAGAGAGTCCTACGTTACCTCAAAGGCACAATCTATCATGGTCTATTCCTTAAACTCCATTCCACACTTACCCTCTCGGCCTTCTCCGACTCGGATTGGGGTGGTGTACAAGACTCGGGACGCTCGACAACCGCATACCTGATTTATCTTGGGTCAAACATTATTTCATGGAAATCCACACGGCAAAAATCAGTTTGTCGCTCCTCCACAGAAGCAGATTATAAAGCTCTCGCAAATGCCGCTGCGGAACTCTCATGGGTCAAAAACTTGCTCACAGAACTTGGTCTATCCACAAATCAACCACCCACCATACTATGTGACAACACGGGAGCCACCTACCTCTGTGCTAATCCCATATACCATTCGCGGATGAAACATGTAGCTCTTGATTATCACTTTGTACGGGAACAAACACAAGCAGGGACTCTCAAAGTCAGACACGTTAATTCCAAAGACCAATTGGCCGACATGCTCACCAAACCACTCTCACGAGCTCCATTCCTGCTGAATCGGTCCAAGATAGGCGTCTCCGACGGAGCCTCTATCTTGCGGGGGCATATTAAAGATAACCGATCAACCAAGTCAAAGGACCAACCCACGTGATATTATCTCCTGCACATGCAACCAACTAAGTCAATAATTCAATATCAATATCCACTAGAGTATTTAAATATTAGTTATTGACTTACATGTAATTCTCCTATAGAATCTCAACAACCTGATGTACTCATGTATATATATATACATTATATCATATGAATAAAATACAGTGAAGCTTCTGAACTATATTCCTCTATAAATATACTTATTAATATATTTTTTATTTTAAATAGTATACAAATGGTCATTTTTTTCTTATTTTATATTTGATGTATACTTCCACCAATCAACATGTCTTAGTTTCTCCTAAAAAAGGAAAAAAACTTTATTCCATATCTTTATTAAAGCATCCATTATCTTGCTTTTTTCTTATGAGATATGAAGAGATAAGATGGTGATTTTCTCTTTTCTTTTTCCTCTAAGAAATATGCATTATTGTATTTCGACATACAATTATAATTTCAACTTATTCATACTTATAATTATATTTTTAATTTTTATTTTAAGATGTCCACAAACTTTTACAAGATAAAGTGAGAAGATAGGAAGGCTAACTAACATATGTAACATAAAATTTGTTAGACATGTCTTACGGTTGAATTGGTGTGTTTGTCTATTTACACTCCCGATGACAAGTATCTATACTATATAATAAAAGAGTAACTAGGATGTCACGTAGTACTCTCATGTTACTCCTCAAAAAAGTTTTCCCGCCTAAACTAATATATTATTTTAGTCAAGTTTTTTATTTTGAGAAACTCAATTAATAGTAATAATTTATTTTATTTTAAATTTAATTTTTATATTATCAACTTAATTGTGTAATCATATTGTTTTGAACTATACATATTTTTATAGCTAAATAAGATTTAATTTAAAAAAAATAAAAAAGAAAAAAATACTTATTGATATATTTATATATTTTACGTTAGTGTGATTTTAAGACAATTGGTTTTAATTTTACATAGGTCAATTATATATTATATATTTAAAAAGTATTTGAATATTTATAATTTATAAATGTAACTTTTTATTTTTCGTTATTATAGTAATATGTAACTTAATCATACGAAATATTTATATATTTATGAATTATGTTGTTTTCATATTTTCAACTCGTGTATTACACGGGTTTACAAAAACTAGTATACAATATAAGACAATGTTGTGGTTGACTGGCTGCCTATCCACACCATTTTGTTCTTTCCACAAATATGTCAAAGGTATTTAGAGGGCAAGAAGAGCAACCAATTTATTGAAATCATCTTGAGTAAGATGTGCGACAGTATATAATCATTGAAAAGAATAAAAAAATTAAACATTAAATAGCTCAAAATTGGACAAAATCCTCATCCCTTACCATGAGATATCGTAATATATGTAACTATGACTTGACACTAATCATAGTCTCACATAATTTGATAAATTGATAGCGTTTGACACACTTTTTAAACGCGTTTGGGTGAACCCATGAACTCATTTTCATGATGGGTTCGAGCACTTAATTCATTTTGTACCCCCCCCCCCCCCCCCCCCCCGGCCAACCATATTCTATCAAGCGTTTGACACACTATTCAAATGTTCTATGGACTTATGCATTAACTTCATCCCTTAAATAGACATCTCTACATGAAGAAAACATATATAGAAGATACGCAAACCAAACTTCTAATCGCAGTGAACTTCATTAGCATAACGTGCATTTGGTTAATGATACACAAAAAACACTCGAAATATGAACGGATTATCACGTACGTAGTGATTTTTGTTAGCATTTGTTGAATATAAGCAGAATAAACAAGTTTAAGTGAATATACAATCATCTTGTCACATAACTTGACTATATTCCAAGTTAATTAATTAATTAATTAATTATAAAAATATATCACATAAAAGTATTACTTTCATATTTTTTCTTAATAATCGTGTATCCCAGAAGTGACAATTGTTGTACTTAATAACGTGGTGATTTATTGGGCTTTATGCCATCGGCATTGGAGATTGGAAGACACTTGGAACGTTATAACTTTATGCCAAAAATACATAATTGGTTATAATCTTACTACTATAATAAAAAGGTATTTGGGATGACACGTGTCAACACCACAATCATTCTCACCAAAATTTTCCCGCCTCTCTTTCCTATTAAATAATTACCTTAATTACTAATAATACTATTTAATACTTTTTTAGATTTAATAAATTAATAAAGAGATCTATTTATTAATATTATTTCTAAATAAACAATTTTTTTATAAAATAATAAATTTATTTAATGCATAAGACTTTTTTAAAAAATACAAAATATTTAAAATTGGTATTTTTAAAAAGTTATTAATTTAAAACCAAAAATAATTAAATTTAAGGGTTATAATAAGAAATTTTTAAAAATGACATTTTATATGGTTTGTTTTAGAACAAAACGTTTATTTTTTTTTGAAAAAAATAAAGTTTTAAAAAGTTTATATCACTATTTTATAACTTACAGTCATTTCTAATACATAATTTTAATGATATTATATCTAAAAATATTATTTTATAACTAATAAATTTTGTTATATTAATTTTTTATTTATTCAACTCGTGTAACACACGGGTTACTATAGCTAGTATTACATAGTCACGCTATTTGGCTATACTTGCATAAATATAAATGTAGTAGGTTAATTATGAAATAATAATTTTAGATAAAATATGCTTGAAATTACTTAATTATTTTGTTTCAAAACTATTTGCTTTAAAAAATTATCCTCTTTAAATTTTCCTTGTATTTTAAAAGTAACGATTTTTTATAATTTCTCATTTTAAAAAAGTTTAATGTTTAGAAAAAATTTGTTTTAGAAAAATTCTTATTTTATGAAAATCTTCCTATTCTAATAAAAAGGTATCTATGATGACACGTGTCAACACCACAATCATTCTCACCAAAATTTTCCCGCCTCTCTCTCCTATTAAATAATTACCTTAATTACTATAATACTATTTAACACTTTTTTAGATTTAATAAATTAATAAAGAGATCTATTTATTAATGTTATTTCTAAATAAACAATTTTTTTATAAATAATAAATTTATTTAAAGCATAAGACTTTTTTTAAAATACAAAATATTTAAAATTGGTATTTTTAAAAAGTTATTTTTTTAAAACCAAAAATAATTAAATTTAAGCGTTATAATAAGAAAATTTTTAAAAATGACATTTTTATACAGTTTGTTTTAGAACAAAACGTTTATTTATTTTTATACATTTTTTTGAAAAAATGAAGTTTTAAAAAGTTGATATCACTATTTGTATAACTTACAGTCATTTCTAATACATAATTTCAGTGATATTATATCTTAAAATATTATTTATAATTAATAATTTTGTTATATTAATTTTTTATTTATTCAACCCGTGTAACACACGGGTTACTATAGCTAGTTTGTTAATATAGACAGTGACGGAGCTTGAATATCCCCGTAGGGGGGGGCAGGGGCGAAACTAATTTTGTTTAGGGGGGCGAACTCGAGATTTATATAAAAATTTACACTATAGGGCTAAAAATTTACACTAACGGGTTAAAATTTAACACTACCGATGGAAAAAATAGGGGGGACGGCGCCCCCCCCCCCAACCCGGCCCTCACTATCCTCCGCCATTGAATATAGAAACTAAGTTTATAAAAGACATATTTCTTATTTTATTAAATATTTATTTATAATATAAAAATAAATAATATCATTAGTAGTTAATATAATTATTTAATAGGAGAGATATCCAGACAAAATTAAATTAGAAGATCTAAAATTATAGCAATATTCACTTAAAACTTTTTTTTATATTAATAGATAGATGTGTAATTAATGTCAGCATAAAAATGTCTAGATCTAAAAACATAATCACCTTTATAGTTATCAAGCCCAATTAAATCAACCTGAAAATATATATAAACATGTAAATTTAAATAACATACTTCAACCTTTTTTAATAATATTAAAATTGACTTGATAAACCTAAACATATAATTATATTTATACTGAACATGAAATAATCTTAACTTAACTCAAACACTATTTAGTTAATCAAATAAATAAACAAATTATACCCGCTCATAATGTAATACAAACTCAATTAAATTAAATAAATTAATAATTGTGAAAATATAGAAATTAGGTCCTTCATATTTATCGAATGTTTTATAGAATAGGTTTTTTATTTTCGGGTTAACATTTATTAGTTTTTAAGTCCGCCCACAAGACAATCGAAGAAAGCAACACACTAAAAATCTATGGTGTTGAATACGAACTGCAAAAGGAATCATGTGTTTCATTACAAAACATCTTTCTTAGAACAGTCAAAAGAAAACTATCAACGGTGGATCGACATCATTGATGAACCAAACTATCATCTACGATTCGATGCTTAATTCCCATGGTGCATACGGTCTTGTACATGTTGCAATCAGCTTCAGTTGTTATTTAGGAAAAACACTCTCTCTGAATATTCATCTGGTTTCAAATTTAATGTATGTCCTGTAATTAACATCATCATTTATGCACATAACACATACGTATTTAAACAATATAAAAACCTTATTTATATCAACAGAAGATATTAAACAAGAGTGTTTATACTTTGTTATTAATTATATGATCATACCTGTAGGATCTTTACTAGCCATATCACCTACTTCATCCTTCTTCTCCGTTAACTTTCCGGCAGTGGCATCCACCAGTTCACCACCACCATCGCCGCCACCGACAGGCGCGCCACCTAGGCCTTCGGTTTTCTCAGCAACTTCATGAAGTACTAAATCACCAGATTTCGCTTGATCACCATCTTCATCAACACTTCCATTATGCTGAAATATATTTGAAAAGAAAGAACCAATGATCCCACCACCGCCACCACCACCACCACCACCACCATCAGCATCTCCGCCGCTGCCATCGACGCCTAAACGATCTTCTCTCTTGTCTTCATCTTCACCAACATCAACCACACTGGTTTTCACTTCATCTTCATCACCACTTTTGTTCTTTTGAAACACATTTGAAATGAAGGTATCAATGATCCCACCACCACCGCCGCTGCCACCGTTGATGTCTCCACTTTCTCCGCCTTCATTGCCGCCATCTTGGGTGCAATCACCACCGCCATTAACACCCAAGATTCCACTTGGCCTCTTTTCGAGTCTCCCTTTGTGGATCTCCTGATCTTCACCATCTCTAACTCTTTTGCTACCAATTTTCTCATCAAATACCAAATCTGGCATGTTGATCATACTATCTTCCATATCTATTTTTCTTTGGAAACACTAATTAATTAAGAATCAAAAGCAAGCTTTTTACAAGTTTGATGATCTTGTTCAAAAGCAATATTATTGTGGTTGTCTCACTTGCACGCATATATATAAGGAGAAATATGTATCTTTATAAGAAAAACTATTATAACATTATAGTTCTCGTTATCTTGAAACTATTATAATATTTTATTACAAGTTAAGAGTTTGAAAGAATTATAAATTTATAGCAAGCCAAAAGGCGATAGACTTGTGAGAAATAAGAAATTGACACGTGTACATAGTAACTAGATAATATTACATTTCAGAAAAAAGTATCATCGGGTATATACAAATAGTATACATGAAAGTAGTCATTGTCGGTTGGTTCATTGGATTTTGCCAACGCGGTGTTGACCAATTAACTTTTTGTTTTAAGTTTTGATCCATTCATGTGCTTTTTTCAATGTGACAAATATTTATCTTCATTTTAAGCCCAACTGGTTACGTGAGGTATACATAACATATATATATAAGAGAAAAGTCATGGGTTTAAATCTCATTTTAAATAAAATTTTAAGAGTTCAGTCAAGTGGTTTTTTCAGCAATGGGTTTACTCCTAAATGTGTTGGGGTGCGGTCCAGGTTGGAAAACGGATAAGTTGACCCGATTAATATAACACATATTACATTTGCCGTTCAAAAAAATACATATTTATATGCACTTTTCTTACATACTATAAAATTATAAAATTTATACTGTTAAAATAACACCGAACGACGAAAGGGCATAAAAATTAACTGTATCAATTTGTGAAGTAAAATTGTTTTTCTAGAATCGATTGAATTTTCTTGTCGTATATTAAATATTGATATATTATGAGTATTATTTTTTTTATTATCAAAGTTTAAGGGTTTCTGCTTTGTAGAATCATATCACGTGCGAATGAAGTTGCGAAGAAAAGCAGAAAGCACGCCAATGAATGGGTAACTGTAAATGGTCGGTGGCTTTTTAAAGGATAATTTAGTTTATTATAACTATACGGGTGTTCCCTACATATTTACTTATTATTATTCATGAATATCAAATGATAATAACAATAATAATACTAATATATTACTGTATAAGAATCATTTTTTAAGAATCTAAAAAGGTATTCAAATTGCTTCATATCACAATGTTGCATATTATAGATTGCTTTTCAAAGTTCGTATTTAACTTTGAACCAAGTTTGAGACTTTGAGTTGTATGTTAAAACTACCTAAGATTTCAGAATTTAGATGAACGAAAATATAACCAACTGGGCCACGTTCCAAGCCCAAGCCCAAACCTGAGAAATATAACCCATCACACTAAGAAGCGCAAATCGGCTTCTAGGCCCAAACCGGTTCGCCTCAGTATCCTCTATAGGCTATACTCTAGATACGGGGATAAAAGTTACTTATATAGGGCGTACCTGGTGCTGCAAAGAGCTCCCGCGTTTTCACAGGGTCCAGGGAGGGTCCGTCCCATTTAAGGGAAGATGTACGCGGTCTTTCCCCCACATTTGTGGGAAGGCCGTTTCCACGGATCGAACCTGAGACCTTCGGTCCCTTAGGAACAACTTTTACCGCTGCGCCAAGGCCCGCCCTCATAAAAGTTAGTTATATACGTAATAATATATCAAATGAGAAATTGTTACATATACATTACCGATATGTCACGTTTATACAAAACAATGTTATAATTTCCATTCTCAAATACCGTAACTTGAATCCTGGTATCTTGTATGTTGTCCAAACTTATTTGTTATTACACAAAAGAAACCTGATCAAGCTATTATGCTGTCAAGCCAACATATATTTTTTGTCACGTTCAGTTTCATAAATAACTAACGTCTCAAAATAAAATGATCACACAAAAAACTGAACATAATCAATTTACTGAAATGGGACGAAACAAAATCCACATCAAACGATAAAAATCGAACGCAAGTACAATTTATGTGACATCTACACCGACTTACAAGTGCAATTATCAGCTAATACCCCGTGATGCAAACAATACATAACAGTTTTTCAAAAAGAAAAGGTCATAAACGCTTATAAATCAAAATCCTCGTCGTCATTGGGATCAACTCTTTGTGGGCGACGGGCCCGCTTTATTGCTTCTATTTTTCTCTTTCCGCTTGCCATTCGTCTTCTGTATTCTCCTCGGCTTCTGCATCTACTTTATCCAATACCTTGTTGAAACCTGGAATTGCTTCTTCTAGAAACTCACACATCATCTCTGTGAATTGCTGGTATGAGTCAATGAAGTCCTGCAATAAATAAACAAGAATTATGTCAACCAACGGGACTATTCAGAGTGTAGGTTGGTTAATAGGTTAGGACCCGCTCAGGTCAAAACGAGCAATCTTTTAATCAGGTAGGTGAAATACACACAAGTGAAAACTAAGACATTGTTCTATGTTGTATCATGGTATGTAGTAAAAATGGGTGATTTTGGGTTGCATTCTTATCCATCCCAATGTCTTGAACCCTTATTACAAGAATTGTCAGGTTATGTTACAACTCTGCAGGTCAAATGTGTTAAGCTAAAAGATCAACTAAAACAGCCGGTTCAAATGAGATGAAATTCATCCTAAATCTATTCAAGTGCATAACCTTCCAAATCGATTTTACAAGAAAAATCAGATTATTATTTTTAAAATATATGGTTCTATAATCATATTAAACACCTAAATTTTTTATAAACTTCAAACAGAGAACAAAGTGTTTGCAGGCCGGACCGTCTTGACCAAATGAAAGAGACGACATAAATTATTTATCAAAGTTAAAAATTGACTTTTATAAAAAAACAAATAGATACCTCGACATCTTCATTCCAATCCTGAATGTATGGGGGCCCGGTTGTAAATGCACCAAGTGGCTCACGATACCATTCACCGCCATATGTTATTTGATCCATGGCTTGTTCTACACTTAAAACCTCCCATGGCCTTAACCCGGGAATAGCCTTTTGCAACTGTTTCCTGTATACGATAATAAACACTAAATATATTAAAACAAAACCTGTAAAGGATCATTGACACAAAGATGCATGATTAAACTTTTAACAATAACGTACATTGATTAGCCACTAGCATAAGTTAAACATTGTTCTTTGGTTAATACTAATGGGATAAACCTTAGAAATTTGGTCACTGGACTTCAAAGACATTACTAAATCATCCAACTTTCAAAAACCCTCACAAAAACCATTCAACATCTGGAAAACCTTAAAAAAATAAATCCAAGTTTAGCAAACAGTTCCAAAAATAGAGGTTTTATAGCAGCTTCTAAAGCAAAGTGACTAAAATAAAAAATAAAAATAAGTGAAAGCATATTGCTTTTATAGCAATAACCCCAACAAAAATTGATAACGTCTCTAATTCCCTCTTTATTTGAGAATGAAAAGTTTTAAATGAGAGTTGAATTCACATACGTAAACTTGAAGCAATGCTTATTTAATAAAAGAAGCAAAGCAATACCTGTATTAAGTTAGAAAATATATGATAGCAAATAAGACCCCATTCATAATGCATTGTAAAGTAGAGGTATCAATACTGACCCAAACCCTGAAAATGATGGATTTACCTCATATCTTTGGGGATATATTTGTTGGGCATGTGGTCTTGTTCCAAAATTGAAGTGAGCTCGGACCCACTGGCCCAAAGAAACAGAGCATGACTAGGAATTCTGACACCAGGCCAAATTCCATCATTAGCTTCTAGTACAGCTAAATCACGTCTCTTGCTTTCATAAGCTTCATCTTGAAGCTGCTTACGGCTTTTTTTCTCAAACCCTTTTAATGGGACCCAGGGAGGTATACCCTTTTGTAATTTGTGAATGAAAGCGGTTGCTGCAGCACCTAGTCTCACTGTAATATAAAGAAGAGCCCAATGGATATCATTACCTCTACGTCGTAATTTACTTAGCAAACTTATTTAATCGTTTGCATGCTTATAATGCAATTAAACATAAAAAAGCTCATCAACATATCAGCTAACATTATATTAAGAAGGTATACTTTTCAGGTCATTTACGGAAAATGAAAAAGCTTAGTTAAATCTTTGAAATTTATAAAAACTTAATAATACAACGTTACTTAAGCTAACATAAAAAAAGAATTGAGATGATGACATCCAATGTAACTTTTTCATCCCACTCCATGAGAAGATGAATAAAAAAGCACCATTTGCCCATGGGGGCCATGGGATGAAAATCAGCTAAATCAAAGGAATCACATTCCTTCACAAATGGTCAATTTCATTCCTTCAGGCAGAATACATATATTTTTCATTCAAGTGAAATAGAACATTACATTCCTTCCTGTTTCCGGCTTACCAAATGCTACCAAAGAATAAAATGAGGCATTGAAGGGTTTAAGAGCAAACCTTCCCAAGTAGCGACAGCACGCTCCATACCATAAATCATGCCAATTGGGACCCACTCATCCATATCTTCACCCCAAATAAAAGTATACTTATCAATAATTCCAGCACCCCAAGCGGTCTTAAGTTGTATCAATTCACAAGGTCCTCTTGTTCTTCCTATCCGATCTTTGTAGTACCATCCACCAGATCTCATGATAACTATAACAAAAGTAATATCTCAGACTAGGGTTACATTCGTAAACAGGTCAAACTTCAAAATTCACTCATCCTATTTCAAAACCATTTTTTTTTCTTCCAAAATGTAAGCTTAAAATGATCTCAATGAGAAATTCAAGCCAACCATAGCTCGTTTAAAATAAGTGCTAGATTTTTTGGTGACCGTTTTTGTCACAAGCTAACAACTTTTTTTAGCAAAACGCATAGAAGATAGACTACGTTTTACAATGAGTGCTATTGGACAAAGCGCGCTTAGTTAGAAGCAAAAATAATCGAGTGTACAAACATTTTGTGTCCTGCATTCTTCATTCTAAAAAGCGAGGCTTTAATTTTTAAGATTCACAACGATTGTTTGCAAACCATCATATTTCAAAAACTCCAACACCATTTTCACAAATCATGAAAGCACCATTCTATGCCTACTTCATGCGCTCATAAGCTCAAGAGGCAGACACATTTTGACTTAAAGGTCAAACTTTTACTTCATCTGAATTTGATAACCTCAAGCTAAGACTTCCATTACAATACTGAAATCATTTTGAACAAAAGACTATATCTTCTAGCAAATCATATCAAGCCATTATCAGTCTTCCTACTATAGTATGAACTTTATGACTATGAAATGCATAACACAGCATAAAAATTCAGAATGGATAAACAGAACCCATCATATAGAAAGTTAAAACTTACAATCATAATATCTTTTCTCCAGCCTCTTGTACCCAACAGCCTGAGCAACATCAATAGGCCGGCCGGGAGGGTACGGGCGTTGCCGGAATCCCCACAACCCGAAAAAGAATTGCTTAGCGAAATCCCAAAACTTATCATCCGATTCCTTCTTCGTCTTTATAGCTTTCCTAGGCATCGGTCGTCCATCGGGCCCGATCACATGAGGAATTGACTTCCAATACTTCTTATCTTCCCACCTGTAGGGTTCAGAATTCTCCTTAAGCTCCATTTCATTGATCTCATCAAGAACCTCCTCTGCTCGGGCCAAAAACTTCACAACCGGACTCTCACGAAACTCCTTCAACCACCTCTCGTTTTTTTCAATCTCTTCCTGGGTCGGGTTTTCTTTCTTTTCGAAAAGTGGGTCTTCGTTCAGAATCCTCTCAACTTCGGGGGTGTGGCGGTAATCGGGTCGGTTTTCGCACTCCCAGTAGTACTGTTCGAGCATTTTCTTGTAGAATCCGGGTTTGGGTCTCTTGGATTCGGGTTGTGTTTCGGGTTTTTTCTTGAATGGGTTGGAAATGGAGATGGCGGCGAAGGGGGAATTGGATGAATCGGGTTGGGGGTGGTGTTTGAATGGGTTTATGGATTCTGTAAGAAAGTGAAGGTTTATGGGTTGTAAAGGGTTCGGTGGCTTCTTGAACCAGTTTTCCCCAAAGGGATTGAAGTTAATCGACGCCATTTATGAACAGAGATTGAGAATTCAGTGTGCGAAGTGGGGAAAAGGGTAGTGATTTTGAAGGAGACGAAGAAGAAGATAGGAAGCGTAGTGAAGTGAGTCGTTTGTTTTGGGGAAAACGAAGTGTTGTTGAGACGATGGGACTTGGGTCGATGTTTGATGGTGGACCATTGATTTGGGCTCAACTTATAACTTTAGCCTTTTAGGTTGAGAAATACAATCTTTAGCTTTATGAATAGTTAACAGTAAAAGCATTCATAGCTTTATATACAATATTGTTGAGACAATAGGATCTAGTTTTAGTTCATTAACAGTAAAAGCATTCATAGCTCGTTTGGTATATTTATATAAATATAATCCTTATATTATATAAAATGGTTATAATAGTTATAAGTGGTTGTGACTTGTGAGTGGTTGTGACTTGTGAGTGGTTGTGACTTGTGAGTGGTTGTGACTTGTGAGTGGTTGTGACTCGTGAGTGGTTGTGACTCGTGAGTGGTTGTGACTTGTGAGTGGATGAGAGAGAAATGTTATTGTTTAATCTGTAAATTTAAGGAATTACTGTTCAACTCTTATAATTTTTTAATAATTTAAAAGTTGTTGTGAGTGTAAGAGAGAGAAAAAGTAATAATGAATGTATAAAAAATATTATTGAATTAAAAAGATAAGAGAAAAAGTAGTATTTTTGGTATAATTATATGGATAAAGATAAGAAATGGACTATGAATGCTCTAAGTATATGTCGTTGTGTTGCAACGGTAAATTGATGTAGTTAAGTAGATAAGGAGAATCAAATAAAGTTGTGACGGTTAGGTTCAAAATCTGAAGGTAGATAATTACAATATTCATACAGTGGTTTCGAATAAAATTTACGTCGACAATTTTTATATCCCATTTGTACGGTTAACAACAACAATAATAATAAAGTTAATGGTTTGAAGAGTTAAAATGAAACTTAAGGGCTAGGTTTGTCATTTGAGAAAAGTCTAGAAGGTGAAAATGAAAAGTTTAATAAATGAAGTAGGGATGACAATGCGACGGGTGGGTCGGGTATGAGTAATAAAATGTCCAATACCAGGCCCAAAACCTATAAGATATGTATTGGGTATTTACCTCATCGGGTATTGAGCATGCCCGCTAGCAATTGGGTATACCCGTTAAGATTATAAAAAGTACACATTGGGTATCTATTAAAATTAAAACATCATATAAATCTACATTTGCATATACGTACGTAAAATATTTCGATTACCCTTGATATTTTTTGTTGATGGTCCAGTACTAATACTACTAAATTTTAAGAATAAATACCAAGTGATATTATAACTTTATAAGATACTATATAGTGTAAATGATATGAAGATAATAATTTATACTCAATACATGATTATTTAGTAAAAATGTATTAAATAAAAAACTAAAAATATATAATATATAAAGTATGTATAATATAATTATTAAGCAATATAAATTTCGGGTATATAATCGGGTAAGTAAATGTATGTTCCAAGTAAAGTAAATGTATGTTCCAAGTAACTGATACATAACCCCTAAAAGTATGTGTTCTTTATGTTGAATTGGCACATATCGTATGATATGAACAATGATAAGAATTATACAAGTACAAGTGATTATGTAATTGTATATTAAAATTATATGAATGGTTAATATGTGTGTGAAAAGTATTGATTTCAAAAGAGAGTTTCCTCCTATAATAATATTAAACCACATGATATGATGAGAGTTTCATAATCTGTTGGGTATTTGACTTATATAAAAGTTATCTGATCCAACACTGGGCCGCATGTGGGTTTCGTGACATTTGTGAGTATTGGATTTAGATGAGTATTTTATGTTCCAATATTGGATCACATGTGTTGATTGTCATTCTAAATCACATGAGAATTACAAGGTGCGTATCACGAGCACACATATTAACGTTCAGTTTTAGTATTGAACAAGATATTTGTCAATATTGATACAAAGGTCGATTCACTGAAAGTGTCATAAAGTCGATAACACTAAAAGTGTGTGTACTTTTCACATACCATTAGACCAAATACTATTTGTTGGTAAATGTTTGTATGTATTATAGCTTCGTATAAAAAAAGGTAGCCATCTGAAAGTATGGGAGTAGGGGACAATATATTTTCACCTTCTTATCATGAAAGATAAAGTGTCGGTATAACATAAACTTTATATCTTCTAACTATATTTTTGGAAAGAGTAATTGTAAAGTAATACTTGAGTACTTGGAAAAGTTATCAACAGAAACCCAAATGGTGACACTTTTTATGCATTATTGTTATTATCATCTTTGTCTCTAAATAAAACTTTTTCTAGCATCCTAGTGTAGAAATGTAGATTAAAACCATATATTTTACCCAACACTTCAAAGTGCAAGCTGGGAAGTAAATGAGGTTAACTACTCAACTACCAAACCATAATTAAATTTATTGTAACAGATTTATGATATGTTGCTCATCAATGCTTTCACATACTAAAAAAAAAACTAAAAACATAATTTTGAATCACAAATAACTATTCCTATGAGTTGTACACACTCTGAAAGTTAGGCTTAATCAGATCTGTAAAGCGTTTAAAAGATTTTATTTATAAAATTTAGGGGCTGTTTGATTGAGCTGACTGAGTCAGAAGCTGACCCAGTAAGAAGTTCTGACTGAGTCATATCTTACTGAAACTTGGCTGTTTGATTATGTATCTGACTGACTTTGCTGAATAATTTAAATTTAACCATATTGCCCGTTGTTCTAACGAGTTTAAATTTAACTACTGTTGTGTAATCAATAAAAAATAGTCAAATATATAAAAATAACATACTACCTTAAAATTCAAAATATCATACAAAATACAAATTAAACATAAATCATACATCCAAAACAAACAATCAAGGAATCCTATCAATTCACCAAAATTTACACCCAAAATCACTATCAATTTACACCCAAAACAAACAATCTAGCAATCCTATTAATTCACCACAATTTACACCCAAAATCACTATCAATTTACACCCAAAACAAACAATCAAGCAATCCTATCAATTCACCACATTTTACACCCAAAATCACTATCAATTTACACCCAAAACAAACAATCAAGCAATCCTATCAATTCACCAAAATTTACACCCAAAATCACTATCAATTTACACCCAAAATCCTATCAATTCACCAAAATTTACACCCAAAATTCACCAACAGTTTACACCAAAACAAACAATCAAACAATCTTATCAATTCATCAACAATTTACACCTAAAATTTACCAACAATTTACACCAAAACAAACATACACATACCTCGGATTTTGCGCAGGGAGGAGCTACGGGGGTGTCTCGGTCAGGCAGGGAGCTACGAGAGGTGTCTCGGTCGCAACTGGTCGCGCAGGGAGGGAGGGAGTCCGGTCGCAACTGGTCGCGCAGGGAGGAGCTACGGGGGTGTCTCGGTCAGGCAGGGAGCTACGGGAGGTGTCTCGGTCGCAACTGGTCGCGCAGGGAGGGAGGGAGTCCGGTCTCAACTGCTCGCGTAGGGAGGGAGGGACCGGTCGCGACCGACTGTCGCGCAGGGAGGGAAGGATAGGAGCTGCGGGTTTGGGGTCGCGCAGGGAGGGAGGGGGTGCTGCGAAGGAGATGAGGAAGAATGAATGTGTCAGCAATGTTTTTTTAGGTTTGGGTCAGATGGATTGACCCGGTCAGCACTTAACACTTGCGTATCAAACGGGCTGACCTGCTGACCGAGTCAGCCGGGTAAGCCGGATCAGCCCGGTCAGATGAAAACAAACAACCCATTACTTTGTTAAATTGCTATCAATGTGAGACTAGCACAAATGATAGAGACACAAATCTCCTACATTGAATGTTTTAGGTTTAATCTGAGGTAACTTAAAAGTAGCTAGCGTTGTTTAAAAAAATAAAATTCAACAACTATCTTTTTTATATTGTTTTAGAGTTTGCTTGAATACATAAAGTTACATTATTGAACAATATAGAATATAAAAGAAAGAAAAATATGTTTCAAACAATTTTTTAATTTTGTGCAAATTTTTCAAAAAAAAAAAAACATACACAATAGGTAAAAGTAAAATAAATAAGGCATCATGATCGTTGAAACAGTTTTTTATATTTTTTCTAGAAACTTAAAGTCACCCAACTTAGAAAGCAAGGTCGGTGACTAAAAAAATGTATCACACCCCTTTGCTTTTATTATGTAATTAATTATACGAGAATAACAAGTTTTTTTATAAGCTGTTTTTTAATTTCTAAATGATTAAGTGTTGAACCATTAAGAGCTTTGAACCGTTAAGAGCTAGTATCGCTTAACTATTCAGAAGTAAATGTCTGACCAATTTAGATAAGAGATCTTAACCATTCAATATTATACTTCTTACCATTCAGTATTAGTATAATGTTTAACCATTCAGAGGTAAATGTATGAAACATTCAGACATTTGCTAGCGAAACAAACAGTCTGAACCATTAAGTAGTGAACCATTCAGACATCTGGACTATTAAAAGACTGATTCAAATGCTACAAACAGACACTTAGTAGCTCGATTGGTTAATGCATTTGCTTTACAACAATCAGCTCATTGGTTCGACCAAAGTCGTACTTTAGTTTTCTATATTTTTTTTGTCAAGGAAAGATAGAAAAAAATGGAACATTTGGCTTCCATTAGTGGTATAACATTTATTTTAGTTGGAACTCACCTTCACGTATAATAATATTTTACAGTGTTTTAAATTACAATATATTTTTGGTCAATTACTTTTTAGTATTTTTAAAGTTGTATATCCATATTTACATACTTTATAACTAATTTAAACAACCTAATAATTCGTGTCGACGTTACTTTATTTCACAGTTTTACATCTTATGTAAGATATCAAATGCTATCAACGATAACCAATGATTATTTTTCTTATATAAAGTTACGTATGCTATTAATGTCATCTTTAAGGTTTCACCCGCCGCAACGCGAGATACATATTTCAAGTTATAAAATAAGAAGAATAATGTTGATGCACCCCTTTTGAAATTCTCAGTTAATCCTAAGTCTTAATTACTCGCTCAAAATTTAGATATACTTTTTTAAGTGCTCTGTGCCTTCTTCAACACATCACATGCATGTGTTAATATTAATAGATTAATAGTTCATGTTGGATGCTTTTAACACGTTTTAGTGAGTTCTTGATTGCTGTCGTCTACCTTAAAAAGTTCTATATTAATATAATTACAATTATTTAAAATTAAGCAAGTTGTATTGAAACATCAAAAATATATATATTGCACTTATTTACTTAATTAGTCCTTCAAAAACCTTTACCTACATACCATATACTAGTATTCTAATTATGCAATAATGTTTATATACTTCATCCGGATTATAGTTGAGTTGGTTTAGAAAATGAGAGGTTTAAAACTGGCACTTAGTTAATCTCCAACATTGTTAAAGAAGAACTTTATTCATGAAAAGAATTCATTGTGCATCGCTAGATAAAAACCACCTGACTTGTAAGCTGCGGTTGAATAAGTCTTTCCGGAATAAATACTCGGCCGCTCGCGAACCATCAGGTACTATTTTATTCAATGTTTATTCAATTACTTTTTTTCCCGCACAAACTGTAAACTACAGTTTGTCTAATTGTAAACTGTAGTTAACAATTGTAAATTGTAGTTTATAGTGTGTCAGCTTGTTAAATGCCTAATCAATGATATATGATTTAGAACCGCGTTGTTAAACTAGTTTAGTAAACATCATCTCAACATGTCACCAAGAAACTTGATTTACCTATCACGTGACGGACTTAAAGTAACCTAACATGAGTTAATTCAACGTCTTAAATTTAGTTGTAACTTCAAAAGTACTAACTTTTCTTAGAGGTTTTGTTGTAGGAGAAGTTTTACCCATACATATTACCAAATTTAAAACCATTTACCTAGGAAATAATGAAACATACCTCATCTTACACACTTGTGCTTACACATTATGTATTCAAAGCTGCCATTTACACCATCCTCAATTATTTCACCACCATAGGTTGTTTGCCCCAATAAAGCAAAATGTGCAAGAACTTGAGAACAACCACTTGTATTAAAGAGCAAATACATCATATGCATTTCTTGTATGCAACTCTCAAGTCTCAAGTAAAGCTATGGCTTCATGTAACAAGATTTTGGTGTTGATCTTCTTGTTTGCAATGTCAAAATCACATGGTGTTGAAGAGAAAGTGAAGGTCTCATTGTACTATGAATCTTTATGCCCATATTGTGCTAATTTCATTGTAAATCAGCTTGGGAAAGCTTTGTTTCAATGGAACTTGATCTCCATTGTTGACCTCAAGATGGTTCCTTGGGGTAATACTCAACTTGCTCCTAACAATGCTTGGATTTGCCAGGTAAGTACAATTTCAATGCACAAAGTACATGTGTTCTGGTAATATTCACAAGTTAAATCTATGTGTAATGAACTATTGGTTTTGCAGCATGGCCCAGATGAATGTATGATTGACATAGTGGAAGCATGTGCTATTGACTTGCTGCCTCAACCAGTAAGATTAAACTTAATTTGATTATTTTAATTATATTGTTATGTAACTCGTAATTTGCAAAAATATGTTTGAACGTACAAATGAAATTCTAAATGATCAATAATGTTAGATTATTCATTTGGTTGTAAGACTGCTATATTTTACAAACTTCATTACTAGAAGTGTGAAAAAAATCCAAATGATATGATTTCAGAAGTAAATCACATATCATGGTTGTGAATGTCACAATATTGGAAGTTTGTTTTTCTTATCTTTTTAGAAATTATGATTCGACCAAACTTGTGATACACACGTCACGTGGACCATTCATGTATTTTACTGTGATTTTAACGTATAACATTATTTTACTAGAGGTCTTTGGTCAGACAGTATTAAGTGTATCTATTATTACTTTCTCCCTGTAAGGTCGAGGGTTGAAGTCCCGTTTGAGAGAGCGGATGCGCCACTAAATACATGTTATATTGCAAAGTGTATAATTGATGAATGCTTTGAACAGGGGTTAAGGTTTAAGTTAATTGAGTGTATTGAAAACCTCGATTTGCAAGGAAGGCATGGCGATTGGAAATATTGTATGAATTCACTCAAAATAAACCCAAAACCCATAATGGATTGCTATCAAACTAGAAAGGGTTTGATGTAAGCACATTTATATAAGTCCCATTTTTTTAAAATCATTTTACTGCTTAAATCTTTATAATAAATATGATTTGTAATTTGTTCATGTGATGCAGCTTGAACTGAGGTTTGCTGATGAGACAAACAAACTCAACCCTCCTCATAGATTTGTTCCATGGGTCCTTGTCAACAATCACCCACTTCAAGAGGTTAACCAGTTTCTATCTCACAATTTTTTACTTATAATTGCTTCTATATTTAACGTAAATATGGGAAGGAGCAATTCATAACGTTATATATTGTGAGAACACATAGAATAAAATATTTTTTTAATTTTAAAAGTTTAAAAATAAAAGAAACAAGTATATAAATGCAAAATTAGTTTTTTTTCTCACTACTCTATCGTGAAATAGAAAAAAAAAACATGGTTAGAGTTAATTTAATTGTTTATTATGTATATAACCTACACGTGTGTATGTAAACTGTACAAAATTAAAACATATATAATGATGTTTTATGTGCATAAGCTACCTCAAGTATATTTAAGAGGATAATTTAAAAAAAATGAAACATTGATAAAAAATAAAAATAACACTTTAGATATTGTTCTCCATGTTATCATAAAAAAATATTGTTCTAAAATGATCTTTCAAAAGCACACGCCCACACGTACATATATTATTGTAGTAACTCGGAAACAACTAATGGCACAGGATTACCAGAACTTTGTTGCATATATTTGCAAAGCGTACAAGGGAGGAAACAAAATACAAGCTTGTGAACAAAATGTGGTTGACGCTAATTCTTTCAAAGATGCAAACTTCAGTGGTGTTTGCTTTCGGGGTGAAAACGAGCACTCATTACCATTTAGCTTTAACTTTTAATTAAATATACAATGTTTGATCTAAGTACTATGGTATTTATGATTGTTCTTGATTTAAATATTTAAACTTCAACTTGATTAATTAACAGGAATGAAAACATTCCATCTAGGGATATGAATGTAGTGCCTCTATCATAAGCTTGAAAAAACAGAGTGTGCTGGTTATCATAAGAAATTCAATCAAGAAGTTAGTTTATATATCAAAAGACGCTTGGCATTTTGTGAATAGTTGTGTTAATTTCATTATTTTTTGTAATTTGGGTAAAAAGTTGGGCTGATCCAAAACACAATAGAAAGAGATAACTATGCCAATGCCATATCATAATTATAATTTTCAATACTCCCCCTCAAGTTGGAGTATGAAGATCACGAATGCCCGGCTTGCTAAGTAAGAACTGAAGTTGTTGAGCTCCCACAGGCTTAGTTAGAAGGTCGGCAATTTGCTGCTTTGAGTCAATCGGAAGAGGCTGAATTTTACGAGAAAGCACACGTTCACGTACAAAATAACAGTCCATCTCAACATGTTTCGTTCGTTCATGGAACACGGGATTGTTAGCTATGTGACGAGCGGCTTGATTGTCACAAAACATAGGAGTGGGATCGGTAATATGAATGTTGAAGTCTTGTAGTAGCCATCGAAGCCAAAGAACTTCACTGACAGTGGTGGCCATGGCTCTATATTCCGCTTCTGCTGAAGAGCGAGAAACGACGGATTGCTTCTTTGTCTTCCATGATACCGGGGAACCACCCAAAAGCAGGAGATATCCGGTGCGTGATCGTCGCTTAGTGAGACACCCGAGCCAATCGGCATCACAGTAAGCAGCAAGATGAAAGTCTCCATGTTTGGGAATGAAGATTCCCTGTCCCGGTGTAGCTTTGAGGTACCGTAGTATTCGGTTGGCTGCTTCAATATGGTCCATTCGAGGATCAGAAACAAATTGGCTCAGAAGGTTCACTGAGTAGGCGATATCCGGTCTAGTGGCTTGCAAATATAACAATCTGCCAAGAAGGCGTCGATATTGTGTTGCATCAGTTCGTGGACTTTCATGAAACTCATCAATTTTTGCATTCTGCTCCATTGGGAAATGTGCTGGGGCGGCTATTAAGTTGACCGCAGTCTTGAAGGATATCAATGGTGTATTTTCTTTGGATCAAAACTAAGCCGTCGGGTGTTCTTGCAACTTCTATTCCGAGAAAATATTTAAGCGGACCCAAATCCTTGATGCTAAAAACATTGTTAAGGTGTTCCTTGGTGGAAGAAATCTTGGAGAGATGGTTGCCTGTGATAATAACATCATCAACATAGATAAGAATGGCAACAAATAAATCTCCTTCTCGAAGCGTGAACAGTGAGTAATCAGCTCGAGACTGCTTGTAGCCAAAGTCGATAAGGGCACTGGTGAACTTTTGGTACCATGTACGTGAGGCTTGCTTCAAACCGTACAGGGACTTCTTTAATCTGCAGACCCGAGTATCGTCTTTTTAGAGAATCCCTGAGGTATTTTCATATAGACCTCTTCTTGCAAGTCACCATGCAAGAAGGCGTGTTCACGTCCAACTGATGCAAGAGCCAATTTCTTTTGACAACCATAGTTAAAAGGCATCAAACTGTGACAAGCTTGGCTACCGGGGCAAACGTGTCATGGTAGTCAACCCCCTCAATTTGAGTGAAGCCCTTTGCCACTAAGCGCGCTTTGTACCTTTCGATATCACTATTTGGTTTGTATTTAATCTTGTAAACCCACTTGGAATCAATAGCTTGCTTGCCTGCTGGTAGTTCTTCTAAGGACCATGTATCATTCTCTTCAAGGGCCTTGATCTCGTTTTGCATGGCTTTACGCCACTCAATGTCCTGCATGGCTTGATAAAAGTTTGTCGGCTCACTATGTTTAGTAATGGCCGCTAGGTAAGTTTTGTGAGAATCAGAAAACTTAGCATATGAAACATAGTTGGCAAAAGAGTGTACCGTTGAAGAAGGCTGATCTGGGTCGGGTTGTGTGTGGTCTATCGAAGGTGGCAGGTCCACATCGAAGTCACGAAAGCGTGCTGGTTGGGTTTTGTTGCGGTTAGTTCTGCCTGGTTGCTCCTCTTGGCCCATATGATGGTCATTAACGAGTGGACTGGTGGGCCCAGAAGCACTGTGTAACATCCTGTATTTTTGTGCCATTGTATAGCATCTTTAGTAAATCTTTTTTTTATATACATATAATGATACTAACAATAATAATAATAGATAATAATAATAATAATAATAATAATGATAATAGATAATAATAATAATAATAATAATAAAATAATAATAATAATATAAATAATAATAATAATAATAATAATAATAATAATAATAATAATAATAATAATAATAATGATAATAATAATAACAATAGTATAAATAATATAATAATAATAATAATAATAATAATAATAATAATAAAACTTTGAATTTAAAGTGCAGGGGGTTTAAAACATAAATTTTGAAAGCACAGGGACCATTTGTGTAATATCCCAAACCACCCCCCCTGTTACCCCGATTTTCCGGCGGCCTTGGCCGGAGCTCCGGCCGAGCTCCGGCAATGCCCAAAACCCCATTTCAAACCAATCTTGACCCAATTAAACCACCCAACCCCTTCGACCATAGGTTTCGAACCCGAACCAACTCCAAAAATCGAGATTCCCGCTCGTTAACCTTTCCAAATCGAACCTCGAACCAACCGAATCAAACACCACAATCAAACCTTGCCTAAATCTGCATTCAATCAAATTAATCACCCTTAATCATAGTACGCGGCCTAATCAATTAATAAATCAATCAACATCGCAAAATAACAGCTCGAATCACACAATTTTGTAAATTCGGACGCGGTTTCAAAATCGAACAAGTTAGAGCCAAAACCGTGTAATCAAAGTTATATATTGAGGGTTTCGGAATCATTTCGAAGTTCCTGAACTCTCCAAACCTTCAATTTCACAAAAAAACCACTCGATCAGAAAACCCCAAACCCAAGAACACCCGATACAAAACCGATCTCGAAATCACTCGAAGCTTAATCGAAACAGGTAATTAGAACCTGTTAGTGACTCGATTTGGTCCAGGGATCAAAAGCCCCATGATGATTCGGGTGTTTAACAACGAATCGGAGGTCAATTTTGACCCTGTTGAACCTAGGGTTCATACGATTTGGGGGTGGACCAGGAGACTACTGTTTAAATTTAAAACAACCCAATGTGAACCAAGGCCACGGCCCTGGTTCACTGGTTCCTGCGCCTCACCTTCAGAGGGGGTCCCGGGTTCGACCCCGGGCAACCCCCATTTTCTTTTTCTGTTTCTTTTTCTGTTTCTTTTTCCTTTTTCTTTTCATTTCTTTTTATTTATTAAACCTTTTTAAATTCTGAAAATTTCTAAAATTATTTTATAAAATGCAGAATTCATTTAAACTTTTGTTTAATTAATTTTGTGACTAAACTTATTTTTATAAAATACATTTGTATTTATAAATACATAATTTTATTTTTTAAAAAAAAAAATACAAAAGAAATGAGTAAACATAATACTTGTATATGTATACATATTTTTAAATAATTAAATTATTTAATTATTTATACCTATATATATATATTTATATATTGTTCTTTTAGTAATTAAATCACTTATATGATTATACAATGTTATAATTGTTTAGTATATATATCTATATATATATAATTAAACAATTTAATTGTTTAGTTACTTATATATAATATATATATTTATACATAGTTCTTTTAATAGCTAAATCATTTATATTGATTATGATTATACAATATTATAATTGTTTAGTATATATAAATATTTATATATACATTCAAACAATTTAAATGTTTAGTTACTTTATATATATATATATATACATTATACATAGTTTTTTTTTTAAATAGTTAAATCATTTATATTGATTATTTTACACAACATTATAATTGTTTATATATATTTATATGTATATTCAAACAATTAAATTGTTTGATTACTATACTTATAAATATATATATTTGTATATAGTCCCTTGTAATAGCTAAATCACTCATTATAATTATTATATACAAACCTTAAAAATCGGTTTAACGTACAATTTAATCAAGTTTTATTTATTATTTCTTTTACGCGCTAACAATTGATTATACCAAGTATAATCCATTCGTTCCATTTAACCGATCACGTTATTAACATGTAATAAATACGAATAATTATTAAATCATATTAGATCTACAATTAATCATCAAACAAATTATAACGCGCTACTTTATTTCGTTTAGGTGCGTTGTGACGTTTGTGTTGGAATTCTTATTCGTGGTTATTCTTATTTCATCTACAAGTCTCCTTTATTAAACATGTGAGTTCTTATGCCCCGCTTTACGATTATTTCACATCTTTCGGGGTGAAACATGTTGCTTATACAAACTTACACATACACGTTTTGATACTTATTTCACACGTGCAATTCTTACTTAGTCGTAGTTGTTTGGATATGTTTAGTATTATACGAGATGTGACATACGTGTGCAATCATTAACTATTGCTAGCCTAGCGAAGTCTTAGATCTTTGGGCCTGACAAGCCTATTTGGTGCTAAAGTCGATGTATTGCCGACTCCTAGGAGCCGTATGCTTATGCACTAGGGAACCAAATACACTTAGCTAATCATGCTTATTCATATTATTCAGTCGAGGCTTGATTGTAACTATGCATGTTCTATATACTTGCTATCTTGTGACCATTGACTAGAATTGCCACATTTTGTGTACTTATTGTATTTAAAACCATGAGAACTCACCAACTAGTTAGTTGACTTTATTTTCAACATGTTTCAGGTAATGTGCAAGCTTAGCGATGATTGAAGGAATGCATAAACCTAGATCATGGACCTAGGTTTAATAAAGACGATTGAATTCTTGTTTTTGTTTAATTTATTTTGAGACATTGATGTATGTGGTGATTGAAAACAATTGATTAATGGCACTTTATACTTTAACATAGCGTTATGTGGCTGTGAACAATCTTAACCCTCGCACCTCGACGTTTCCGCCGTCAAGGTTGGGGTGTGACAGATTGGTATCAGAGCCCATAACTATAGGGATTTAGGTTATTAGAAATGGTGACCTAGGCTATAGTTCATGCATGATCCTTATAGAATAGTATTCTTATGAATACATACTTATTGTTTGCATGCTGCCTAACGCTATGCCTTATTATGTGCAATGTGATGCCTTAGCATAGGTGCCTTTCTACATGATTACATATTGTTACCCGTCTCCCCTAGACTTATCTTAAACGTTAATTCTCCCCGACAGTTACTATTTCTTAAACTTATTCTCGTCTCCAAGTAGAATCTATTGATAGGAATTCTTTAGACTTTATGTCTAATCTTGTAAATATCCCATCAAGATTTTTGATTTCATAAACCAAAGAACTTGTGTGGTACATAGACACCTGTATTCTGGATTTTCTGGCAAAAGGCCCTCGGGCTAAGGCAAGCGTATACGTATAAATCTCATTGAGGGAACCGTTACGCTACCTGGGGATTTCCGGGATGAGTGATAAACTATGACCAACATACACGAGTTTCTGAGGTGAATGGGTCAATTCATCTTGACGTGTCAACGTTTCCAAATGGTGATGCGTCACCAAATGGAATCATTCCGTATAATTCATGATCCTTACCTTAATTGCCTACCCATATTATCCTTTAACCGATCCTAACCCAATTTGTATTTTTCCAGCATGTCTCGCTTCCACGGAAACCGAGGAAGATCCGGCCGTAAGCTTGCTGCCATGATTGCTCGGCAAATGGCTGCGGTCATCCCGACCATGGTGGCTGAACTCAGCAGCACTATGATCGCAAACGTCACGAACAATAGCAATGGTCAAGGGGAGAATAGTGCAAACCAACGGCGTAACACCCAGCCTTGCACCTTCAAGCATTTCAGTTCATGTAAGCCTCCAGTTATAGTGGCAAGGAAGGTGCCACCGGTCTCTTAGAGTGGTTTGAAGGGATGGAGAACACCTTCGTCAACTGTGAGTGCCCCGAAGCACTCAAAGTGAGGTATGCCACCAGTATGCTACAACAACGGGCCTTAACATGGTGGAACAGTGAAAAGAGGAACCGAGGCCCCGATGCAATCTTGGCTTTAACTTGGGAGGAATTCAAAAACATAGCCATAGCCAAGTTTTGCCCGAGGAGTGAAATCCAGAAACTGGAGGAGGAATTCTGGAATTTGAAACAGGATGGCGGGAACCATCTGGCGTATTCTACCCGTCATCATGAACTAAGCATACTGCTGCCACACATGGTGGATACTGTTTCCCGAAACGTGGAAAAATTTATTAAGGGTGTGCCGCCTCAGATTCAGGATGCCGTTGTGGGTAGCCGGCCCGCAACCTTGGAAGAAGCTATAACCATCACTGCCCAATTGACGGAGAACCACATCCGAGCGAGCACCATGTCTGCAAAGGGTGCCAAGAAGACTGAGAAGATGACCCCCGAGGAGGTCAAGGAGGTCAAGCCTGATAACAAGAAACGGAAGTTTGTACCGGCACGGAACTATGCCGTGGCTGCTCCTAAACCGCCCCAAAGACAGTGTACTACCGGGGCTACACCGGCAGCACAAGTGCCCGTGGCAAGGGCTTATGCGGGCCCTCTACCTATGTGTAACACGTGTAGGTATCACCATCCGGGCAATCTTCCGTGTCGCATCTGCACACTATGTGGCAAGTACGGGCACCTTGTGGCAACGTGTCGCCGAGCATTGGGGAACGCAGTGACGGAAACAAATCGGGTCTGCTACAACTGTGGAGAACCAGGTCACTACCGACCCCAGTGCCCTCGTCTTGTGGGCAATGTTCCACAAGCTCGTGGACGTGCTTTCAACATCAACGCGAACCAAGCCCAGGCGAACAACGAGGTGGTGAACGGTACGTAAAAAAAATTTTGCAACCCTATCCCCATAGAATTTCTCTTAAAATTCCTTACTTATGTCCTTAAGTGCCTTTAAAACCTATACAGGTATGTTTCTTATTAATGACACCTATGCATACGTATTATTTGATTCGGGCGCCGATAGAAGTTTCGTTTCCCTAGAGTTCGAGCCGACACTTTCTAAACCTCGCTCAAATCTAGAGAGACCTCTCACCGTCGAAGTTGCTGATGGAGAACCCATCACCGTCGACGTGGTTATCCGCGATTGTCTATTGTGTCTCGATGACCATAAATTTCTTATCGACCTTATTCCAATGAAACTTGGAAGTTTCGACGTTATTATTGGCATGGATTGGTTATCTAAGAACCATGCCGAGATCATTTGTTTCGAGAAGTGCATTCGCATGCCCTTACCCTCCGGGGACACGATGAAGGTGTTCGGTGAACGGTCCTCCAAAGGACTCAAGCTTATGTCATGTACTAAGGCTCAGAAATGCCTAAGTAAGAGTTATCCGGCATTCTTGGCATATGTAGTCAACACCAAAACCAAGGAGAAGGAACTCAAAGATGTTCCAGTTGTAAGAATTCCCTGAGGTTTTTCCCGATGATCTTAGCGGATTACCTCCCGTACGCGAAGTAGAATTTAAAATCGACTTGATTCCGGGAGCAAGCCCCGCGGCTAAATCACCTTACCGACTCGCACCATCGGAAATGCAAGAACTCTCTAGCCAACTCCAGGAATTATCCGAGAAGGGGTTTATCCGCCCTAGTTCTTCTCCTTGGGGTGCACCTGTCTTATTTGTGAAGAAGAAAGATGGGTCTTTCCGCATGTGTATCGATTACCGGGAGCTCAACAAGTGACCATCAAGAACCGGTATCCTCTTCCACGTATCGACGATCTTTTCGACCAACTTCAAGGGGCTGCAATCTTTTCAAAAATCGACTTGCGTTCGGGTTATCATCAACTGCGAGTCCACGACGACGATATCCCAAAGACTGCATTCCGCACCCGGTATGGGCATTACGAGTTCATGGTTATGCCTTTCGGCTTAACCAATGCTCCAGCGGTCTTCATGGATCTTATGAATCGGGTGTGCAAGCCATACCTAGACAAGTTCGTCATCGTTTTCATTGATGACATTCTTATTTATTCCAAGTCTCGCTCCGATCATGAACTGCATCTCCGTCAAATCCTTGAACTGTTGAAGAAGGAACAACTGTACGCGAAATTCTCGAAATGTGAGTTTTGGCTTGAAGAAGTACAGTTCTTAGGGCACGTTGTGAATAGTCAAGGAATTCACGTCGACCCTGCGAAGGTCGAAGCCGTAAAGAGTTGGAGTGCTCCCACAACTCCGACGGAAGTTCGATCGTTTCTTGGCCTAGCCGGGTATTACCGGCAATTTATTGCCAACTTCTCAAAAATCGCAAAGCCACTCACGTCCTTGACTCAGAAGAACAAGCCTTTCGAGTGGAAAGCCGAGCAAGAAGAGGCGTTTGAGACATTGAAGCACAAGTTGTGCAATGCCCCTATTCTGACGCTACCGGATGGAAATGACGACTTCACGGTATACTGCGATGCGTCGAAACAAGGCCTTGGTTGTGTTCTCATGCAACGGGGAAAGGTCATCGCATATGCCTCGAGACAATTGAAGGTTCACGAGGTAAATTATACGACGCACGATCTCGAGCTCGGAGCGGTGGTCTTTGCTTTGAAAATCTGGAGACACTATCTATACGGCACGCAATGTATAGTCTACACGGACCACAAGAGTCTCCAACACGTTTTCAATCAGAAGGACCTCAATATGAGGCAACGTCGTTGGGTGGAACTAATTAGCGACTACGATTGTGATATCCGCTACCATCCCGGCAAGGCAAATGTCGTAGCCGATGCATTGAGTCGAAAGACGCATCAAAAGATGGTTTCCGTTCAAGAGATTCGCGACCGACGCCAATGGTTCGATACATTGGGAGAGTTTGATACTGAAGTCCGACTCGATGTCAGCAATGCTACGGTGTTATTGCAGAACTTAAGGATCGATTGTGACATCGAGGCGAGTATTCGAGAAGCACAGCAAGCGGTGCAAACCGAAGGGAGTATGAAGGAAGAGCTCGAGCCAAATCTCCTAGCCCAATTAGAAACAAGAGCCAATGGGCTAATGTACTTCGCAAACCGAATCTGGATCCCCAAACGCAATAACCTTCGGGCTTCTATCATGAACGAAGCACATCGGACTCGTTATTCAATTCACCCGGGCTCCGATAAGATGTACATGGACTTACGAAGTCAATATTGGTGGCCCGGAATGAAACGAGACATAGCAACCTATGTTGCTAAGTGCCTTACATGCACGAAGGTTAAAGCGGAGCATCAACGTCCAAGTGGATTACTCGAACAACCCGAAATTCCCATGTGGAAGTGGGAACATATATCCATGGATTTCATAACCAAGTTACCTCGGACATCTCGCGGGCACGATAGCATATGGGTAATCGTCGACCGATTGACTAAGTCGGCACATTTCATACCCATACGCGACACATATAAGACATCAAGGTTAGCCCGGATTTACATCGACGAGATCGTAAGCCGTCATGGTGTGCCTCTTCACATTATATCCGACCGAGACGCTCGATTCACTTCTCACTTTTGGTCTACTATGCAAGAACTTCTGGGTACCCAATTGGATTTAAGCACGGCTTACCATCCCCAAACCGATGGCCAAACCGAGCGGACGATCCAAACCCTGGAAGACCTATTACGTCTCTGTGTCCTTGATTTTGGGGGCGACTGGGATACGCACCTACCGCTCGCAGAATTCTCCTACAACAACAGCTACCACTCAAGCATCCAAATGGCACCGTTCGAAGCACTTTACGGTCGTAAGTGTCGTCCACCAATCTGCTGGACCGACGTTGGCGAGAATCTTATTACCGGCCCCGAGCTCATACAAGAGACGACCGATAAAGTCGCTATCATCCGCAAGAACCTGGAAGTGGCAAGGAGTCGACAGAAAAGCTACGCTGACAAACGTCGCAAGCCACTGGAATTCCAAGTTGGGGAGATGGTCCTTCTCAAGGTCTCACCATGGAAGGGTGTGGTTCGCTTTGGAAGGAAAGGCAAGTTAGCTCCAAGGTTTGTAGGGCCTTTCAAGGTTTTGAAAAGGATCGGGAAAGTGGCCTACAAACTAGAACTACCCTCCGACCTTAGTGGAATTCACCCTGTCTTCCACGTCTCGAATCTGAGGAAGTGTCTGGCCGACGATAATTTGCATGTGCCATTGGAAGACATTCAGATCGACGAGTCACTACACTTCGTTGAAAAACCCGTCGAAATCATGGATCGCATTATGAAGAAGACTAGGACCTCTACGACCCCAATCGTAAAGGTTCGATGGGAGAATAAACGAGGAGCGGAATTCACCTGGGAGCGTGAAGAACATATGAAGAAGACTTACCCTTACTTATTCTTGTAACCCTTTTTGATTCTTAATTTCGGGACGAAATTCTTTTAAGTTGGGGAGACTGTAACATCCTGTATTTTTATGCCATTGTATAGCATCTTTAGTAAATCTTTTTTTTATATACATATAATGATACTAACAATAATAATAATAGATAATAATAATAATAATAATAATAATAATGATAATAGATAATAATAATAATAATAATAATAATAATAATAAATAATAATAATAATAATAATAATAATAATAAAAATAATGATAATAATAATAACAATAGTATAAATAATAATAATAATAATAATAATAATAATAATAATAATAATAATAATAATAATAATAAAACTTTGAATTTAAAGTGCAGGGGGTTTAAAACATAAATTTTGAAAGCACAGGGACCATTTGTGTAATATCCCAAACCACCCCCCCCTGTTACCCCGATTTTCCGGCGGCCTTGGCCGGAGCTCCGGCCGAGCTCCGGCAATGCCCAAAACCCCATTTCAAAGTTCAAACCAATCTTGACCCAATTAAACCACCCAACCCCTTCGACCATGGGTTTCGAACCCGAACCAACTCCAAAAATCGAGATTCCCGCTCGTTAACCTTTCCAAATCGAACCTCGAACCAACCGAATCAAACACCACAATCAAACCTTGCCTAAATCTGCATTTCAATCAAATTAATCACCCTTAATCATAGTACGCGGCCTAATCAATTAATAAATCAATCAACATCGCAAAATAACAGCTCGAATCACACAATTTTGGTAAATTCGGACGCGGTTTCAAAATCGAACAAGTTAGAGCCAAAACCGTGTAATCAAAGTTATATATTGAGGGTTTCGGAATCATTTCGAAGTTCCTGAACTCTCCAAACCTTCAATTTCACAAAAAAACCACTCGATCAGAAAACCCCAAACCCAAGAACACCCGATACAAAACCGATCTCGAAATCACTCGAAGCTTAATCGAAACAGGTAATTAGAACCTGTTAGTGACTCGATTTGGTCCAGGGATCAAAAGCCCCATGATGATTGGGTGTTTAACAACGAATCGGAGGTCAATTTTGACCCTGTTGAACCTAGGGTTCATACGATTTGGGGGTGGACCAGGAGACTACTGTTTAAATTTAAAACAACCCAATGTGAACCACGGCCACGGCCCTGGTTCACTGGTTCCTGCGCCTCACCCTTCAGAGGGGGTCCCGGGTTCGACCCCGGGCAACCCCCATTTTCTTTTTCTGTTTCTTTTTCTGTTTCTTTTTCCTTTTTCTTTTCATTTCTTTTTATTTATTAAACCTTTTTAAATTCTGAAAATTTCTAAAATTATTTTATAAAATGCAGAATTCATTTAAACTTTTGTTTAATTAATTTTGTGACTAAATTTATTTTTATAAAATACATTTGTATTTATAAATACATAATTTTATTTTTAAAAAAAAAATACAAAAGAAATGAGTAAACATAATACTTGTATATGTATACATATTTTTAAATAATTAAATTATTTAATTATTTATACCTATATATATTTATATATTATTCTTTTAGTAATTAAATCACTTATTATGATTATACAATGTTATAATTGTTTAGTATATATATCTATATATATATAATTAAACAATTTAATTGTTTAGTTACTTATATATATATATATATATATATATATATTTATACATAGTTCTTTTAATAGCTAAATCATTTATATTGATTATGATTATACAATATTATAATTGTTTAGTATATATAAATATTTATATATACATTCAAACAATTTAAATGTTTAGTTACTTATATATATATATATATATTTATACATAGTTTTTTTTTTTAAATAGTTAAATCATTTATATTGATTATTTTACACAACATTATAATTGTTTATTATATATATTTATATGTATATTCAAACAATTAAATTGTTTGATTACTTATACTTATAAATATATATATATTTGTATATAGTCCCTTGTAATAGCTAAATCACTCATTATAATTATTATATACAAACCTTAAAAATCGGTTTAACGTACAATTTAATCAAGTTTTATTTATTATTTCTTTTACGCGCTAACAATTGATTATACCAAGTATAATCCATTCGTTCCATTTAACCGATCACGTTATTAACATGTAATAAATACGAATAATTATTAAATCATATTAGATCTACAATTAATCATCAAACAAATTATAACGCGCTACTTTATTTCGTTTAGGTGCGTTGTGACGTTTGTGTTGGAATTCTTATTCGTGGTTATTCTTATTTCATCTACAAGTCTCCTTTATTAAACATGTGAGTTCTTATGCCCCGCTTTACGATTATTTCACATCTTTCGGGGTGAAACATGTTGCTTATACAAACTTACACATACACGTTTTGATACTTATTTCACACGTGCAATTCTTACTTAGTCGTGGTTGTTTGGATATGTTTAGTATTATACGAGATGTGACATACGTGTGCAATCATTAACTATTGCTAGCCTAGCGAAGTCTTAGATCTTTGGGCCTGACAAGCCTATTTGGTGCTAAAGTCGATGTATTGCCGACTCCTAGGAGCCGTATGCTTGTGCACTAGGGAACCAAATACACTTAGCTAATCATGCTTATTCATATTATTCAGTCGAGGCTTGATTGTAACTATGCATGTTCTATATACTTGCTATCTTGTGACCATTGACTAGAATTGCCACATTTTGTGTACTTATTGTATTTAAAACCATGAGAACTCACCAACTAGTTAGTTGACTTTATTTTCAACATGTTTCAGGTAATGTGCAAGCTTAGCGATGATTGAAGGAATGCATAAACCTAGATCATGGACCTAGGTTTAATAAAGACGATTGAATTCTTTTTTGTTTAATTTATTTTGAGACATTGATGTATGTGGTGATTGAAAACAATTGATTAATGGCACTTTATACTTTAACATAGCGTTATGTGGCTGTGAACAATCTTAACCCTCGCACCTCGACGTTTCCGCCGTCAAGGTTGGGGTGTGACACACTGTCCATGGATGGAGTGGGAGGCTGCTCTTGTTCATCCACTGTTTCCACAGATGAATTGGTGGACCCGGGAGCATTATGAAGTTCCCCATGGTCTTCAATTGGCAAATCAGTTATGGGTTGTTGTAGCCCATGTTTATGTGGAGTGGGTCCCTTTTCATCTGTATCCTCATACCATGTAGGGATCTCAAATAAGCTTTGATCAACTTCTTCTTTCTTTAACTTTGCATATGGAAAGATCTTTTCGAAGAACCGGACGTCGCGGGATGTTATAATCTTGCCCTCTTCTGTATCAAAGATTTTGTATCCTTTTGTACCAACAGGATAGCCTATGAACACGCCCGGTTTACCTCTTGGTTCGAATTTATCTCCCCTGTCACCATGTTGTGGTAGTAAACAAGGCATCCCATGGTTCTCAACTCTTCATAGTTGGGCCTTTTGCCTAGAATAATTTCATGTGGGGTTTATGGTGCACTACCTTAGAAGGTAACATGTTGATAATATGTGCTGCAGTTTCAATGCATTCACCCTAAATCTCTTCGGAAGGCTTCCTTGAAACATTAGAGCTCGAGCCGTTTCAAGTAGATGGCGGTGTTTGCGTTCAACCACCCCATTTTGTTGGGGTGTATATGGACATGTAGTTTCAAGTAGTATCCCCTTTTGCAAATAAAAGTTTTTCATTTTGTTAGAGGTGAACTCCCCTCCATTTTCACATCTAATTCTTTTAATTAGTTTTCCAAACTGGGTTTCAATCATCTTATGAAAATTTATCAGGCACTCACTTGCTTGGTCTTTATGTTTAATGAGATAAACCCACACACCCCGGCTGTAATCATCGACAATTATGAGGAAAAAATTAGCAAAGGTGGTTGAAGGTTTTCTATACTGTAACATCACGTATTTCTAATAAATAAAAAAAATTTAATTTTGTAAACAATACGTTGATTCAAAAATTTCAACAATCATAATAATAATAAAAAACAATAATAATAATAATAATAATAATAATAATAATAATAATAATAATAGTAATAATAATAGTAATAATAATAATAATGATAATAATGAAAATATAAGTCAAATTATATTAAAGCTTGTAACAAACTTTACATGAAATAATAACCCTCTAAAACTTTAGGGGTTAAGTTGTAAATTATTTAAAACTAACACAAAACTTTGATTCCAGTTGTAAACTAATACAAACCACAGGGACCATTATGTAAACTTTGCATAATTACAAAACATACCCAACCCCATCCCCCTTCTTCCCCGCTTCTTTCTTCTCCACTATCGACCGAAATTGAAGAGCAAATTGGCCACTACACATTATAATACTCAAAGTAACTTCACAATTAGGAACTTATACTCGTATATAATCAATCCTTGTGTTCAATTGCATCAAAAATCAACAAAAAATAACCCATTCGAACCTTTGAAGCCGTCGACCTGCAACTTGTCAAAACCAACATTCCGAGCTCTCTTAATCCGAAATGATTGAAGGGAAATCATCATTTACCCTTGAGGAAGCTACCCACGAAGTTAATTTGATCATAGTCTTCATTTGATCACCATTCGAACACCCCACTGTCGCGGACCTGCAACACCATTGAAACCCAATCATCAATCGATTTTAATCGAAATTGACAAAGGGCTTTTTATCAACACCGTTTCCCGAAGCTTTCTACAAAGTTAATTCGAATTCCATCAACGATTTCCACTCGAACTGCTTCGGGCAAAGCCGCGACCTGTTCTTCATTGGGTTTAACTTCAATCGATCACCATATAGGTAATTGAATACACATATACACTCGGTTTTTCATGGGGAACAAAAGCCCCATGATTGCAGATGTCTTCGAAACCGGATTGGACTTCAATTGGGTGAGATTCGATCTAGGGTTCATACGGGAATTGGGGTTGATTGGAAACTATGTTTAAAACAATTCGGAACCCACTTCTTTCGCGGCTTAGGCCCTCTGGTTCACTGGTTCCTGCGCTCCCATGCAATCAAGAGGTCCCGGGTTCGACCCCGGGCCACCTCAAACATTTTTTTAGCCTCTTTTTAAGCACTAAAAATTCCAAAAAAATTCCTAAAAATCATAAAAATGTTTTTACAAACATTAAAAATTTTTAAACAACTTAATTATTTTCTGAAAATTATTCTAACATTTTATCTATTTTATTAAATGTTTTAAATAAACAAAGTTACAAATATTACAAAATTAGTTCTGTAAAAGTGACCTTTTAGAATAATTTAATTTATTAAATTATTATTCGACACTATATTATTTTTAATTATTCAAGATAATTGCAAATATATGTATTTTATAATTTTACAGATTATTTACAAAAGTCGTTTTATGTTATTTAAATAATTAAATACATTGATTAATAAAATTAATTATTTTTCCCACACATTAACAGTAAATCAAACAAATACGTATACTGATACGTACATTTTTAATAAATTCTAGACATAATGACTTTCAAATTCATTTTATTTATTTCAAAACAATCAAACTAAATAAATTATTTAAACTACCAATCAAAACCCAATCTCAATGGAAACCCAACCTATTTCCAATTCTCACATTATTATTATTCTAATTCGAGACACCGTTCCTTAGGTTAATCGTAAGGAAATCGTTGGTGTCTAATCTATCACGTCCAAATTCCAATCTCATCAATCAAGTGAGTATTCAGATCCCCTTTTTATATCATTTCTTATTTGGGGGAAATCATGTGATACAATATATTCAATCATGATATTCTATTGTTATTTCATTCTAAATTCAATTCAAGACAGGTTATGTTATTACTTGCAATTATGTGAACATACTATGATAAACTGGACGACAGTAAAACCCTAATTCAATCAATCAATCAATCCTGGTATCAATGGTAGATCTACTGGTTTGGATAACCCACCCTATATGAATAGTCGAGTGGTGATTGTGCCAGAGGCAGGAGTTAATCTGTGGTGTATATGTGGAGTCTATTATATGCAAGTGTCAAGTCAAGGGGTTGTTATTGTGTCGGTTTATCTATATGCTTTACTATTGCAATATAAGTCTTAACGTTACCTTGTGAATTGGATTATTCTCAATCAATCAATCAATCTATATGTATACTCAAAACTGTGATTACTCACCAGCTAATTCGTTAGCTGACTTTATTTTCTCACATGATTTCAGGTTAAGCAAGCTAGTGGACTTCTACTTGATCATATAAGATCTGGACTTAGTCAAAACAAAAGACAATTATTATTTGCGACTTTAACTGTTGTATTTGTATCTGTTAAATTCATGTTATCCTGTAATCTGATTTTAATATTATTTTCACTATTAGACAATCATGAGTTATGAACAATCAATCATTCCCTCGTCCGCTCCGATGATTCCGCCGTCGGTCGGGGTGTGACATATACTTGCCCCAAACATCACAATGAATGAGTTCAAAACATTCTTTAGATTTAATGAAACTTGTAGGAAAAATAGACCGAGAGTGTTTCGCTTTCATACATGCATGACAAACATCATCTTTGAAATTGAAAGAAACATTTTTCAAAAACTCAATGTGACTAAGCTTCGAGGTGGATGCATGACCTAATCTTGAATGCCAACTTCAGCATCAGTCTTTAAGCTCATGACCCTCTTATCTTCCCCTAGCACACCCATTCGATATAAGCCACACACACATTTACCCGCTCCAATCAACCTCTTCGAGTGTAAGCCCTGCATGACACAAAAATCCGGGTAAAAGCTAACAACATAATTCAGTTCTTTGGTTAATCGACTCACGGATAATAAATTGCAATTAAACTTGGGAATATACAAAACTCCCTTAATCTTGGTACCCCCCATTAGATTAGTGTCACCAGTAGCTTCAACAGAAATACTTTCTCAGTTCGGAATGACTACGGGTGTTTCGGAGCAAGCCTTGGATGTGTTTCCTAGCATGCCCCGCTTGTATGCTATGTGATCCTTTGAGCCCGAATCGACAATCCAATCGTTTTGTTAACATTAATTTTACCTGCTATGTTAGCCTTGCGTGGGATATCACCTTGCACTTTGTCGGTGGGTTCAGAGAGGTGCTTTAACAAGGTTTGGTATTGTGCTTCCGACAGCCCTCCTATGTTAAAACCTTCACCATCAACATGCGCTACCTTGGGTTTGGTCTTCTCATTTTTTCCTTTTCCGGGCCACCAATCCGGATATCCGATGATTCGGAAACATCCTTCTTTCTTGTGACCATCTCGACCGCAAACAGTGCAATGTTCTTAGCCGCCATCATTGTTTCGCTTGTGATCTCTCTGCCCAGTCTTTTCTCCGATTCTTTGACTTCTATTTGGGGTGTCGCGCCTTCCTTGCAAGTAAGTTTGGAACGCAGCAGGTTCAGTGGGACCTTCTTTGGCTGCTGTAATGGACCGTTGTTGTTCATCTTCTGACGTGAGCCTGTAGGTTTCTCTAAGTGTGGGATTTGGTTTCATGGATAATACTTGCGTTCGGATGGTTGAAAAACTCCCATCCAGACCCATCAGGAACTGATACAGACGTTCCTTTTCTTGGAACTCATCCAATCGTTTTCCGATCTCGCAGGTGTAATGACCGTAAGTGCAGCGTGGTGTGGGCAGCACCGATGAGATTTCATCCCAAAGGCTTCTGAATGCCGTATAATACGCCAAAACGGAACTCCCATCTTGCTTTGTGATAGTAAGTTTTTGCTTCAACTCGTACGCACGTGGAGCACTTTCTTTGCCGAACCGTTCTTGTAGGTCGCTCCAAATTTCTGCTGAGGTGCTCGCATATTTGACGCTACCTCTAATCGTCTTTTCCATGGACGCTGTCAGCCATCCTTTTATCATGGCATCACAACGCATCCAGGCTGTGTATGTGCTATGTTTCTGGTCCGGCTTCGGAATGGTTTTGTTCACGAACCCCATCTTGTTTTTGGCAAACAAGAAATTCTCCATCTCTTGAACCCAATCACTGTAATTACTGTCGGTGAGCAAATCGTTGGTCTGCATCTGCCTTGGCGAGTCATAGGCATGAATATAATAGGGTGAGCTGCTGTCGATGACTTCATTCTTCTGGTTCATTGTTTCTTTGTCGGCCATGTCACCGGGTTGATGATTGATGATCTTTAGGTTTTTGATTCCTGCTCTGATACCATGAGAACTTTGGTATCAAAAAGCTCATATCATTCAATAGGTTTGAGGGGTATAAATACATAAAAAGAAACATCCAATAAACTATGAATAAAAACAGGAACAAACAACCATGATAATCACTTCCTAAACAATAGGAAGAGATAACTATGCCAATGCCATATCATAATTATAATTTCCATTAATATATCGTTGTATTGAAATATAAGTCGTATCGTAACTCTTAAGCAAATCTCACATCAACTTAGATGTTGGGCTCATAAGAAATGTTTCATTTTAAATGCCATTGATGTGTTTTGCATGCATTGGTTGTGGATTAGCAGAAAGAAGACTCTCTGGTTATGCGTGTTTAGGTGGGAATAATCTAATGATAGGTAACCTCATCGTATCTCGTCGCGCAACTAAAAATAATTTTGCTAGCCTTTTGTGGGTAAAAGTTAAAACAAACAATTGGTTGATATGAAGTGTAGAGGAATTATAATATGATGATCAATAACTTGAAAAACTTAAGAGTTGTAAGTTCGCTTTCATATTAAAACTCTTTTGATTCAAACCAAATGTTTAATCATATAAACCACAAGTTCAAAACACAAAGTATGATTTTTGTGTGTGTCAAAATCGTTAACAAGAAGGGAAGAAAGAAAAACCAGATTGACCAATTGCTTATTCAAATTTAAAATCTTGCAGGGATTGTGTAACTGCCTACAACATCTTTTAATACAAATTTGCATGTTTTAACACTCGAGTTTCACATGTGAAATTTTAGGAAAAATCAAAATTTCATGTATTTTTAGCAAAACAAATTTTACCAAAATAAAATTTTTTCAAGTTGACTTGATAGCTCGACCCCATCCATGGGCTCCGCCCCTTAGCCGAGCCGGGGGCTGCCACCCACTTGGAAAGGCCATTGCTTAGGGGCTTCAGCCCTAAAGAGGTTTTTCATAATAAATTCAAACAAGTATGCATTCTGCACCTACTGGCTTATTTGATGGTTATTATGATCATATTAGTCACTAGGTTATTAGCCCGTGTATTACATGGGTTAAAAGTTATAAATATATAATTCAAATATGTAAACAAAATATTTAAACTCTATCATTTTTATTTTAAGTTGATTATATAAAAATAAGGATTTATGATCATAAGATTTAAAGGGTTAAATAAGGTTTTAGATGATTGATATAATAGATTTAAAATTCCTAGAATGGTTGGTGGTGATTGAAGTAGTTAAAAAAAAACTTCACACTTGTCGTTCAAAAAGGTTAAAATAAAACAAAAACTTCAAGTAAGAAATATAACATGATTTGTGGAAAATTTGTCAACGAAAGTTTAGGCGGGAAAGTTTTTGTGAGGTAAAATCTGATGATAACATGTGTCACATCATGTAATCATTTATTCGTATAGACTAGCTATAGTAAACCCGTGTATTACACGGGTTGAATAAATAAAAATTTAATATAATAAAATTTATTAATTATAAAATAATATTTTAAGATATGATATGACTGAAATTATGTATTAAAAATGACTATAAGTAATAAAACAGTGATATCAACTTTTTAAAAATTTGTTTTTAATTTTTTTCAAAAAGAAATAAATATTTTATCCTAAAACAGACTGTATAAAAAGGACATTTTAAAAATTTTCTATTATAACTTTCATATTTAATTATTTTTGATTGCAGCACCAATCCTCTTCTCTCTCCCTCTCTCTAAGCTTTCTCTCTCTATTGTACCGTTAACCATCACCATCATCACCATCACGGTCACCGCCACCGCCGGCCACCGGAAACTCGCCGGAGACCTAGCAGGCTGACCACCGGTAACTCGCCGGATTCCTTCTCCGGCCGACTAGAAGTCTTCCTTCTACGGCGACTCACCGTCGATCGAACAAACAACAGCCGTGGATCTTCGTTCGTCCGGTGATTCAACTGGTCTAACATCTCCTGAGCAAACAACAGCCGAATTGGGTTTCAAAACCCTCGATACGAAGGTGATTCTCGGGTTTTGCTCTGCGTTTAGATCTGCCCCAACAGCTCCTTCGCGAATCTAGGGCAACAACCCTAGATCTTACTGCTGGGAGTCCTCTTCTGCCTTGGATGAGCAACCCTAAGTGAAGGTTGCTAAATCTAGGGCACATTTTCTGAAGTACCGCACATCTGGTGAGATTGTTCCTTCTCCCTCTCTTTTACTTTCTAGTCTAGGCTGATATTGGCTGGGTTAGGAGTACCAGCAGCTGTGGAGATAACTGTGTTGCTGATCTGTTTGTGTGATCTGTTTTTTTTGGTGCCCTGTACTGATTTACTGGCTTACTGGTTGTGTGTTGAGATAACTGGTTTGTGTGTTGCTGATCTGTTTGTGTGATCTGTTTGTGTGTGATCTGGTTTGTGTGATCACTTGTTTGATATAATTCTTGTCTAATTGATTACTGGTTATAACTTGCTGATTAGTTGTTTAATTGTTAGTGTTTTGATATTAATTGCTGAGTAAGTTGTATATTGTTGGTTGAGGGGGTGTGTTGAGCACTCGTGGGCTGTTGTCCTCATTTCCGGTCAATCTTAGAACTGTTCTTACTTCTCTACATAGGTTTCATTGGCGTATTCGAATCTATACTCAAGATAGTGTGTCATTGTGTGAAGCGGTGATCATTGTTGCTATTTTTTTGATTAAGTTCTAGTACATAGTGTACTGTTGAATGCGTGTAACGGATTGTTTTTGATTGTGCTTTACTTCTGCTATAATTCTTTTTTTAGGGGTGTTCTAAGGGACTCTGTCAGGTAATTATAGACAGCAGGTGTCATCATGCTGTCCCGAGATCATGTTCGGTGACGAGAGGTGCGAATACAAGGAAAAAGGATTTTAGATTAAGAGTGGCATCGTGGAATGTAGGAACACTAACTAGCAAGTTACTAGAGTTAATTGATGTGCTAAGGAAACGTAGGGTTCAGATAGCGTGTCTTCAGGAGACTAGATGGCGGGGTGAGAGAGCAACAGAGTGCAATAGTTATAAACTATGGTATTCAGGGTCTGACGGAACGAAAAATGGAGTAGGGTTTCTAGTTGCTAAGGAACTCCAAGATAATGTAGTGGAGGTAAGAAGATACGATGATAGAATTATGCTGTTAAGAATAGTAATAGGGGATGAAGTAGTGGCAGTAGTTAGTGCGTATGCACCACATGTTGGACTAGGAGAAACAGAAAGAAAAAAGTTCTGGGAGAGTTTAGACCACGTTATGGGTGACATACCTAGAGACGAAAAAATATGCATAGGAGGAGACTTTAACGGGCATATCGGTAAGGATAATGACCACTTCCAGTTGGTGCATGGAGGCTTCGGGTATGGCCTTAGGAATGAAGGCGGTAAGGAGCTTCTTGACTTCGCAGTAGCGCATGACTTAGGAATCATAAATTCGTTTTTTAAGAAAAGGGAATCGCATCTAATCACGTTTAGCAGCGGCGGAAGACACACGCAGATAGACTATTTGTTGACGAGGAGAGAAGATCGTAGCTCGTGGAAGGACTGTAAGACAATCCCAGGAGAGACAGTTGTGACACAACATCATATGCTAGTGGCGGATATACGCGTGAAGAGACCAATTGTCCAACAAAACAAGAGAATTAGACATACGATCAAATGGAGCCAGCTCAAGGACGAAAACATTACCATCTTTAGAGATAAGGTCATACCAATGAACCATCCTAGACCATAGGAAGACGCAAATCAAAAGTGGGAGGCCATGGCAAATACGCTCATCCAAGCAGCTAAAGAAACGCTTGGAGTTACAACAAAGCGGACAAGCGACCATAAGGAATCTTGGTGGTGGAACAAAAATGTACAGGAGAAGATACGAATAAAACAACAAAGTTTTAGAGAGCTTATACGATGTAACAATGAGGAAGAACGCCCAGAGCTAAAAGATAAATACAAGGAGGCTAAGAGAGAGGCAAAGAAATCGGTGTCAGAGGCAAAGAACGCGGCGTATGAGATGATGTATAAACGACTAGAGACGAAAGAAGGAGAGCATCACATGTTTAAGTTAGCCAAGGCAAGAGACAGCAGAAGACAAGACCTTAGAATTGTGAAGTTTATAAAGGCTGCGGATGGAAAAGTTTTGGTGAACGACAATGACATCAAAGGGAGATGGAAAACTTACTTCGATAACCTTTACAACATAAACAACACAAATGAACAAGCTGAGATAGATAATACAACCCAAACAACACAACAAAACAATTGCTACTGTAGAAGCATCACAGTAGACGAAGTTGCGAGAGCTATGAAGAAAATGGGAAGGGCTAAAGCGGTGGGGCCAGACAACATACCGATTGAAGTGTGGAAATGCCTGGGTGATGAGGGGCTCAAATGGCTAACAGATTTATTCAACACTATCTTTACGACAGGAAAGATGCCGGACCAGTGGAGAACCAGTGTTATAGTCCCCATATATAAGAAGAAAGGAGATGTACAAAGTTGCGAAAATTACAGGGGGATAAAGCTATTGAGTCACACGATGAAATTATGGGAAAGAGTTATTGACACAAGAATTAGACGGGAAACTCAGATAGCGTCAAACCAATTTGGATTTATGCCAGGACGCTCTACGACAGAAGCGATACACGCCATAAGGAGGATAATGGAGAAATACAGAGAAAAGAAAAAGGACCTTCATATGGTATTCATCGACCTAGAAAAGGCATATGACAGCATTCCGCATCAACTAATTTGGGAAAGTCTACGACTCAGAAGGGTACCGGAGAGGTATATCCAAATAATCAAGGATATGTATGAGGGGGCAAAAACGTGTGTGCGAGCCCCGATCGGAGACACAGACTCATTCACAGTGGAAGTGGGACTCCACCAAGGATCGACACTGAGCCCATTTCTCTTCACAGTAGTGTTGGATGAGATGACCAAGTCTATACAGCAGCCAGTGTCACACCCCAACCTTGACGGCGGAAACGTCGAGGTGCGAGGGTTAAGATTGTTCACAGCCACATAACGCTATGTTAAAGTATAAAGGTGCCATTAATCAATTGTTTTCAATCACCACATACATCAATGTCTCAAAATAAATTAAACAAAAACAAGAATTCAATCGTCTTTATTAAACCTAGGTCCATGATCTAGGTTTATGCATTCCTTCAATCATCGCTAAGCTTGCACATTACCTGAAACATGTTGAAAATAAAGTCAACTAACTAGTTGGTGAGTTCTCATGGTTTTAAATACAATAAGTATACAAAATGTGGCAATTCTAGTCAATGGTCACAAGATAGCAAGTATATAGAACATGCATAGTTACAATCAAGCCTCGACTGAATAATATGAATAAGCATGATTAGCTAAGTGTATTTGGTTCCCTAGTGCACAAGCATACGGCTCCTAGGAGTCGGCAATACATCGACTTTAGCACCAAATAGGCTTGTCAGGCCCAAAGATCTAAGACTTCGCTAGGCTAGCAATAGTTAATGATTGCACACGTATGTCACATCTCGTATAATACTAAACATATCCAAACAACCACGACTATGTAAGAATTGCACGTGTGAAATAAGTATCAAAACGTGTATGTGTAAGTTTGTATAAGCAACATGTTTCACCCCGAAAGATGTGAAATAATCGTAAAGCGGGGCATAAGAACTCACTTGTTTAATAAAGAAGACTTGTAGGTGAAATAAGAATAACCACGAATAAGATTTCCAACACAAACGTCACAACGCACCTAAACGAAATAAAGTAGCGCGTTATAATTTGTTTGATGATTAATTGTAGGTCTAATATGATTTAATAATTATTCGTATTTATTACATGTTAATAACGTGATCGGTTGAATGGAACAAATGGATTATACTTGGTATAATCAATTGTTGGCGCGTAAAAGAAATAATAAATAAAACTTGATTAAATTGTACGTTAAACCGATTTTTAAGGATTGTATATAATAATTATAATGAGTGATTTAGCTATTATAAGGGACTATATACAAATATATATATATTTATAAGTATAAGTAATCAAACAATTTAATTGTTTGAATATACATATAAATATATATACTAAACAATTATAATGTTGTGTAAAATAATCAATATAAATGATTTAACTATTTAAAAGAACTATGTATAAATATATATATATATATATATATATATATATATATATAACTAACTAAACAATTAAATTGTTTGAATGTATATATGAATATTTATATATACTAAACAATTATAATATTGTATAATCATAATCAATATAAATGATTTAGCTATTAAAAGAACTATGTATAAATATATATATATATATATATATATATATATAAGTAACTAAACAATTAAATTGTTTAATTATATGTATATAAATATATATACTAAACAATTATAACATTGTATAATCATAATAAGTGATTTAATTACTAAAAGAACAATATATAAATATATATATATAGGTATAAATAACTAAACAATTTAATTATTTAAAAATATATATATATATTTACAAGTATTATGTTTACTCATTTCTTTCGTATTTTTAAGACTAAAATAATGTATTTATAAATACTAAAGTATTTTATAAAAACAAAATTAATTTAGTCATAAAATAAATTAAACAACAGAAAAATAATCTGCATTTTATAAAATAATTTTTAGAAATTTTCAGAATTTAAAAAGGTGTAATAATTAAGAAGAAATAAAGAAAAGAAGGAAAAATCGCAAAAAAGAAAACAGGGAGGGGCTGCCCGGGGTCGAACCCGGGGCCTCCCTGTGTACATGGGACGGGGGAACCAGTGAACCAGGGCCGTGGCCTTGGTTCATTCTGGTTTGTTTTAATTTTAAACCGAGTATCCCTGATTTCCCCAAATCCCACGAACCCTAGGTTCAACAGATCCTCAATTGGCCCTCGATTCGGTGTTAGACACCCAAATCATCATAGGGCTTCTGATCCTTGGATCAAAACGAGTGGAAAACAGGTTTCAATTACCTGTTTTGATTAAGATTCGAGTGATTTCGAGATCGACTCAGCTTCGAGTGTTCGTGAATTGGGGCTTTTGATTCGAGAGGTTTTCTGTTGAAATTGAGAGTTTAGTGAGTTAGGGGACTTCAAAAATGATTCAGAATCCCTTAACTTATAGCTTCGATTACAAGATTTCGGGCTTAACCAATTCGATTTGTAACCGCGTTCGAATTTACCTAAATTATCAGATTCGCGCTGTTATGATGCATGATTGGTGGGTTGATTAATTTGTTAAACCGCGTAGTGTGTTTAGGAATGATTGAATGATTCAGTTTGTGAAATTGGCAAGGTTTGATTTCGAATTTTGTTAAAGTTAGCTACGACTTCGTTTTGGAAGGTGGAACGAGCGGGAATCTGAAATTAAACAATAGCTCGGGTTCGAATCGTGAGGTCGAGCGAGTTGGGCGGTTTAATTTGGTCTAAATAGCGCTTGAAAAGGGGTTTTGGAACTCGCCGGAGCTCGGCCGGAGCTCCGGCCGATGGTTACCGGAAAAACGGGGGGGGGTGGTTTGGGATATTTCACAAATGGTCCCTGTGCTTTCAATATTTATGTTTTAAACCCCTGCACTTTAAATTCAAAGTTTTATTATTATTATTATTATTATTATTATTATTATTATTATATTATTTATACTATTGTTATTATTATTATTATTTCTATTATTATTATTTATTATTATTATTATTATTATTATTATTATTATTATTATTATTATTATTATTATTATATTATTATTATTATTATTATTATCTATTATCATTATTATTATTATTATTATTATTATTATTATTATCTATTATTATTATTGTTAGTATCATTATATGTATAAAAAGAGATTTACTAAAGATGCTATACAATGGCACAAAATGAACACAAAAATACCGGATGTTACAGTCCCCCCAACTTAAAAGAATTTCGTCCCGAAATTAAGAATCAAAAAGGGTTACAAGAATAAGTAAGGGTAAGTCTTCTTCATATGTTCTTCACGTCCCAGGTGAATTCCGCTCCTCGTTTATTCTCCCATCGAACCTTTACGATTGGGGTCGTAGAGGTCCTAGTCTTCTTCATAATGCGATCCATGATTTCGACGGGTTTTTCAACGAAGTGTAGTGACTCGTCGATCTGAATGTCTTCCAATGGCACATGCAAATTATCGTCGGCCAGACACTTCCTCAGATTCGAGACGTGGAAGACAGGGTGAATTCCACTAAGGTCGGAGGGTAGTTCTAGTTTGTAGGCCACTTTCCCGATCCTTTTCAAAACCTTGAAAGGCCCTACAAACCTTGGAGCTAACTTGCCTTTCCTTCCAAAGCGAACCACACCCTTCCACGGTGAGACCTTGAGAAGGACCATCTCCCCAACTTGGAATTCCAGTGGCTTGCGACGTTTGTCAGCGTAGCTTTTCTGTCGACTCCTTGCCACTTCCAGGTTCTTGCGGATGATAGCGACTTTATCGGTCGTCTCTTGTATGAGCTCGGGGCCGGTAATAAGATTCTCGCCAACGTCGGTCCAGCAGATTGGTGAACGACACTTACGACCGTAAAGTGCTTCGAACGGTGCCATTTGGATGCTTGAGTGGTAACTGTTGTTGTAGGAGAATTCTGCGAGCGGTAGGTGCGTATCCCAGTCGCCCACAAAATCAAGGACACAGAGACGTAACAGGTCTTCCAGGGTTTGGATCGTCCGCTCGGTTTGGCCATCGGTTTGGGGATGGTAAGCCGTGCTTAAATCCAATTGTGTACCCAGAAGTTCTTGCATAGTAGACCAAAAGTGAGAAGTGAATCGAGCGTCTCGGTCAGATATAATGTGAAGAGGCACACCATGACGGCTTACGATCTCGTCGATGTAAATCCGGGCTAACCTTGATGTCTTATATGTGTCACGTATGGGTATGAAATGTGCCGACTTAGTCAATCGGTCGACGATTACCCATATGCTATCGTGCCCGCGAGATGTCCGAGGTAACTTGGTTATGAAGTCCATGGATATATGTTCCCACTTCCACATGGGAATTTCGGGTTGTTCAAGTAATCCACTTGGACGTTGATGCTCCGCTTTAACCTTCGTGCATGTAAGGCACTTAGCAACATAGGTTGCTATGTCTCGTTTCATTCCGGGCCACCAATATTGACTCCGTAAGTCCATGTACATCTTATCGGAGCCCGGGTGAATAGAATAACGAGTCCGATGTGCTTCGTTCATGATAGAAGCCCGAAGGTTATTGCGTTTGGGGATCCAGATTCGGTTTGCGAAATACATTAGCCCATTGGCTCTTGTTTCTAATTGGGCTAAGAGATTTGGCTCGAGCTCTTCCTTCATACTCCCTTCGGTTTGCACCGCTTGCTGTGCTTCTCGAATACTCGCCTCGATGTCACAATCGATCCTTAAGTTCTGCAATAACACCGTAGCATTGCTGACATCGAGTCGGACTTCAGTATCAAACTCTCCCAATGTATCGAACCATTGGCGTCGGTCGCGAATCTCTTGAACGGAAACCATCTTTTGATGCGTCTTTCGACTCAATGCATCGGCTACGACATTTGCCTTGCCGGGATGGTAGCGGATATCACAATCGTAGTCGCTAATTAGTTCCACCCAACGACGTTGCCTCATATTGAGGTCCTTCTGATTGAAAACGTGTTGGAGGCTCTTGTGGTCCGTGTAGACTATACATTGCGTGCCGTATAGATAGTGTCTCCAGATTTTCAAAGCAAAGACTACCGCTCCGAGCTCGAGATCGTGCGTCGTATAATTTACCTCGTGAACCTTCAATTGTCTCGAGGCATATGCGATGACTTTTCCCCGTTGCATGAGAACACAACCAAGGCCTTGTTTCGACGCGTCGCAGTATACCGTGAAGTCATCATTTCCATCCGGTAACGTCAGAATAGGGGCATTGCACAACTTGTGCTTCAATGTCTCAAACGCCTCTTCTTGCTCGGCTTTCCACTCGAAAGGCTTGTTCTTCTGAGTCAAGGACGTGAGTGGCTTTGCGATTTTTGAGAAGTTGGCAATAAATCGCCGGTAATACCCGGCTAGACCAAGAAACGATCGAACTTCCGTCGGAGTTGTGGGAGCACTCCAACTCTTTACGGCTTCGACCTTCGCAGGGTCGACGTGAATTCCTTGACTATTCACAACGTGCCCTAAGAACTGTACTTCTTCAAGCCAAAACTCACATTTCGAGAATTTCGCGTACAGTTGTTCCTTCTTCAACAGTTCAAGGATTTGACGGAGATGAATTTCATGATCGGAGCGAGACTTGGAATAAATAAGAATGTCGTCAATGAAAACGATGACGAACTTGTCTAGGTATGGCTTGCACACCCGATTCATAAGATCCATGAAGACCGCTGGCGCATTGGTTAAGCCGAAAGGCATAACCATGAACTCGTAATGCCCATACCGGGTACGGAATGCAGTCTTTGGGATATCGTCGTCGTGGACTCGCAGTTGATGATAACCCGAACGCAAGTCGATTTTTGAAAAGATTGCAGCCCCTTGAAGTTGGTCGAAAAGATCGTCGATACGTGGAAGAGGATACCGGTTCTTGATGGTCAGCTTGTTGAGCTCCCGGTAATCGATACACATGCGGAAAGACCCATCTTTCTTCTTCACAAATAAGACAGGTGCACCCCAAGGAGAAGAACTAGGGCGAATAAACCCCTTCTCGGATAATTCCTGGAGTTGGCTAGAGAGTTCTTGCATTTCCGATGGTGCGAGTCGGTAAGGTGATTTAGCCGCGGGGCTTGCTCCCGGAATCAAGTCGATTTTAAATTCTACTTCGCGTACGGGGGGTAACCCGCTAAGATCATCGGGAAAAACCTCAGGGAATTCTCGTACAACTGGAACATCTTTGAGTTCCTTCTCCTTGGTTTTGGTGTTGACTACATATGCCAAGAATGCCGGATAACTCTTACTTAGGCACTTCTGAGCCTTAGTACATGACATAAGCTTGAGTCCTTTGGAGGCCCGTTCACCGAACACCTTCAACGTGTCCCCGGAGGGTAAGGGCATGCGAATGCACTTCTCGAAACAAATGATCTCGGCATGGTTCTTAGATAACCAATCCATGCCAATAATGACGTCGAAACTCCCGAGTTTCATAGGAATAAGGTCGATAAGAAACTTATGGTCATCGAGACACAATAGACAATCGCGGATAACCACGTCGACGGTGATGGGTTCTCCATCAGCAACTTCGACGGTGAGAGGTCTCTCTAGATTTGAGCGAGGTTTAGAAAGTGTCGGCTCGAACTCTAAGGAAACGAAACTTCTATCGGCGCCCGAATCAAATAATACGTATGCATAGGTGTCATTAATAAGAAACATACATGTATAGGTTTAAAGGCACTTAAGGACACAAGTAAGGAATTTTAAGAGAAATTCTATAGGGATAGGGTTGCAATTTTTTACGTACCGTTCACCACCTCGTTGTTCGCCTGGGCTTGGTTCGCGTTGATGTTGAAAGCACGTCCACGAGCTTGTGGAACATTGCCCACAAGACGAGGGCACTGGGGTCGGTAGTGACCTGGTTCTCCACAGTTGTAGCAGACCCGATTTGTTTCCGTCACTGCGTTCCCCAATGCTCGGCGACACGTTGCCACAAGGTGCCCGTACTTGCCACATAGTGTGCATATGCGACATGGAAGATTGCCCGGATGGTGATACCTACACGTGTTACACATAGGTAGAGGGCCCGCATAAGCCCTTGCCACGGGCACTTGTGCTGCCGGTGTAGCCCCGGTAGTACACTGTCTTTGGGGCGGTTTAGGAGCAGCCACGGCATAGTTCCGTGCCGGTACAAACTTCCGTTTCTTGTTATCAGGCTTGACCTCTTTAACCTCCTCGGGGGTCGTCTTCTCAGTCTTCTTGGCACCCTTTGCAGACATGGTGCCCGCTCGGATGTGGTTCTCCGTCAATTGGGCAGTGATGGTGATAGCTTCTTCCAAGGTTGCGGGCCGGCTACCCACAACGGCATCCTGAATCTGAGGCGGCACACCCTTAATGAATTTTTCCACGTTTCGGGAAACAGTATCCACCATGTGTGGCAGCAGTATGCTTAGTTCATGATGACGGGTAGAATATGCCAGATGGTTCCCGCCATCCTGTTTCAAATTCCAGAATTCCTCCTCCAGTTTCTGGATTTCACTCCTCGGGCAAAACTTGGCTATGGCTATGTTTTTGAATTCCTCCCAAGTTAAAGCCAAGATTGCATCGGGGCCTCGGTTCCTCTTTTCACTGTTCCACCATGTTAAGGCCCGTTGTTGTAGCATACTGGTGGCATACCTCACTTTGAGTGCTTCGGGGCACTCACAGTTGACGAAGGTGTTCTCCATCCCTTCAAACCACTCTAAGAGACCGGTGGCACCTTCCTTACCACTATAACTGGGAGGCTTACATGAACTGAAATGCTTGAAGGTGCAAGACTGGGTGTTACGCCGTTGGTTTGCACTATTCTCCCCTTGACCATTGCTATTGTTCGTGACGTTTGCGATCATAGTGCTGCTGAGTTCAGCCACCATGGTCGGGATGACCGCAGCCATTTGCCGAGCAATCATGGCAGCAAGCTTACGGCCGGATCTTCCTCGGTTTCCGTGGAAGCGAGACATGCTGGAAAAATACAAATTGGGTTAGGATCGGTTAAAGGATAATATGGGTAGGCAATTAAGGTAAGGATCATGAATTATACGGAATGATTCCATTTGGTGACGCATCACCATTTGGAAACGTTGACACGTCAAGATGAATTGACCCATTCACCTCAGAAACTCGTGTATGTTGGTCATAGTTTATCACTCATCCCGGAAATCCCCAGGTAGCGTAACGGTTCCCTCAATGAGATTTATACGTATACGCTTGCCTTAGCCCGAGGGCCTTTTGCCAGAAAATCCAGAATACAGGTGTCTATGTACCACACTAGTTCTTTGGTTTATGAAATCAAAATCTTGATGGGATATTTACAAGATTAGACATAAAGTCTAAAGAATTCCTATCAATAGATTCTACTTGGAGGCGAGAATAAGTTTAAGAAATAGTAACTGTCGGGGAGAATTAACGTTTAAGATAAGTCTAGGGGAGACGGGTAACAATATGTAATCATGTAGAAAGGCACCTATGCTAAGGCATCACATTGCACATAATAAGGCATAGCGTTAGGCAGCATGCAAACAATAAGTATGTATTCATAAGAATACTATTCTATAAGGGTCATGCATAAACTATAGCCTAGGTCACCATTTCTAATAACCTAAATCCCTATAGTTATGGGCTCTGATACCAATCTGTCACACCCCAACCTTGACGGCGGAAACGTCGAGGTGCGAGGGTTAAGATTGTTCACAGCCACATAACGCTATGTTAAAGTATAAAGGTGCCATTAATCAATTGTTTTCAATCACCACATACATCAATGTCTCAAAATAAATTAAACAAAAACAAGAATTCAATCGTCTTTATTAAACCTAGGTCCATGATCTAGGTTTATGCATTCCTTCAATCATCGCTAAGCTTGCACATTACCTGAAACATGTTGAAAATAAAGTCAACTAACTAGTTGGTGAGTTCTCATGGTTTTAAATACAATAAGTATACAAAATGTGGCAATTCTAGTCAATGGTCACAAGATAGCAAGTATATAGAACATGCATAGTTACAATCAAGCCTCGACTGAATAATATGAATAAGCATGATTAGCTAAGTGTATTTGGTTCCCTAGTGCACAAGCATACGGCTCCTAGGAGTCGGCAATACATCGACTTTAGCACCAAATAGGCTTGTCAGGCCCAAAGATCTAAGACTTCGCTAGGCTAGCAATAGTTAATGATTGCACACGTATGTCACATCTCGTATAATACTAAACATATCCAAACAACCACGACTATGTAAGAATTGCACGTGTGAAATAAGTATCAAAACGTGTATGTGTAAGTTTGTATAAGCAACATGTTTCACCCCGAAGATGTGAAATAATCGTAAAGCGGGGCATAAGAACTCACTTGTTTAATAAAGAAGACTTGTAGGTGAAATAAGAATAACCACGAATAAGATTTCCAACACAAACGTCACAACGCACCTAAACGAAATAAAGTAGCGCGTTATAATTTGTTTGATGATTAATTGTAGGTCTAATATGATTTAATAATTATTCGTATTTATTACATGTTAATAACGTGATCGGTTGAATGGAACAAATGGATTATACTTGGTATAATCAATTGTTGGCGCGTAAAAGAAATAATAAATAAAACTTGATTAAATTGTACGTTAAACCGATTTTTAAGGATTGTATATAATAATTATAATGAGTGATTTAGCTATTATAAGGGACTATATACAAATATATATATATTTATAAGTATAAGTAATCAAACAATTTAATTGTTTGAATATACATATAAATATATATACTAAACAATTATAATGTTGTGTAAAATAATCAATATAAATGATTTAACTATTAAAAGAACTATGTATAAATATATATATATATATATATATATATATATAACTAACTAAACAATTAAATTGTTTGAATGTATATATGAATATTTATATATACTAAACAATTATAATATTGTATAATCATAATCAATATAAATGATTTAGCTATTAAAGAACTATGTAAATATATATATATATATATATATATATATATATATATATATATATAAGTAACTAAACAATTAAATTGTTTAATTATATGTATATAAATATATATACTAAACAATTATAACATTGTATAATCATAATAAGTGATTTAATTACTAAAGAACAATATATAAATATATATATATAGGTATAAATAACTAAACAATTTAATTATTTAAAAATATATATATATTACAAGTATTATGTTTACTCATTTCTTTCGTATTTTTAAGACTAAAATAATGTATTTATAAATACTAAAGTATTTTATAAAAACAAAATTAATTTAGTCATAAAATAAATTAAACAACAGAAAAAATAATCTGCATTTTATAAAATAATTTTTAGAAATTTTCAGAATTTAAAAAGGTGTAATAATTAAGAAGAAATAAAGAAAAGAAGGAAAAAATCACAAAAAGAAAACAGGGAGGGGCTGCCCGGGGTCGAACCCGGGGCCTCCCTGTGTACATGGGACGGGGGGAACCAGTGAACCAGGGCCGTGGCCTTGGTTCATTCTGGTTTGTTTTAATTTTAAACCGAGTATCCCTGATTTCCCCAAATCCCACGAACCCTAGGTTCAACAGATCCTCAATTGGCCCTCGATTCGGTGTTAGACACCCAAATCATCATAGGGCTTCTGATCCTTGGATCAAAACGAGTGGAAAACAGGTTTCAATTACCTGTTTTGATTAAGATTCGAGTGATTTCGAGATCGACTCAGCTTCGAGTGTTCGTGAATTGGGGCTTTTGATTCGAGAGGTTTTCTGTTGAAATTGAGAGTTTAGTGAGTTAGGGGACTTCAAAAATGATTCAGAATCCCTTAACTTATAGCTTCGATTACAAGATTTCGGGCTTAACCAATTCGATTTGTAACCGCGTTCGAATTTACCTAAATTATCAGATTCGCGCTGTTATGATGCATGATTGGTGGGTTGATTAATTTGTTAAACCGCGTAGTGTGTTTAGGAATGATTGAATTGATTCAGTTTGTGAAATTGGCAAGGTTTGATTTCGAATTTTGTTAAAGTTAGCTACGACTTCGTTTTGGAAGGTGGAACGAGCGGGAATCTGAAATTAAACAATAGCTCGGGTTCGAATCGTGAGGTCGAGCGAGTTGGGCGGTTTAATTTGGTCTAAATAGCGCTTGAAAAGGGGTTTTGGAACTCGCCGGAGCTCGGCCGGAGCTCCGGCCGATGGTTACCGGAAAAACGGGGGGGGGGGGGTGGTTTGGGATATTTCACAAATGGTCCCTGTGCTTTCAATATTTATGTTTTAAACCCCTGCACTTTAAATTCAAAGTTTTATTATTTATTATTATTATTATTATTATTATTATTATTATTATTATTATTATTTTATACTATTGTTATTATTATTATTTCTATTATTATTATTATTATTATTATTATTATATTATTATTATTATTATTATTATTATTATTTATTATTATTATTATTATTATTATTTATTATTATTATTATTATTATTATTATTATTATTATCTATTATCATTATTATTATTATTATTATTATTATTATCTATTATTATTATTGTTAGTATCATTATATGTATAAAAAGAGATTTACTAAAGATGCTATACAATGGCATAAAAATGAACACAAAAATACCGGATGTTACAGCCAGTTCCATGGTGCATGCTCTTTGCGGATGATATTGTCTTAATATCGGAATCTAAAAGGATGCTTAACGACAGGCTAGAACAGTGGAGAGCAGCACTAGAGCGCAAAGGTTTAAGGATAAGTCGCTCAAAGACAGAATACATGCATTGTAACTTTAGTGGCGAGGCGGAAGATGACACCCAAATCAGTATCCAGGGTATGGCGGTCCCACAAACGTCTAGGTTCAAATACCTGGGCTCGTACCTGCAGGAGGACGGAGAGATACACAGCGATGTAGCGCACCGTATTCAAGCAGGATGGTGCAAGTGGAGAGCAGCATCAGGGATCCTATGTGATAAGAGGTTTCCAACAAAACTAAAGGGAAAGCTATATCGTGTGGCAGTACGTCCAGCTATGCTATATGGAACAGACTGCTGGGCCATAAAGAAATCACACGAGAAACAAATAGAGGTAGCGGAAATGCGAATGCTGAGGTGGATGTGCGGTCACACGAGACTGGATCGAATAAGAAACGAAGTGTTTCGACAGAAGCTAGAAGTGGCCTGTATCGCAGATAAAATACGAGAGGGAAGATTAAGATGGTTTGGGCATGTCAAGAGGAGACCAATGGCGGCACCAGTTAGAGCAGTAGAGAACATCACCTTAGAGGGTAGGAGGAGTAGAGGAAGACCTAAATTGACTTGGGATGAGGTAATTAGACGAGATATGATACACTTGCACCTCTCTGAGCACATGATCGAGGATAGGACTGAGTGGAGGCGTAGAATTAAAATTAAGGACTTCTAGTTCGAACTATAGGCAGGAAGGGTGTTCGAAGTCTGGTTGCGGGGCCTGATGTCTAAGTAGCCCATATCTGCCCTTTAACGGTGATTCTGCATGCACCTAGGATATTTGTATGCTATGTGTTGTTTGGTTTATTGTGTAATGTAGGCTATGTGTTGTATGATCCATTGTATGATGCCTTGCTAGCGATATGGCTTTTTTGGTATTCGGTATGCTATGTGTTATATCTTTATGTGATATATATCTTGTGATATATATCTTTGTGTTGTATGCTTTATCTTTATGTGATATATATCTTCGTGATATATATCTTTGTGTTGTATGCTTTATCTAATTCTTTATGTGATATATATCTGGTGTTGTATGCTTTGTATTATGACTGTTATTGTGTTGACTTTGTTGACTATGTTAACGAGTCGGGGGTCTCTTCGGAAGCAGTCTCTCTATCTTTCTAGATAGAGGAAAGACATGCCACCATATACCCCCCCAGACCCCGCTCTCCAGCGGGATACACTGGGTATGTTTGTTTTGTTTGTTTGTTTATTTAATTATTTTTGATTTTAAAAAATTAACTTTTTAAAAATACCAATTTTAAAATATTTCGTATTTTTAAAAAAGTTTTATGCTTTAATAAATTTAATATTTATAAAAAATATTAAATTAGAAATAACATTAATAAATAGATCTCTTTCTTAATTTACTAAATCTGAAAAAATGTTAAATAATATTATTACTAATTAAGATAATTATTTAATAAGAGAGAGAGACGGGAAAGTTTTTGTGAGAATGATTGTGGTGTTGCCACGTGTCATCTCAAGATACCTTTTTATTAGAGTAGGAAGATTAGACAATTCAATTATACTAAATTATATAACATAAAGGGTTGTATATGAGTTGATTTGCATTCAAGCATGTACTTTCTCATTAAGTGTTGTGCTAGTTTTCCTTTTTATTTTTCATGTGCATTCAAGCATGTACTTTCTCATTAAGTATTGTGCTAGTTTTCCTTTTTATTTTTCATGTGCCTCGATTCTGTGATTTCCTCTTGTTTGCTTCACGCCTCTTTAGTTTGTTTCACAGGATTGACTTCACACCTCTTTTGCTTGTTTCACACAGTTGACTCTTGTAGTTTTTTTTATTGCGTCACAAATGCCTTTCATAGTTTCTTGATTGCTTCATACAAATGCCTTGCAATGACTTTTATAGTTTCTTTGCTTTGATCGTGTCAAAAAATTAATTTTAAGGCACATCAAAAGTGCAGGCCATATTCTTCTGATTCAACTATAAACAACTTGTTATTCTTGTGTTTGTTATTAGGACATACATAAGCATAATGTCCAAATTTATTGTATCAGTAGCATTGGGCTTGGGACTTATCTTTTGTGTCTATTATGGATCGGTCACCATTGTCTCTTTATAGTTTGTCTTTGGTTCTTCTTGACTCATAAAAGGTGTGTTCTTCCCTTCTATGTTGATAATCATTTCTGCCTCGACCTTGGTTTGGTCCTAACTGTCTTCCTAAACCTAATCTTCATTCATGGTGTGTGAATAATAGTCTTGTCAAAAACAATGATACGATTGACTGGTATCTCACAATTTATTTTAGCCATTTAAGCGATTTAAAATCCATACTATTTCACAAGTAGTTGAACACGTAGCTTAATATTCTGCTTTTGTGATCGAGCAAGAAACGATTTACAGTCTCTTACTTTCTATGCAATTAAAGAACAACTCAAGAAAAATACAAAAAACCAATTGCTTACCTTGTAGTTAGGCATCCACCCTTATCAGAATCAACATAGTCACGATTATTGAAATCAATGGCGGAGCATAGTTAAGACCGGGGGGGGGGGCCGCCGCCCCCCCTCTTTTTTTCGTCGGTAGTGTTAAATTTTAGTCCGGTAGTGTAAATTTTTGGCTCGGTAGTGTAAATTTTCATATAAAACTCGAGTTCGCCCCCCCTAATAAAAATTAATTTCGCCCCCGCCCCCCCTTCGGGAGTGGTCAAGCTCCGCCACTGATTGAAATTACATGTCTTACTGAATAAAATACCCTTACCAAAAGATGTTCTTAGGTACATTAGTAGACACATCACAATCTGAAGATGAGAACGCATAGACTGTGCATAAACTAACTTAAAACCAAATAACATAATGAATAAGTTCTTGTCAATTACAAATAAATAAGTTTACCTATTAGTATTGAAAGCCAGTTACATATTTTAAGGCTTCATTATCTTTATCACATTTAGACAAAACAAAAACTTTGTAAAGTAAGGGAGCGTTTGGTTGGAAGGAATAGAATGGCATGAAATGGTATTGAGAAATTAGTATAATTTTCAAGTAAAATTATGTTTGAATGGGTAATGAAATGTAAAACCCAAGGGAATATTTCACCTCAAATTTTCTTAGTTGTGGGATTTCAAATTCCCTCTCTAGGTGGAAGGATTTTAAAATCCCACAACCAAGGGAATTTGAGATGAAACATTCCCTTGGGTTTTACATTTTATTAACCACTCAAACATAATTTTACTTGAAAATTAGACTAGTTTCTTAATTTCATTTAATTTCATTCCATTCCTTTCAACCAAACGCTCCCTAAGATTGTAACTAGTTTCCAACCAAGAAGATCAAACTCAAACAAAAGTTCAAGAAAATACTTTCTTTATGAAAGGTAAATACCATGATTTAGAATATGACACTTTTATTCAAAGGAATAATTTTATTTTCTCTTGATTTTAAATAAAAACATTGTGCTTATTTATTATTTTAATCTTTCCCAATTTCATTCACATCAGTTCCTAGTATCCCTATATCATCCACATATAAACAAACAAACAAACATACCCAGTGTCTCCCGCTGAGGAGCAGGGTCTGGGAGGGGTATGTGGTGGCAAGTCATTCCTCTATCTAGAAAGATAGAGAGACCGCTTCCGAAGAGACCCCCGACTCGTTAACACAGGCAATAACAATAACAATCATAATACAACGCATATACAAAGCATATAACAAAGCATAACAAAGGCAATAATCATCATAATACGAAGCATATAACACAATGATATATATCACAAGAAGAATTAGATAATGCGCATGTACCACCCAAAAAGGATAAATGAGGAAAACTCCACCTAACTTGTGGGATACGGCCATATGTCACCGTATACCCTTCCCACCCACAACACCCACTAAAAGTCCTTAATTTTAATTCTACGCCTCCACTCACTTCTATCCTCGATCATGTTCTCAGAGAGATGCAGGTCCATCATATCTCTCCTAATAACCTCGTCCCACGTCAACCTAGGTCTACCTCTGCTCCTCCTACCCTCTAAGCTGATAATCTCTACTGCTCGGACTGGTGCTGCCATCGTTCTCCTCTTCACGTGCCCAAACCATCTTAGTCTTCCCTCTCTTATTTTCTCTGTGATACACGCCACCTCTAGCCTCTGACGAAAGACGTCGTTTCTTATCCGATCCAATCTTGTGTGTCCACACATCCACCTCAGCATTCGCATTTCTGCGACCTCTATTTGTCTCTCGTGCGATTCTTTATGGCCCAACAGTCTGTGCCGTATAACATAGCTGGACGTACTGCCACTTTGTAGAATTTTCCCTTTAGTTTTGCCGGGAACCTCTTATCACACAAAATCCCTGATGCTGCTCTCCACTTGCACCATCCTGATTGTATACGGTGTGCTACATCGCTGTGTATCTCTCCATCTTCCTGTACGTACGAGCCAAGGTATTTGAACCTAGACGTCCGGGGGACCGCCATGCCTTGGATACTGATTTGGGTGTCCTCTTCAGCCTCACCACTAAAGTTACAATGCATGTATTCTGTCTTAGCGCGACTTATCCTTAAGCCCCTGCGTTCTATTGCTGATCTCCACTGTTCTAATCTCTCGTTAAGCACCGTCCTAGATTCTGATATTAAGACAATATCATCCGCAAACAGCATACACCATGGGACTGGCTGTTGTATAGACTTGGTCATCTCGTCCAGCACCACTGTGAAGAGGAATGGGCTCAATGCCGATCCTTGGTGGAGTCCTACTTCCACGGGAAGTAGTCTGTGTCTCCGACAGGTGCTCGTACACATGTTTTTGCCCCATCATACATATCCTTTATTATTTTGATATACCTTTCTGGTACCTTTCTAAGTTGTAGACTTTCCCAGATGAGTTTCCGTGGCACACTGTCATATGCTTTTTCTAGGTCAATGAATACCATATGCAGGTCTCTTTTCTTTTCTCTATATTTCTCCATTATCCTCCTTATGACGTGTATAGCTTCTGTTGTAGAGCGGCCTGGCATAAATCCAAATTGGTTTACCGCTATCTGGGTTTCTCGTCTAATTCTCGTGTCAACAATTCTTTCCCATAGCTTCATCGTGTGACTCAATAGCTTTATTCCCCTGTAATTTGCGCAACATTGGACATCTCCTTTTTTCTTATATATGGGGACTATGACACTGCTTCTCCACTGCTCTGGCATCTTTCCTGTCTTAAAGATAGTGTTAAATAAGTCCGTTAGCCATTGTAGGCCCTCATCTCCTAGGCACTTCCACACTTCAATCGGGATGTTGTCTGGCCCCACCGCCTTAGCCCTTCCTATTTTCTTCAAAGCTCTCTTAACTTCATCGACTGTGATGCTTCTACAATAACACTTGTTTTGTTGCGTCGTTTGAGTTGTTTCGTCGATCTCCGTTTGTTGATTACGGTTCGTTATGTTGAAAAGGTTAGCGAAGTAAGTGTTCCATCTCCCCTTGATGTCTTTCTCCCTCACCAAGACCTTGGCAATCTTAATCTCAAGTCCTGTCTACTACGTTCCCTTGCCTTGGCAATCTTATATCATCCACATATATAAATAAAAATAAAAACGACAAACCTTAACTTTTAATAAATAGAGAACCATCACATACTTTTGTTTTATTTTGAATAATTACCTTCTAGTAAGATCATTTAAACATGTCTCTGTCTTCATCATTGAACTTTAAGAACTTCAATTAGAAACTTGGCTATTCACTCTTGCGGTTTGTATGTCATCTCATGCTTCCAAATTACTTCCTTTATGTTGAATTGTGATGTTCAAGTTCAATTATGTCGAATTCTAATTGTTTTTAAGACATATAAACCCCCACCCAATTCCCCTAGAGCATATCAAATGTTAGTTAAATGTTTTTTTATTGGAAGCTAATTAAAAAGGTCGTGTCTTGTCCATCATTGCCTCTAATCAGTAAAGGGTATTCTTGTGTTCTTTGATGGTAGTTTCCCGGTAATGTCTTTTGTTATTCACCATCAATGTTTGCTTCTTGTGACTCATCGTTGGTATAGCTAGATCTAACACTGAACAACTGTCTCCGCAAATAACTTAAGATGAGGTTAAGAATTCTAGTTATCAGTGGTGGCTAAAATAACAACTTACACACTTTTACTTCAACCAATTCAACTTTCATTCTGAACAACATAGGGGCTGTTTGGGAGTGCTTTTTTTCAACTCCTTTTGATTTTTGGAGGGGTGAAAAGACCAAAATGCCCTCCAAAAGTCACCAGAAGTTAAAATTTTAACTTCTGGTGACTTTTGGAGGGGCATTTTGGTCTTTTCACCCCTCCAAAAGTCAAAAGGAGTTGTAAAAAAACACTCCCAAACAGCCCTTTAACTAATTTTCGGTTGGTTATATAAACCACAAATACCCAACTGATGCCTATATAAATAAATTAATTTTTCCGCTATGACATGATCGTCGATATGTCCGAGTGGTTAAGGAGACAGACTCGAAATCTGTTGGGCTCTGCCTGCGCAGGTTCGAATCCTGCTGTCGACGTCTTATTGTTTTTCATTTTTGTTCAAATTAGCTTCATCAAACCCTAAATTCAGAAAAGAATTTCAACTTCAAACACGCCAACATCTTCTGAGTTTATGATCTACCTGAATTTGGAGTTGAATCTAGAGTTTCTGAACCACAGATCATCTGTTTCAGTACGTTTTCTCACCCTATACATATTTTCAATTCTCAAATCTGTCGAACTGGTTTAGAGGCAATTCAACACAGTTGTGTTGTTTATATATGTGTTTGTGTTTGTGTTTGTGTTATAATTCTCCATTGGATTAGATTCTGCTTGCACAATACTAGATGTTCAGTTTCATCAAATCATCTTATTTGTTATATGAAGAATCCATTTTACACTGGTATATACTCATGAATTGTAACTACATTTTGTACAGATCTATATACCCTTAAAAGTGTTAAATTCTGAATCTGTCATCTACACCCAAGCAGACACTTTCACAAGCGGAATGCCATTCCATTGCAATACCATTTCATTGCCATTCTCTCCTTCAATTCTGACTCCGTATGGACTTTCTCCTTCCTTCACCAATTCCCTTGCTTCATTCCAGCTTTCGTTACTCATCGTTACTCCTTTTAACCCAATAGCCTGCTGGAAACCAGTGTTTTCTCGTCGTTCTTCCCACTTTTGAAACCAAGAATTTGATGATACAAAAGGTGCAAGAAAAAGAGTTTCCATAGCTGTTCTTGCTTCATTGAGATAACTAGGAAAGCCCCATTCCATTGATTCATATAACGCTTTGTAATGTTTCAAATTCTTGTTAAAAAGGAAGGGAAATCCGAAGAGTTTCCCATTCTTTCACCTTCCTCGCCATCTCCAAAGGTTATAATACCTTTGTTTTCTGCTAAGAAAAATTTTGCTAATTTTAGGAAGTCAATAACTTGTTTTGTGTTTCTTGTTTTTCTCATATGTGGAAGGCCAAGCATGCAATTAAACACCAAAAATTCTTTCTCTAATTTTCTTCCCTCTATCACCTTCACCAATTGTCCCATTTCCATCTCTTGTACCTTCAAATTTAGACCAAAACTTCTTGCAAACTTACAAAGATGCCACCTTGTTTGATCAAACTGTGAATCTTGATCTTGATCAAGTTTGATGCTTGTGATGATCAACGATTTCTTTATTTGTGCTATGGCTTCTATGACCTGCGGCCATTGGCTTCCTTCACCAAGGTCAAAGTCAACTATGTGAACTGATTCCGCGTGGGTAGGAACCACTTCAAGAATGGTTGAATTTGCTGTGAAATGGGCAAACCGCCCGTAAGGAAAGATGTCATAGAACACTCTGAAGGCTATCTTGAAATTTCTCATTGATTCTTGTTTAAGGTAGTCTTCTTGATTTTCAACAAACAAGCGAAAGGCTATGCGCTCTAAAGTTTGACCAATAGGATTGATTTTTTTCATTTATACATCTCACAATCACTTTTGCAAGCTCTATCTGTCCCATTGACATGCCATCTGCATAGGCTTGTAGGAGATTCTGGAGTCCTGTTTGGGATTCGGGTTCTGTGACATCATTTAATTCTTCCATGGCATCAGCAAGTGTGACAGTTGATTGAATCTCTTCTAATTCTTGATCATCATCATCATCGCATAACCATCTGCACACATCATCAAGTGTGTTGATGTTCTGTGACTCACTAATGGGTGAAGGGTTTTGCATCTGATCATAACCCAACAATGGATATTCCACACATCCATATAGTTCTGATGAAATCATTGAGCTTTCAGGGGTGCTGTTGATTGAAGAAAAAAAGTCACGATGTTCACTTTCATAATAATCAGGATCTGAATGAAAATAAGATTGAATTGGCCAAGAAGTTTGAATTAGATGCTCAGCCTGCATCATCATCTTTTTATTTTCTTGATGATGATATAGAAGATAAATAGAGAGAACTCTGTGCGTATGAGTTTTGATGATTTTTGGGGTGTACCTTGATATGTATATATATCATTTTGGTTGATATAAATCAACAGTAAAGTTAAAGGGGATATATAATAATTTAACTACTTAGAGACCTCATTATGTGTTATTATTCATGTCTTGGAGTTTTCTTAAGGTTGGTCAGCTGTACCCATCAGGCTTATATTAAACTTTTGAATCCCAATCAACCATTTTCTTAGAAACTACAGTTTAAAACAAAATTCAACTCTCATATTAATGCATTGGCAGCAGTACATCACTTCATATTTGAAAAAGGTCAAACGGTTTTACTTAAATTACATGCGTAGTGAAACTTCAACGTGTATTAAGGGATGAAATATGTTACTTCGAGGTTGTTATTTTTCTTCTCTATATTTCATCCAATAAAAAAGGAACAGATATCTGGATAAACATATATATCCAATCTTGTGGGTATCAGTTATTAAGGTAATTGGATAGTTACTTGTTGGTTGAATGATATTGTGTCTGCTTGCTGTCTGTGGGGCCCCCAGTAATTCCGTTTGTTTTTCCTAATATTCATTTTATGATTTTGGCTTAGATTATGTTCACATACTGTTAACAGTATGAACAGTTTTTGTTTTGTTTATTATGTTCACATAATGTTAACATTATGAACAGTTTTTGGTTTCCTACAAACTCTTTCTTGTTATAATCTTATTATTTTATTATGGGTGGTGGTTATGACATGATATATTTTTTAAATATGGCTTAATGTGGTTTGAATTCTCAAGGTTTGATATTAGTGAATCAATATCTGTTTGAAGATGTGCTTATTATCTGTAATATATTTAGGCGTTTTATCCAATTCTCAAATCCATCCTTTAAATATAATATCTTGATTTGGTAATGTTTTATTTATGAATTGTCTCGTTTCTTGCGCCTCTGATCTGGTCTTTCATGTTTGTTTGTGTTTTTTCTTGATATGCTTGTATACTTTCCATTGTTGAAAAATATTCACAGATAATTTAAATTGGGGTTCAAAGTGTTAGAATTTGATAGAAGTTTACTAAAAGGAATTATTATAGTCTTCCTTCTTGATTTGGAATTTTCCTTCTTGTCAGTCAGCTTTGCTCATTGCTCAAATATTATACTGTTAAATTGCCAATCAAGGATAAAGAATCTTGTTAGATAAACATTCATGTCTATTCAAGAATGATTCGTTTTGGTTAAGTACAATTCATATAATGATAAAAAGGAGGGCATGCCTTGGAGCAGCTGATAAGGTAGCTTTGTGATCTTGAGGAAGTGGGTTTAAGCTGTGAAAAACAGCTTCCTACACAAAGTCTAGGGTAAGGCTGCACACATCGGATCGCTTCCCTCCCCGGCCCTACGCAAAGCGGGAGCTAAGTCAAGCAGCGGCTACGTCCATATGATGTTAAAAAGTTGGAAATCTTTTTATTACATTTAACTGTTGATTATCTCTTCTGCCATACTTTGCCATTTGTAAAAGAATATATGTGGGTTTATTTTTACTTGGTTTTAATTGTGTATTAACTTGAAGGTTGAATGGTATCGTGGCTGCTTATTGTCAATAGGAGTATAGGACCCCAAAACCGATCAGTTTTTGTTTTGTTTTTCTGACTAATCATTTAACCTGCTATATATAAAGATTACACTTGTTAACCATATGGACACTTTGATTTCTTGCAAACTCTTTCTTGGTATAACCTTACTTATTTTATTATTATATGAACGTGATTGGTGTGACATGGCGTGTTTTATTTGGCTTATGTTATCAATGCCACTATTTTAGAATTGGTATTTGCATACCCTTATCGTTCTTCTAGCATTGTTACCTGTTTGATTAATATATTATGTAATTCTCTATTTGTTTATGCTTGGAAATATAAGTCTTTATTGATTAATAGATTATGTTAGTAGGATTATATACCAAGAGAAATGTATAATTTAGAGATGATGTATGTTGTTCAATAATGAAAAAGAGATAATGTATATTTAGGCCCCAAGTAATTACCAGGTTTAACTAGGCTACCCAAAATATTAAAACTGTTTTACAAACCACTCAAGTATTAGTTTGGTTTTGTAATATTAATTTTATTAAAAATTTGTAAAAAAATTATAAAGGACAAAAATATCCCTACATTAAAGCTTTTGTTTGTAATTGACAAAAATATTCATGAACCTACTCAAATATTTTTTGACAACCCATTTAAAGGTGAGTCCTTTTGGTAGATTCAATGGAGCTTTTATCATTCTACAACTCTTGTCGTGTCAAAAGCTTAGAAATTACGGGCGTTTTGTCATTTAACAATATTCCAGCAAGTTTTTAAGTCATAATTACCTGAATCGAAAAGAAAATGATACTTGGGCGCTGTGTAAAGTTGTTTTGATATTTAGGAGATCATGGTGAAAGTTGAAACATGTTTAAACTTGGACAGCCTATGCATATGTTAACAGGCTCTAATGCAATAACATAATTTAACCATACTAAGGCATTAAAAATAGTTGGATATAAAGTAATTTGTATTAGGAATCTATATTTGTACAGATCTACAATGCTATCTAGACATGAATATTCTACATCCAAGCAGAAACTTTCGCCAATGGAATTCCTTTCCATTCCAGCACAATTTCATTTCCTGTCTCTTTAGTTATGATTCCATATGGAGTTTCTCCTTCCTTCACCAATTCCCTTTGTTCATTCAAGCCTTCTTTACTCAGCTGTACTCCTTTTAAACCCAATAACTTTGTGGAAATCCATGCTTTCTCTTCCTTCCTCCCACTTTTGGAACCAAGATTTTGAATTTATGAAAGGCCGAACAAAAAGGGTCTCCATAACCATCCTTCCTTCGTTGAGATGACTAGGAAAACCCCATTCCATTGACTCATATAACGCTTTATAATGCGCCAAATTCTTGTTAAAAAATGAAGAGAAATCTGTATGATTTTCTGTTCTTTCTCCTTCTCCATCGCCAAAGGTTACGATCCCTTCATTTTTTGCCAAAATCCATTTTGCTATGTTCAAAAAGTCCGTAACTTGAGTTGTTTTTCTTGTCCTTCCCATATGTGGAAGGCCAACCATACAATTAAAGACTAAAAATTCAGTCCCTACTGTTCTTTCATCCATTTCTTTCCACATTTGTGACATACCCATCTCCTGTACCTTCAAATTTAGACCCAAACTTCTTGCGAAGTTACAAAGATACCACCTCTTTTGTTCAAATTGTGAATCTTGATCTTGATCAAGCTTGATGCTTGTGATGATCAAAGTTTTTTTGATTTTTGCTATGGCTTCTATGATGGGAGGCCATTGACTCCCTTCACATAAGTCAAAGTCAACTATGTGAATGGAAACAACATGGGTTGGAATGGATTCAAGGATCAATGAATTGGCGGTAAAATGAGCAAACCGCCCATATGGAAAGATCTCATAAAACGCTCTAAATGCTTTCTTGAAGTTTCTTAAAGATTCTTGAACAATGTAATCTTTTTCTTGATTTTCGTCATTCTGGAATAAGTTTAGTGCTAACCGTTCAAGTATTGGCCCAACTGGGCTAGCTTTTTGGCACACACATTTCTGAATCACCATGGCTAGCTCTTTCTGACCTAACGACATCGCCTCTGCATGAGCCGCAAGTAGGTTTTGAATTCCCGCTTGGGAATCAATTTCCATGACATCATCTACCATGGGTGATGCTGTTACATATGGGACATATGCACTTGCATCACTTGAATTCATGGACATGCTTGGGCTCCATTCATAGCTATCAGTTGGAATCTCTTCCATTTCTTGAACATCATCACATAACCATCTGCATACATCATCAAAACCATTCATGGTGATTGGAGAATAAACTTCATGGTCTTCTACACTTGTCAAAAAGTCAATATTTTGATCATCTTGACCGAAAGTTGAATCAAAATAAGACTGAACCACCCAAGAAGGCTGAAACATAGGTTCAAACTGCATCATGCTTATATTGGTATGATGATTTAAAGCTGTATTTAGAAAGAGAGATAGAGATAGGGATATAGAGAGAGCTTGTGTATCTTGATGTATATTGACTGCAGGTCTTCTTTATACTCTCTTTTGGTTGAAAATTGTCAACAGAAAAGTTGAAATATGAGTTTTAAAATATAGAATTTGAAGCAGCTTAACTTCTTAAAGAGACCATTTTTGCTTACCTCTGTTATATTATATTATTAAATTCTCTATCAAGAGTCGTGTTTATATCTTTTTCAAAGGTAAGTTTCTTTGCTTTTTACTTCTTAATTAATTATTATGATTGGTATCATCTTGAAGGTTTAATGGTTGAATGAAATTGTGACCACATATTATTTGTGGTCCCACAAATCCTACGTGTCTTTTTTTGATAACATATAGTTACAACCATGTTGAGCCATTAAAAAACCTGATGGAATAAGAACTAAGGGGTTGTTTGATAACTTTATGTTGAGCATGTTGAGCCATTAAGACCACATGTCTCGTCGCTATGTGACCCATTAAGTTGTATCATGTTGTGTGTTAGATACTAAGGGGTTGTTTGATAACTTTATGTTGAGCCATTAAGAAACCTGATGGAATAAGAGCTGTTCTCTGAATCATTTAACATGTTTTTAAAACTTATCTATTATGAGACTTTATAAACCATTAAGTGGTGACTTTTGAATGAACCAAACACAGTCCATCTCTGACCGATTTAGAGTTAATCTCTTAATGAAATCATTAAGAGACCAACAAACAACCCTTTAGAGTTATCGACTGGTTAGGTTTCATTATCTTATTTATTAATATTTGTATCTCATTTTGTCGGAAATAAAGAAATGTATCAACTTTTATGTATCGTTGCTGGCTATGTATACTCAACACTTTCTAGTGTTCTGTCTCTAAAGATCGAGTTAAGTACACTCCTTTCCTTATCTACGAAACCGAGTTGCATGACACCACCACCTTCGTAGTGTTCGGAACATCTTACCGATTGAGCACTTAAAGCCACGCCACCACCACCTCTGAGTTACTTGAATCGAAGATGTCAAGTATTTGTTTCCAAGTGTCATGGACTCATGATGATCATGTTTTGGATTCTAGTATTTAGATTTCATGCTGTTTGCCGTCTTGTAATTTCAGAAACTTGGCCTATAAGTTATAAACACAAAAGCCAAAAGGTCGTCATGCTTTATAGTTATGAACCAAATATTTTAGGCTATCTATCATCTTGGTGGCATCGAATTAACATTATTAATTAGTTTAATAAAAGAAGTTCAAACAAATAAGAAATTTCGAACCCTCTTCCCTGATGCTACTACGCAATGCACGCAATTTGAAATTAATGTTGTAATGCATAAATGCTAACTAAATATTAGAATGATAAAAACAATGGATAATGCCAACATTGCTTCGACCTCAAGCTGTCTTTCACTTACTTGTATCAATTATTTTCTATTGTTATTGATTAACTTATTATGTGTTTCAAAGACAACAACCTTTCACACCCGTTAAGGGTTTGGCTATGGGCCTCTATGGAGCCCCCTTTCACCACCACGTATGACGTAACGGCTTTGACGCCACAATTTCCTTCCACAACATCATTTTTGACGCCCTCACACTTCCCACTGCGTCTAGTCTAACAAAACCTTTGGATATATAATATATTATTTGTAAAGAATGTAAAGGTTGATATGAAAGAATGTTCCTTTCATTTATTCATACACGTATAAACATAACTGAACCAAGAAGCTCAGTTTTATAAGAACACCATAACAAATACTTAAAAGACTGAAAAAATAAATTGGTGAAAATTTTAAATGAGAGTATCTTATAATTATTACAATTAATAACATTCTCCTTATATGGTTTTAAAGAAGGTGGAAGTTAACAGAGGCTAGGCAGTCGAGGGTGCTAGGCAGTCGAGGGTGTTAGGCTATGGTGGTGAACTCAATGGAGTCGGTTATAGTGATCCTGTTACTGTCAAAAAATATGCTAGACAAGCTCAATTGGGGGAAATTTTTGAATTAGATCTGCTCAAGACGTTAAGGATGGGCTTTTTAGAAAAAGCACATGTGTAAACAAGCTAGGTTAGGAACTTTAGACATGTTTTAGGTTGGCTTCAGATCATTTTTTATTTTTCAAACCTCTTTTTCTCTTCAGGATTTAGCCAGATTTTTCGCATGAGTGCATTGATGGATGCAAAGCGTTATTATTGCACCTAGATGGACATTTTTTGCGCCTTTGACTCATAGAATGGATGATATCTCTGGGCTCTTCTAGCTCCTTTATCATCTGTTCTTTATTCATTTCCAAATTTGCAGAAAGTTTTATGCAGTTTCATAACTTTTAGTAGTATTTGTGTATTTGCATGCAATCATTCACAAATAAAATTAAACATTTGGTCAAACGAATTTGCATGTGAATTCGTATTGTAATCAGTTCATGTTCATATTCTTACCACAGAGGAATCTTGTTATTACTGTCTTTTTTGGTCTTTCTCTCTTATATTATATTGTCAAAGAATCTTGTTTTTTCAATCTTATTCAAGGATGAGTATATTATCCATTTTTTAACTAATCATTTTGTTGGTAACTTGAAGATTGAATGGTATTGTGGCTTTACATTGCCTGTTGTACCCTATTGTTAATTTAAATATTTGGATAAAGATTACACATGTTAATCATATGAACAATTTGGTTTCCTACAGACTCTTTTGTGGTATCAGTTTGTTATGAAATGTGAATGTGATTGGTGTGTTATATTCCTTTAATTATCCAAATCTGTTTTTAGATATGGTTGTTGTCTATTATCATTCTTCTAATATTTATACTTTTCAGAATATATTTCGTATATTTCTTGATGTTTTAGTGAACTATAATCATTTACACTTCATCTTAGGAGGACCATATAGAGGTTCTACTTTTAAATGATTTGCATTCTTGTTTATATACAGTTAAAGGTCCACCCACTCCTGCCCGGCACAAGCGGGTGCAAATTTGGCTTTAAACGACTCAAAATTCTTAGGTCGTGCGTGCTTTTGTTCGGCTAGTAAACACTAAACACCCACTAGTATAGGTGGGCATTTCGGGTTTTGGGCCCAACCTGAAGCCGGGTACAAACCGGGTTCGGCTCAACCGGGTTTTTTTATACCCGAGTTTAGGTGAAACCGGGTATGAACCCGGCTCGGGTTCAACAACATGAAAACCATACCCCCTATACCCGGGTAGGGTAGGATAGGGTCCATACCCGGGTCCAATACCGGTTCTTTTTTTTATGCATGTGTGTGTGTTTGGCAACTTGAATATTGGTAGCTACTATAACAATATCACATAAACATAAAATCATCATTTATTTATTAAATAAACTTAAAAAACATAAATTATCAATAATAAATAGCATAAAACTTTTATCAAGTCATCGTCTAAGGTTCATTTTCTATGAGAGTTTTCATTAAATGTTAGTTCTCGGATATGCCCGAAGATACTCATTCGTCTACCTCTTCATCGTGTACTTTGCTTCGAGTGCCATTTTGTCTTCGAGACTTGTTTGGTCTTGTATACGATCTATCGCCTCTAAGTAATCCTTTAGACAAATGCATATCTCGACCGCTTCCGTAGTGAGTCATGTACTCCGTAATGATATTACCCTGCCACCAGTATCTCGTTCTTTCCCATGAAAAGCAAACCCCATTGTTATTCTTAAGACTAAGTTCATGCTCTTGCTGTTATAGGCATACATATTTAAGGAAACTTTCTTCATCACGAGGTTGCAACTAAATCTAATTGCTCGTTATAGTTTATTTATTTAATATGTATTTAACATAGATTATTTAATTTACATTATAACAAACGGTATTGAAGGGGTATCACCCCAAAATGAGACAAAACCCGAGACGACAAAAGATGATGACTAATGTTACGCCTAACAAGGCCAAGTTGCCGCGGCTCGGGTGAAACAAGGCCAAGTTGCCGCGGCTTGTGGGGAAAACAAGGCCAAATTGTCGCAGCTTGGGGGAAACAAGCAACATTGCCGCGGTTTGGGGGGAAGCAAGCTTGTTAGCCGCGGCTGGGGGTTCCTGTTGGATCATGATAAGGCTGGTGCAACCAAATTCACTTCATAGTCACTTTTGGTACTACATTAAAGGACTTCCGAAGCCAAGCCAGAGATCTTCCGAGAGTCTAAGGAACAACAGCTGAAGACATCTTCCGAAGGCAAAAGCTGAAGTCAACTACTGAAGACAACAACTGAAGCAACAGCTGAAGATATCTTCCGAAGACAAAGTCTGATGAAAGAACTGAAGACAAAGTCTGAAAGCTTCCGAAGACAAAGTCTGATGAAAGAGCTGAAGACAAAGTCTGAAAGCTTCCGAAGACAAAGTCTGATGAAAGAGCTGAAGACAAAGTCTGAAAGCTTCCGAAGACAAAGCCTGATGAAAGAGCTGAAGACAAAGTCTGCTTCCGAAGACAAAGAAGACTCCAAGCCTCGGAAGAAGCAGTCTTCCGAAGTATAAGTGCCTTCGGAAGAAGTTATTCTTCCGAAGCACTTTATCCTTCGGAAGACATTGCTATGTCCAGCAGATAAAAGTATGGTCCCTGACAGTCCGCTGCAGACCTCTGATACAGCATGGCATCTTCCTAAAGAGCCATGTTGTTGACCATACTTTATTCTACTGTTCACCTTTTTATGATAGTACATGTTACCAACTTTAGTTGGTGACAAAAGGTAAGTCAGGGACATGTCCTGACTACCAACTCTCAGGCACAATGTCTGAAAGACCTCACCTAGAGTCTTGTAATATAGATGTAAGGTTAGAGGTGTCCAGCTGGTATCAAAGTATATCCGGCTGTAGGTAGTATTATATATATCTTCTCCCTGTAACTCTTTAGAAAAAGTGATTTGAGTCCAAAGTGTCTTGTAATCCTTTGAGTTGAGAAGCAATATATAAAGTACCTTGAAAATTTATCTGCTGTTAAGTTTTCTTACTGCTTGTTACTTGTTATATTGTGATCAACTCTTCATAGACTGCTTGCCGAGTGTTGATTCACAGTGAGTTGAGAGAAAGACCACCCGAAATCCGATCCTGCAATTGGTATCAGAGCTCCAGGCTCTTGATTGTGAGATCTTACCATCCTAATCAACCTGTTTTTCACTCCTCACCACAATCCACTCACTCAAATGGCTGCTCTCTCCAAGGCTGATATGGAAACTGGTACCTTGACCAAGTCCCCTATGATCACCCCTGAAGACTTTGACACATGGTGTATCAGGATGGAAGGCTTCATCAAGTGTCAAGACTCAAGGATGTGGGACTCCATTGTTAATGGTCCTTTCATACCAAGCACTACATCTGCCACTGGTAATCGCATCATTCCAAAAGATGTTGATGATTACTCAGAGGAAGATAGGAAGAGAATAGAGCTAGATCAAAGGGCTATGACTTGTCTCCAAACTGCTCTCCCCAACTCCGTCTACAGACGCTTCAAGAAGTGCAAGACAGCTAAAGATTTATGGGAAGCTTTGAAGCTGATGTATGAGGGATCCAAGGAAACTCAAGAGAACAAGAAAGATCTCTTGAAGCAGCAGTTGAGAACTTTACTTTCAAGGCTGGTGAGACCTTGACTCAACAATACTTCAGGTATGTTGAGCTAGTAGATACTCTGGCGGATATTAGAGTAGCTCTTGAGAACAGAGACATAGTTAGGAAGTTCATGTCCTCTCTTCCTAAGCTATGGACTCACTACTGTGTTGTCATCAAGAGAACTTCGGACCTTAAGACTCTTTCTCTCACAGAGTTGTATGGTATCCTAAGTGCATTTCAGATGGAGATGAACATGCAGAACTCCTCTGACCACTCCAATAACCAACAGAGTTCAGCCCTTCATGTGGTTGAAAGGGAAAGCATGGAACCACAACATCAGTTGCTATGCTACCCTGACAACTCACATACTGGACCCTTCATCACTCTACCTGAGACTCCAAAGTCTCAAAAGGTTCAACACAACTCCTTTCAGGATAGTTGTGCCTTTGTCTCTGGAAGTGGACACTCTGGTGATTTTCAATACTGCTTTGATGATCTTGAGTGCTTCAATCCAGATGATGTGGAGTACATGGACATTGTCCAGCAGATGGCTCTTTTAACTTACAGAGCGAAGAAGTTCTTCAAGAGAACTGGAAGGCAATTCCCTCAAAACCCAGTCAACAGCAAGTTTGGGTTTGATAAGAGCAAAGCAAGGTGCTACAACTGCAACCAACTTGGTCACTTTGCTAGGGAATGCAAGGCTCCCAAGAACAACCCGGGAACCCCACAGGCCTCCACACATCCCACTGCTCCCAAGCATGAAGAAAAGTCAACTGAAACAGCTGCTGTTGCTCAGGAAGTTAACTGGAGCTTCATGGTACAGGATGTGACTCCCGCTCAAGCACTCATGGCCGGAACAGATGATGATCAGGTATATGAACATCTTTGTACTGCTGCCTGTATTGCTAAAGTTAAATTGTATAAGGATTACATTTCGAAAATCAGATCTGAGGTTGAGTCTTAAATGTGCTAAAATCTGACTTTAAAAGAGCTGAATCTGACTATCAAAGGAAAATTGATGAGTTAGAGAAAACTGTGTCTCTTTTGAAACATGAAAAGACTAACTACAAGACTCAAATCAAAGATCTGATCTCCAAACTTTCTGAAGTTCAAACCCAGTTAGTCACAGCTGAGGCTCAGGCCAGGAAGCAAGTTATTGCTGAGCAAAACTTCCAAACTATTCTTGCATCAACCTCCCATTCCAAAATGTTTTATCAAAACAAAGAAGGGTTGGGAACCAGTGAAATAGCTCCACCACACTCTTATGAGTCTATTAGACTACCTAGATGTGGTACTGAAGAGCAAGAGGTTCCAACTGCTGACCCTTCTCCATTGGAACTAGAGGATGAAGTAAAAATAGTGGCCTCCACAGGGGAGAAACAGGAGGATACACCCATCTCCACCTGTGATGACCAAATCCTGACCACCAAGGCAAGAAGAAGCAGAGCTAAAGCTGCTAGAAGGACTGCTAAGAAGGTTGCAGAGTCCAAGCTTAAGTTTGACCCTAAGCAAAAGGGTGTCTTCATTTCTGCCGAGTTTCAAGTGGTAGGTACTCCTGATTCAGGAAAGGAGTGTAGTACCAGCACTCCTGTCCCACTGAAGGATCAGAAGTCAAAGGGAAAGTTGCTGATGAAGAGAAGAAACCCAAGAAACAGCAACCTGCAAGTTCCCAGAAGACTAACATTGCATGCATAATGTGTGGTCTGCACAACCACATGGCTAAAGATTGTTACTACAATCCAGCAAGCACACATTATGCAAATAATGTTAGAAAAGAAGTAGTCAGAGAAGGTTTCTCAGTTGGACCACTTCAAAAGGTCCAAATGATGAAAAAGGGAAAGTTGGTCTCGGAAGCCAAGTTGCTTTCGGAAGAAACTGCTTCTTCCGAAGGGAAAATGGCTTCGGAAGCCAAACCTTCTAAGGTTCGGAAGAACAAGAAGGCTCCCTTGAAACCATCTCAGAAGAAGACTACTTCGGAAGAAAAGGTGGTGAAGGCTTCTTCCGAAAAGAGAGAAGCTTCGGAAGAAGACCATGCTGCAAAAGCTTCAACAAGCTCATCCTCAAAGATCAACCAAAGGATGGATTGGAAGATCAAGGAAGATGCTGCAGCCCAAACCTCTTCTTCAACAATGACCTCTATTGAACCCCATTGCATATCTTTTGGTTCAATTATGTCACTATCTTTGGAAGAGCCCGAGACCTGCAAGGCTTGGGCTTCCAAACAAAACTAACCATCTCATCTTATGTGCAGGGACATCCATTTGACAAGAACAACAATATCTGGATTGTAGATAGTGGATGCTCCAGGCACATGACAGGGAACAGATCTCTCCTTCAACAATTCCAGAACTTTGATGGAGGGCCTGTCCAATTTGGAGGTGAGGCCGGAGGATATTTCTGGCAGAGGAAGTATATCCAATGGCAGAATAAACATTGACAAAGTTCACTTTGTCAAACAGCTTGAACACAATCTGTTAAGTGTTTCTCAATTCTGTGATCAGAAGCATCAGATGCTTTTCACAGAACATGAGTGCATTATCCTCAAACCAGGGATGACAATTCCTCCGGAATTGGTGCTTCTCAGATCTCCCAGGAAAGGGGATATGTACAAGCTGGATATGAACAATGCTTCTCCTATGGGTGAAGTATCATGCTTTCTTTCCAAAGCTGATAGTGATGAGTCAACACTATGGCATAAACGCATGTGTCATGTGAATTTTAAAATAATGAATAAATTGTCTAAAAATAACTTGGTACATGGTTTGCCTAAAAAGGAATTTTTCTGCAAAGATAACTGTGTTGCATGCCTGAAAGGGAAACAACACAGATCATCTCATAAATCCAAATGTGTTAACTCTATCACTACTCCATTACACTTATTGCACATGGATCTTTTGGTCCCACAAGTATAATGAGCATTGGAAGGAAATCATACTGCCTTGTGATCGTTGATGATTTTACAAGATTTACATGGGTATTCTTTTAAGAAGTAAAGATGAAACTGCTGAAACTTTAAAATCTTTTATTTTTAAAATAGAAAATCAAATTGATCACAAGGTTAAGATTATTAGAAGTGATCAAGGGACTGAGTTTAAGAACTTCGTTCTTGACTCATTCTGTGACTCAAAAGGGATTGCCAGACAATATAGTGCTCCCAGAACTCCTCAACAAAACGGTGTTGCTGAGAGGAGGAACAGGACACTTATTGAGGCTGCTCGGACCATGTTAGCTGATTCAAAGCTGCCTCTAACATTCTGGGCAGAGGCAGTCAGCACTGCATGCTATGTGCAGAACAGGGTTCTTGTAGTTAAGCCCCATGGAAAAACCCCTTATGAGTTATGGAACAAGAGGCCACCGTTCATTGGCTTTCTAAGGTCCTTTGGCTGCAGGTGTACCATACTTAACACAAAAGACAACTTGGCAAAGTTTGCTGAGAAGTCGGATGATGCCATCTTTATTGGATACTCTTCTAGCTCCAAAGCTTATAGAGTACAATATTAAGAATCAACAATTTGAGGAGTCATCCAACATAGTTGTTAATGAGCACACTCCTTGTGTTAGGGGGAATGGACCTGAGTATATCTTTGATTTAGAATTGTTTCCAAACTATTCTAAACCATCTTGTGAGAATGTTTCAGCTGGAACAGGTGCTCAAAGTGATGCTGATGCTGATGCAGGTCAACTATATGAGCTTCCCAGACCTATTCCAAATTCTCCAAGAGCTGAAGGGCAACAAGCTTCAACTATTCACAGATCTGACAGTGTAACTATCTCCAGAAATAGTGAAGCTTCAACAAGTGAATCACTTGATCAACCTCAAAGTTCCTCAGGTGATCCACTACAACACCAGGTTGAGGGAAGTGGTATTCTGAAGGAACAGGCAACTGTTAATACTACTTCACAACCAACCATTGATGATGTTTCTCAATCATTCAATCAGTCCTCATTGAATGACTCTGAAACAGCAGTTGGACAGAGTGATCCAGTTCCTGATCAGAATATGTCTAACCTAGACTTATCTCTGCAATTGGAAGTGATTCCTCGTCTTAGGATTCACAACACTCATCCAACTGAGAACATCATAGGAAATGTCTCTGAGGGTGTGAGAACAAGAGGACAAACTCATCATGGGAATGTCTGCTTGTACTCATGCTTCCTGTCTCAGATGGAACCAAAGAAGGTAGAAGATGCCTTAAAGGATAGTAGTTGGGTTGAATCGATGCAGGAGGAGCTGCTTCAATTCAAAAGACAAAAGGTCTGGAATCTATGCCCACTACCATCTGGTCAAGTACCCATAGGCACTAAACGGGTATTCAGGAACAAGAAAGATGATAGAGGCTTGATTATCAAGAACAAGGCAAGGCTAGTAGTTCAAGGATACACCCAGGAGGAAGGAATTGATTATACTGATGTCTTTGCACCTGTTGCAAGACTTGAGGCAGTTAGGATCTTCCTTGCTTATGCTGCATCCAAGAACTTCACAGTCTACCAACTTGATGTCAAGTGTGCTTTTCTATATGGGGATATAGATAGGGAAATCTATGTGTGTCAACCTCCAGGATTTGAAGACCCACAGCACCCCAACTATGTGTGCAAGCTGGACAAAGCTCTATATGGGCTGCACCAAGCACCTAGGCTGTGGTATGAGACCTTGTCTCAGTTTCTCCTGAAGAATGGATACACTAGAGGTACCATTGACAAGACTCTTTTCATCAGAAAAAGTGGAGAAGACATTTTGCTTGTACAAGTCTATGTTGATGACATCATATTTGGTTCTTCAAACGACCAAATGTGCAAAGACTTTGAAAGCATTATGAAGCAGAAGTTTGAGATGAGTTCCATGGGAAAAATGGACTTTTTCCTAGGTATCCAGGTGAAACAAATGAAGGAAGGGTTCTTCATAAGTCAATCTAAGTATGTCTCAGACATCTTAGAAAGATTTGAAATGAAGGACTGTAAACCAGCCAAGACACCCATACCCAGAAACCATAATCTTTGCCCTGACCTTGAGGGGGAGGATACTGATCAACATCAGTATAGAGCAATTATTGGTTCTCTGATGTATCTCACTGCAAGTAGACCAGATATCACGTTTGCCACATGCATTTGTGCAAGATATCAGGCTGCTCCAAAGGTGTCTCACCTAGCTGCTGCAAAGAGAATCCTCAGATACCTCAAAGGAGCACCTAAACTAGGTCTCTGGTATCCAAGAAATAGTGATTTCAATCTCTATGGATACTCTGATAGTGACTATGGTGGCTGCAACATTGACAAGAAATCAACATCAGGAGGATGTCAATTTCTTGGTGGAAGGATTATCTCATGGCAATGCAAGAAACAATCCTGTGTCTCTACATCAACTGCTGAAGCTGAATACATTGCTGCTGCTAGCTGCTGTGCTCAACTGCTATGGATTCAAAATCAGATGTTAGACTATGGATTCAACTTCATGACTACTCCTATCCATATTGACAACAACAGTGCTATCTCCATTACTGAGAATCCGGTGAAGCACTCCAAGACAAAACACATTGATATCAGGTATCATTTCATTAGAGATATTCATGAGAAACAGCTGATAAAGTTAATCAAAGTTGACTCAAATGAACAATATGCTGATTTGTTCACAAAGGCATTGATGAACAAAGATTTAAGTATCTCATATCAGCAATTGGGATGATAAACATTGAATAACTACCTCTTTTGAAGACCTTTTTAAATGAGTAATGTCTTGTGTCAATACAATTTAAGCCCTGTTACAAAAGATCTTTAAACTATTCCAAGTGTAAATTCCTTCCGAAGAGGAACTAACTCTCGGAAGATATTCTTGAATATCTTCCGAAGCTAAATTCCTCAATGGAAATTTTCTTCTCGGAAGAGTTTTGGTCTCGGAAGAAGCGATTGATTTTATATCAGATCTACTTCCGAAACTTATACAACTCTCCATTCGGAAAGACAGCTTTACCTTCGGAAGCAATGCCTTGCTTCGGAAGATAAAGTGCCTTCAAAGGACAATTTTACCTTCGGAAGCAATATCATGCTTCGGAAGAGAAATTGCCCTCGGAAGAAAATACCTTCGAAATGTTTTACCCTCGGAAGTAAAGGTTTTATATGTAACGGATATCTTTTGGGCCCCACTCTGTAAAAAGTAAAGATTTTGTTGATATGTCAGATTATTTAAAATTATCCTTGCCGCCAACATCATTTCTCCGCCGTAAACCACCATACCACCCACAGTAACCCCAAAACAGTTACCCTATTACCACCACCATACCACTATTCACCCTTTTAAATAATCTTGACTTATCAATTTATCTCTTTTACCACTTTACAGCCCAAATGTTCCCTTCACTGTCAAACCTAAATCTCACTCAAAATTTCAAGCTTACCTTTTCTCCAATGGCGCTAAACCCTCAGCACAACCAAGTCGCGTTACTTGACTCGTCAAGGGATGCTGACTTCACCCAAATCATCACCTTTCTCACCGAATCCACCTACCTCACTGCACTCACAGTTAACCCAACCGTATACTCCAACCATATGTCAGAATTTGGAGCAACGGAGAAACTACAGTGCTGAACGGGGTTCGAGTCCTGAGAACCAGAGTTTGTGGCCAAGAGTTGGTCATCAATGAACAGATCATCAGGGAGCATCTCGAGCTTCACGATGATGGGGCTCCTACTGAGTTCCCCAAGGAAGACTTGGAAGGCACCTATATCCTCATGGGATATGGAGGCGATGTCAGCAGGTCCACAGTATACAAGTTCAACTTCTCTTACCATTGGAAGTTCCTGCTGCACATTGTTTTGCACTGCCTCTCCAACAAATCAGGGGGTTGGGATCAAATCTCATATGAACTAGGATACCTAGTTCATGGGTTGGTGAGAGGCCTCAGATTCAACTACTCACGATTCGTGTTGAACAACCTAATCGCCAATCTCAGCAGGGATACATTCTTCATGTATCCCCGATTTCTTCAACACCTAATCAACTGTGAGATGGAACCAAGCAAGCTTGTCTGCGCAGCTGCTCTTCCTGTTCCACACATGAGGCCTACCATCTTCAAGACACTGAAGAAGATGTCCACCAACTTCACGGACGGTACACTCCATTACCACCAGAGATGACTGAGCGCATAGCTCCTGGTGACATCCCTGTTCTCCCCACAGGTGATGAACCCACACCAGCAACATCCACCACAATACCAAAACCTTCTTTACCCATCAAAGCCACATATCAGAGACGCCCCAAACGAACCCTTGTTCAATCTACTCTGATTGAACAAGCTCGTTCTGTTCACACCCAAAGGACTAGAGTGGAATCATGGGCTCCCACTCAGTCCGAGGTCACACCATCCTTCACAATTGACCTCAATGTGGGTTTTGAGTCTCCTCAGTCTCAAACCCCTGAGCCCGAACCCCAAGCCTTTAGCCCACAGAGTGAGTCTCTAAAATTAGCCCACAGAGTGAGTCTCTACACTCCCTGTGCAGCCTTCTAGGGACAGCCCCACCATAGGCTCAATGCCTGTAGACATTGATCAAGGTCCCGGGTCAGTAGGACTAACCACCCTCTCTTTCACTGACCTTTTACTCCGAACTGATGAAGAGATTACATCTCTCCATGGCCATGAAGTTGATCTACAACACCCACTGAGAGATCAACAGAGCCAAGAGGGATCCCTTTCTCTAGCCCCCATCAGAAGCCTGCTACTGAGGTGAGTCCCACTGATGTGGAGGGGACTCATGTAGACTCAGCTGCCACTACTCAGAGTCTCTCATTGAGCTCTCAGGACAGTGGTAACATCATTAGGACTGAGTCTACGGCAACTTTGCCCATTGACATCTCTGAAAGAGATGACTCTGAGCAAAGGAAACCAGGGTGCCAAGAAACCACATCTGGTGGTGAGAGTGAGCATACTAGGTATGTTATCTCATCTCCCCGTGATTCTTCCTATGAAGATGAGGGAAGTATGCAACTAACACTTCAGTACTTGCTTTCTAAGGTCTCCAACCTGGAATCACAGGTGAAGATCTTAGAATCAAGGACTGCCACTCAGCAACTTGAGATTAACTCTCTCAAGGCTAAACTAGCTGAGAAACAGACGGAGAGGTCTGTTAGGCATGTACCAATCCAGGTCTCAATGACTTCTTCCTCTAGCTCATCTAGCTCTCAAGATGATGCTACCAAAAAGGGGGAGAAAGTTCAGAGACAAACACCTAAGGAACCACAGACCCAACTCATTTCCACCCAACAAATCATTACACTACTGAGTCATCTCAATCCTTTCTGGAGATTGACTCAAGGATGCTTCAAGATCTCTACAGACTTTTCACAAAGTTTGTATTGAGATCATCCCTAGAACAGCCCAGCCCCGACACCACACTTGCATACTTTGGGGCTGAGGAGCTTCAAAGACTGACTGCACCTTCTACCACTGTGGAGGAAGTTGGTCAACCTAAAGTCTTCATGGAACCTGAGATTAGCTTCGAAGGGGAAATGGGGACTGATGGCCCAGCAACTAAAACAGATGGGACAGAATCTGCAGCAGTCTCATCTTCCAAAGCTCTAGCTGAGGCTTCCGAAGTTTACATGGAAGCCTCGGAAGAACAAGACAAATCTTCCGAGGCCGAAATAGAAGCTGCGGAAGGCTTATTTCAGATGTCCGAGGAACTGACCATCACAGATGTCATTGCTGAAATTGCATCTGAGGTGAGCAGGGAGGACATTTCTGATATACCTCCAACCCAAGCACCAGCTGAACTTCTCTCTCAATCACAACCCTCCATCCAAGAACCACCACAGTCAAGCACAATCAAAGACAAAGGCAAAAGAAAGTTGACTGCGGAAGAGCTTCAGGAGGAGGAGAAGATTGAGAAGGCCAAAAAGAAAGGTCGGTTTCCTACTGAGAAGCTGTTAGCTGCTAGCTCTAAGGCAGCTGTAGCCAATCAAGAAGAAATCAACCTAAAGAGAAGAACAGCACTCATTGACCAGCTCATCAGCCTAGGAGCTGTCAATGAGGAAATACTCCTGCTACCACTAGAGGAGTTGGTGACTTTGGAGAGGTCAACCAGGCTACAACAAGAAAGGGAAGCCAGGTTGGCCTTGGAGAAGCAGAAGAAGAGCAGAGGGAGGCAGCCCTGAAGCTGAGAGAGGAGAGGATCAAATTCCTACTCTCAAGAGGCTTCAGTCTTCCTGAACTGTCTCCACATGATGATGATATGATCCTGCTGCTCCACAACAAAGAGCAGGATCAAATGGAGAAGGAAAGGAAGAAGGCTGCTAGGGAGAAGTTGAAGGTGAAGAGGAAGAGGGAGGAAGAGAAGGAGGTCACTGCTGCCAAGAAGTCAACTGACAAAGCCTGGATGAAGGACTACCTCCGGGCTCATGGCTTCTCTGGTAGGCAGGTGGGGCCTATGTCGAAAGGACACTCCAGCGGATAGTCAGTGAAATAAAGGCTGACATCCGCTTGGGGAAGAGAAGGGAGATGTATAGGAGGGTAAAGGGAACGGTCTCAACCCCAACCACTCAACCACAGCCACAACCCACACCAGAACCAACCCTTTTCCCATTAAACCCGAACCCACTGATGAAACCTTCACCCTCAACCCACAACTCTACCCAAACCTACCACATCACCTCAACCACCCAAACTACCCATCCTAAAACCCAAGACTCAACCCAAACCACTAAACCTAAGCCTACCAACAACAACCAAGACCATCCCCTCAGCCTCCTAAACACTCTCTCCTTTGAGGAGATTAAGGAGTTCAAGACAAGGCTCATCAATTGCACTACCTTGAGCAGTATCTCCTGTGAGGGAGAGCTTATCAACATCACCTATGTTGATAATTCTTCAAGCTCCCTCACCCTAGGCCAATTTCTTGAATTGCCTAGAGACACCTTGGGCCAGGCTGCAAGACTTCTTGGTCTCAACTCCGATATCCTCAATGCTGAGGAGAAGAGACTAAGAAGAAGACTGGTAACTCTGCTGGATACCAGGAAAGAGGACAGGATTTCTGGTCAATCTCCTGGACCTAGAAATGCAATAATCCAGTGGAGGTTCGATGAACCTTCTCACAACTTTGTTGTGGAAAGGGAGAATGGTGAAACCAACAGGCTTAATGCCACTTCTCTACTGCATCTCAGCAGATTTGATCTTGCTGAGCTTGCAGAGAAGCCATTCTCCAATCCCTCCAACTCTGAGACTGCTGCACACATCAGAAACCACATCAGCGGTCTCCACTTGGCTGAACGAAGTAGAAGAGCCAAGATTGAAGAAGAGTTGAAGCTGAAAAGAGTGGAAGACAAGGAAAGATCAACCACCAAAGGCACAGCCTTTCTACAGATGGTGGAAGGTCCTGAATTGGAACCAATAGTTCGATGGGAATATGACTATACTTCCCATCAACTAACTCTTTTCAGAGGGCCACAACAGAGGGTACACATAATCCAAGGTGACAGAGTAGAGGTTCTGTCCACCAAAGATTTGTATAAGATTCTCAGCATCACAGCAGGAAAGAATGAAGATACTGATAAACACCTGCTTTCCTTGGTGCTGAGAGCTTTGAGAAGAAGAGAGAAGTGAAGTTTTGGTAGCATCACCTAGGGGGAGTTTGTTGGATCATGATAAGGCTGGTGCAACCAAATTCACTTCATAGTCACTTTTGGTACTACATTAAAGGGCTTCCGAAGCCAAGCCAGAGATCTTCCGAGAGTCTAAGGAACAACAGCTGAAGACATCTTCCGAAGGCAAAAGCTGAAGTCAACTACTGAAGACAACAACTGAAGCCAACAGCTGAAGATATCTTCCGAAGACAAAGTCTGATGAAAGAACTGAAGACAAAGTCTGAAAGCTTCCGAAGACAAAGTCTGATGAAGAGCTGAAGACAAAGTCTGAAAGCTTCCGAAGACAAAGTCTGATGAAAGAGCTGAAGACAAAGTCTGAAAGCTTCCGAAGACAAAGCCTGATGAAAGAGCTGAAGACAAAGTCTGCTTCCGAAGACAAAGAAGACTCCAAGCCTCGGAAGAAGCAGTCTTCCGAAGTATAAGTGCCTTCGGAAGAAGTTATTCTTCCGAAGCACTTTATCCTTCGGAAGACATTGCTATGTCCAGCAGATAAAAGTATGGTCCCTGACAGTCCGCTGCAGACCTCTGATACAGCATGGCATCTTCCTAAAGAGCCATGTTGTTGACCATACTTTATTCTACTGTTCACCTTTTTATGATAGTACATGTTACCAACTTTAGTTGGTGACAAAAGGTAAGTCAGGGACATGTCCTGACTACCAACTCTCAGGCACAATGTCTGAAAGACCTCACCTAGAGTCTTGTAGTATAGATGTAAGGTTAGAGGTGTCCAGCTGGTATCAAAGTATATCCGGCTGTAGGTAGTATATATACATCTTCTCCCTGTAACTCTTTAGAAAAAGTGATTTGAGTCCAAAGTGTCTTGTAATCCTTTGAGTTGAGAAACAATATATAAAAGTACCTTGAAATTTATCTGCTGTTAAGTTTTCTTACTGCTTGTTACTTGTTATATTGTGATCAACTCTTCATAGACTGCTTGCCGAGTGTTGATTCACAGTGAGTTGAGAGAAAGACCACCCGAAATCCGATCCTGCAGTTCCCCTATGTTAGCCGCGATCAAAATTAGACATGGAGAGCCCTCGTGTCCAACACTTATGAAATTCGCATATAAACTTGGTAACCAAGGAAGCCATTCATTGGTTACAAAGGGATAAGAAAGAATCACAACATGACAAACGAGTAAGGCCAAAACATGGGCAGAAGGTCAGAGCAGCCCTAAATCCCCAGGTCAACTATAGAGACAAACCACATTAATGACAGTCAGAAACCCTTTGCATTAGGAGGGTATAAAACCTCTGGCTAGGGGACTTCAGTCCCATATGGTGACTACAGGTTTCCAAGAATAGAACCATATCATGTCTTATTCTCATGCATCAACACTATAAATACTTCTTCCATTCCAGAGGAAGGGCATCATTCTCAGATCACTCACACTCCACTTAACTATTCACTAATTCACCCTTTCAAATTCTCTCAACACATATACTTATTCTCACGCCGGAGTGTGGTCTCGGGGAGAAAACCCTTTCTGCCCGAGGCGAGGCTCACGGTGTTATTTTTGTCTCACATATATCCAGTTCAGTCGAAGTCCAGCTCAACCAAAGCCCAGTTCAGTCGAAGTCTTGCTCAGCCAAAGCCCAGCTCAGGCGAAGTCAAGCCCAGCCGCATCCTGTCAAAGCCAAATCCTTGGTGATAACCCCATCCTTGCACTGCTCCTCGGTTTAATCTCTTGATTAGGATTCTTGTAGCAACATTTGGCGCCATCCGTGGGACGATTCCGAACCAAAAGCCAACCACCATGGATTCAGGTCCAGGAACCCCTCACCATAAAAACACCAACCCTGATGAAAACCCGCACGCCACTACCTCGGCACTAGGCACCACCCCGAGGGGAAATAACGATGACAACATTGTCATCCCCGGACTTTGTTAGCAAAAACCGGGAACAGATCCTCTCCATGTTGGAGCAAGAAGAAAGAGAAAGACGGTTAAAGGACATCCGGACACGTTTGGAGTACGAGGACACTCCAAAGAACCCGGAGGAGGAGGAAGGTGACCAAGGCAAGGCGGTGAAAAGTGTGAAGACAAAACAAAAGCCAAGCAAGATGCAACCAGGACGGAGGGAAAGATTATGGAAGACGATGATTTCAGTAAACCATACCGCCCATCAACCGCACGAGCCAGGTCCAAATTCGTGCCCAGAATAGCGGAATTCACCTTCCCCCCAAAACTTAAGATGCCATCCAACGTAGGCAAGTACAATGGTCTGGGAGACCCGGATGACCACCTGGCCATCTTCATCGGGGCCGCCGAAGTAGAACAATGGTCCATCCCTGTGTGGTGCCATATGTTTGCCCAAACCCTAACAGGTGCTGCGAGGGTATGGTTTGACAGCCTTCCTGTCGGAAGCATAGGTAGCTTCGAGAAATTAGAGGAAGATTTCCTGAGGAACTTCAGCCAGCAAAGGTTATCCGCCAAGGACCCGACAGAGCTACACAACATCAAGAGGGGAGATGGCGAGTCCATCGAGAACTTTATCACGAGATACTCAAAGAAAGCATGCAAGTCAGAGGAGCTGGAGAAACGATTCGAATTTCGGCCTTCATTCATGGTGTGAGAAACGATCAGTTGGTAGAAAGATTCCATGAACATCTCCCGAAGACGGTGGACGAAATGCTGGAAAGAGCAAAAGCATTCGTTAGAGGGAAAAAGGCCTGCGAACAGCTGAAAGATAGAACTCCAAAGAAGCTCATGCCATCCACCTGGAGCAGCAGAAAAGATCAGGAGGTTCAAGATTATGGGAAAAACCACAGTTCCAACCATATTTCACTCAGCGAAGCCCCACTTTCCAACCTCGTTTCGCAACTCAAACCAGAAACCCACAAGGTCCTAACGTAACGCTCCCACCACTAACCAAAACCCCAAGCGAGATTCTCGCCACAGAGAATGTCAACTTCACCAAGCCAGCTCCGCTAAAGCCTGGAGTAAAGAGGGACGCAGGCAATACTGTGAGTTCCACAAAGAGAATGGGCACATGACAGACGACTGCTTCTCATTAAAACGGCCGATCGAACTGGCCATAAAAACGGGAAGCTGGCCCATCTTCTGAGGGAACTGAATAAGACACCGCAGACAGGAGACAAGCGGAAAGAGATCTTCATGACAAAGATCGCAAGCTGCAAGCTTAAGCGCCACTCCGATCATATGGAGCCCTGGATGGCGCAAGAAATTTTGTTCCCTCCAATACATGGCGGAAGCTTTGCCAACGCCCATTGACGATTTCAGCGATTGTTGCAGGGCATCAGGTACACAGGATATATGTAGATAGTGGAAGTAGTTCAGAAATTATGTACGAACACTGTTTTTTGCAGCTTGACGAAGAGGTAAGGAGAAATCTGGACACCAGAACTCACCAGTTCACGGGTTTTGCTGGAGAGATTGTGCAGACCTTGGGGTAGATACAACTGCCTGTCACAATAGGTAACAACATGAGATGGCGGGAAGTTATCATGACTTTCCTGGTTGTGCGGTCAGACTCATCCCACAACATCCTACTCGGAAGACCGGGTCTATGCATGTTGGGAGCAGTAATATCAACAGTACACGCTACAATCAAGTTCCCCACCCCGACTGGTGTGGTCACCGTGTACTCCAGCAGGGAATGTAAAGATGTGAAGGCTATCACCCCAGGGGCATCGGCTGGGGAAGACGAACCTATGTGCCCTGTGTTGGAGAAGTGGGTAGTCAATCCCCTCTTTCCAGACCAAAAAATCACCATCGGAGGACAATTGGGAAACGCCACCAAGGAACGACTCCGTCATCTGCTGCAGCATAACTTGGATGTTTTTGCGTGGCAACCCTCTGACATGAAGGGCGTCCCCCGAAGCACAGCAGAACACAGGTTGAATACACGGCCGTCAAAGGAACCGGTGGCCCAGAAGTGCCGACATATGGGTCCCGAACGGAGCAGAGCCGTGATAGAAGAAGTTAAGAAGCTGGTGGAGGCAGGCATTGTCAGGGAGGTATGGTATCAAACTTGGGTCGCCAACCCTGTCATGGTCAAAAAAAGTGATGGCACCTGGAGGATGTGCATCGACTTCAAAGATTTAAACAATGCATGTCCAAAGGATTGCTATCCACTCCCAGATATCGACTTGAAGGTTGACTCCCTGGCAAGCTTCCCCTTGAAGTGTTTCTTGGATGCTTACAAAGGATATCATCAAGTACAGATGGCACCAGAAGATGAGGACAAGACGGCCTTCTACACAGATATCGGCATATTCTGTTTCACGAAAATGCCGTTTGGACTGAAGAATGCAGGGGCAACATACCAGCGTCTGATGGACGACGATTTTTCACCTCAGATGGGCAGGAACATCGAGATCTACGTAGACGACGTAGTGATTAAAAGTCCTGACGAAGAGGCATTGCTCGCAGATATTGCTGAAACATTCCAAACGTTAAAAACCATCAACATGAAACTGAACCCAAAGAAGTGCTCATTTGGTGTAGAGGAAGGGAAGTTTCTTGGAGTAATTGTAACGAAGAGAGGATTGGAGGCCAACCCTGAGAAAGTAACAGCTGTTCTCAACATGCCATCGCCCAGATCAGTCAAGGAAGTTCAGACACTTAACGGGCGGCTGGTGGCCTTAAACAGTTTTTGTCAAAGCACGCTGAACGCGCGCTGCCGTTCATTACCACCCTGCGCAACTGTCTAAACAAGAAGAACTTTGTATGGACGAGTGAAGCGAGGAGGCTTTCAGCAAATGAAAATATATTTGAGCAACTTACCCACGCTAGTGGCTCCTTTCCCAAAGGAGCAACTATTTATGTATTTGTCTGCAGGGAAAGAAGCTGTGAGTGCAGTACTAATGATGACAGGGACGGAGAGCAGACCCCAATTTATTTTGTCAGCAGAGCACTCAAGGACCCGGAAACCAGGTACTCGCCAATGGAGAAGCTGACTCTTTCACTAATGCATGCTTCCAGGAGGTTACGAAGGTACTTTCAGGCCCATGTAATCGAAGTCTGGACCAGCCAACCCATCCAGCAGATACTAAGGAGGCCAGAGGTATCGGGGAGGTTGGCGAAGTGGGCAATCGAGCTTGGAGCCTTCGAGATAGAATACAAACCGAGGGTGGCAATCCGGGGCCAAGTCGTGGCCGACTTTCTGACAGAGATACCACCAAAAGCAGGGAGTCAAGGCAGTAAAGAAAAGACTATAGTACAAGATGATGAAGAGTGATGCTTGCATACAGACAGAGCATCTAACGATGAAGGTTCAGGTGCAGGTATGATATTAGTTGGACCAGGACAAGAGGAAGTGACTTATGCTTTGAGGCTAGCTTTCAAGAGCTCTAACAACGAGGCTGAGTATGAAGCTTTGTTGGCAGTCTGAGGATAGCCAAGCAGATGGGTATCCAAAACCTTCGTGCTCATGTGACTCACTGGCTTGTGGCAAATCAGATCAACGGGTCTTACGAAACAAGGAAAAGGCAATGAAATTGTACTTGGAAAAAGCAAAGGCACTAATTGGCGACTTCAGAAGATGCGAAGTGTTGCACGTTCCACAGAGTAAGAACAAGAAGGCAGACGCCCTTAGCTAAGTGGCTAGCAAATTGGCTTCAGTCACCTTCAGCCACTTAGCTAAGGAAGTCAAGGTAGAAGTGTTACAAACACCATCAATCGAAGAAGACGTAGTGGCTTCTATAGAAAACAGGGTGGAAGAATGCTGGATGAGCCCAATACTCAAGTTCCTAGAAAGCGGACACTTGCCAAAAGATAAAGGACAAGCGCATGCCATTCAGGCAAAGTCGTTGCATTATGAACTTCACCAGGGGTCTTATACCGCAGGTCGTACATGGGACCGCTCTCTGCGTTGCCTCACGCCGGATGAAGCCAATTACGTTATAAGAGAAATCCACGAAGGCATATGTGGAATCCACGCTGGCCCGAGGATGGTGGTGGCCAAGGCAATGGGGGCAGGGTATTATTGGTCGGGCATGCATAGAAGTGCTGTTTCAGAGATACAAAGGTGCGAAAGCTGCCAAAGACACGCCCCAATATGCCACCGGCCAAAAACGACATGATTCCAGTCAGCGCGGCGTGGACTTTTCAAAAATGGGCAATGGACATTGTCGGTCCATTCCCGGAAGCTGTAGGGAAGGTAAAGTTTCTGCTGGTAGCAGTTGACTATTTCACAAAATAGGTAGAAGCCAAAGCATTGGCATCAATCACTGGGCAACACGTCAAAGAATTTGTATGGGCAAACATTATATGTCGTTTCGGGTTACCCCTGTTTATTGTGACAGATAACGGGAGGCAGTTTGCTGAAAATCCTTTCAAGGCATGGTGTGAGGACTTGAAGATCAAGCAGATATTTACTTCGGTAGCTCATCCCCAAGGTAATGGCCAGGTAGAAAGGGTGAACAGGAGCATTGTAGAGGGAATCAAAACACTTTGGGCGTGGAGGGCAAAAATTGGTTGGATGAGTTGCCAAACGTCCTTTGGGCTCACAGGACGATGCCGAAGACTAGTCATGGCGAGACTCCATTCAGCTTGACTTACGGATCCGAAGCCATGATACCTACTGAAATCGGAATGCCTTCCGCTCGCGTGTTGCAAGCCTCAGAAGCAAACAACGACTCAGAACTTCGCCTAAACCTTGACCTGCTAGAAGAACGAAGAATGATAGCAGCCATCCGGGAAGCACGACACAAGAAAGAAGTGGAAAGGTACTACAACTCCAGAGTAAAGAAACAGTCATTCAGGCCAGGGGACTATGTCCTCAGGAACAATGAGGCAAGCCGAGTCGAAAGTCAAGGAAAGCTCGGACCCCGCTGGGAAGGCCCTTATCAAGTAATTGAGGTCGGAGAAATGGGGATACAAGATAGGGAGGTTGGATGGTATGGTTATACCGCGAACATGGAATAGGGCTCAGCTCCGACGATGCTACATGTAACCAAGTGATAGTTAGAATGTTGTAACTCATTTTTCCTAAAAGAAGGTGCACGCGAGCACCGGCAGTTATAACAATCTATTTTGTGGCATGTAATCTCGTGAAACCAAGTAACCATACAAGTAGAAATCAGAAGTAAAGTAGAATCATAACTAATTAGTAAAGCCAACGTGACAAACAACTGAACAATGTGGCAAAGTAAAATCAAAACAAACAGATCAAACCATTGGAGATCATGTCCAAGTACATGACCTTAGCTCGTTACCAAACATTAATGGTCGATATCAGTATTTGCAACCAAATCATATAGAAAAACCAAATATGATGATACAAGTATAACCATGATATGACAAGCAATCAATGTCACCCAAATATGATACCATGTTATGACAAACAATCAACGTCACCCGAATTACGCACTCTTAACGTATGAGAAAGGGTAAGTGTTGGGGAGATAACTCCCAATAGGTCCCTCAAGTTGTAAACATATTTGCCAACAGCGGCTGAAACCAATGACAACAGCCGCAACCCATGATTGATTATATCCAACATATTTATAAGTAGTGCAAACAAAGGAGTAAGACATCAAAATAAAAGGCTGAGTCACAACCATAGCTAGCCATGCCATTACAGGCGTTACAACCACCAAGCCGCGGCCAGGGAAGGAACCATGACCCTGCCGCAGCACCATGATTACGACCAATGAATGTCGTTTACGGCGTCTCCATAGCCATCTCGGTCACCGTAAAACACGCCGAACGTTAAAGGCGGCAAGAATTCAAAAAATCAAGTTAAGCCGTGACCAAGGGAAGAGTCCCATGCAAGCCGCGGCCACGGAACCCCAAACACGCCCCAGCCGCGGCCCAGAACCCACCCTGCCGCGGCCAAGAGAGGGGGGTATGCGAAAGTCTGGCCATTCGACCAGGCCACACTGTAAACCTGTCAAAGCAAATATCGGCAAAAACACACATGATAAACCAATGTCATTTGCAAATGTAGGAAATACAAATGGGGCACAGCTAACAAACCAAGTATCAACCACAAAAGATACTACAAAAGTCAGAATACAAGTCTGAAAACATCACATCAAAAGGAAATACAAGTAACCATCTAAACACCAGCTGCACCCGGAGCCGAAGCTGCACCAGGAGCCGGAGCCGGATCTGGGAAGCCAAGAAAGCCTTTATCTCCTCGATGTCAGCATCACACATGGAAGCAATCTTCTCCGCCATAGGAAAGACAGCATGGTCAAAGCGATCAGACTCAACCCGAAGCTTCTTGAGCGCACGCCTGTCAAAGTTCTGAGCATCCTCAGGTCTCTACCCTCAGCAGCAAGGAGAACACCATCTGATAGGCCGGCGTTGTAACCCACTTTGTCAGAAAGGCCGTTAATGATAGCAAGAAGGTCAAGACACTCATCGCTGTCGCGGATCTTGTTAAAAGCCAAACCCATACCATCCAAGATAAGCCATTTCCTTTCAGCTGTCAGTCGTGCAACCTGCCAATCAAATAACACATATTTACACCACCATTTACATGAATATTAAGAATTTAGTTCTAAATTAGAAGAAATTGGACCTGCTGCTCAAGTGCGCATATACGATCTCCAGAAGTCTTCTTATTCTCCTTCAACTCGGAAGACAGACGTTTTACGGCTGCCTGTTGAATACAAAGCTCCTCGCGGACACCGCCAAGATCCTGTGTGAGTTTCTCCTTGCTAGCATCAGCAGAGTCACAACGGGCTTTGAGAGAAGCATTCTCGCCCTCCAGCTTGGACACTTGTTTCTTGAAGTTTCGGATCTCCCTAACACCCTCAACCCAACGTCCATGAATCTCAACGAACGAGAAAGCCCGTTCACAATAGCAGAACAACCGGCGTTTGACAACTCCCTGTTCTTCAAACTCTCCCCATGGTAAAACTCAGCCAGGATACGAGAAGAAAACATAAACTCCCGACATGATTCCGGTGTCCGAAACACCGAACCATTCGTCAAATCCCAATCAGGAACGAACTGTTCACCCATGTCCAAGCTCGTATCCTCAGCAGAAGCAGCAGCTTTCCCTTTCGCAGAATCACCATGATCATCAACCGACTGGCCACTCGAATCAGACAAAGAACAGTCGGGGCCCTCGGTAGACGACCCATCCACACCAGCCGCGGCCGAGGATCCCCACTCGAAAGCCGCGCCGAGGTAGTGCCAGGGATATTCCCCCGGTTTCAGTCCGGGTCCACCCAACCCCTTCCGGGGACTACCTTGGATGGACCACCCGAGTATGTAGGATCGTTGTCACTTTTGCGCTTGCGAGGAGAGGAGGTAAAGATTCCCCCGGCTGGACCAAATAATCAGCTGTGGTCTCCAGTATGGGTCGGGAACCCTCGGATAGAACTTCAGCTTGCTCAGAAACGTCCTCCTTGGCAGACAACTTCATACGATCAAAAAGCCCCATACCTGCAACGGGTAATCACACAATAAGAAGCATGCACATACTAAGAAGCACAAAATAAATACGATAGGAAAATCACTTACGTTCCCTTGGTAAGTCATGAATGGAAGCGTATTAGGATCGGACCACTGACGACTATGCCAACCATCACAAGAAATGTTCGGAATAACGACGAAGTGGGGTAGGCTCAGCTCTTAGGAGATCGTACGCAGAAACATTATACGTACCATTTTTGGGAAAGGGATCCTGAATGCACTTACCAGGAACTAGCCAATTCATCTTAAGGGAACTACATGGGCAGAGACAAAGATAAAATGGTCTTTCCAATGCTTTAAGCTAGTAACAGTTCGTGATGCAAGCGGAGGATTAGGTGCTTTTCTTTTTTCAAAGGTTAACCACTCACCTATCTTAGTCAATTTATAGAAGGCCCTAAAAAGATTTATCTCAGGCTCTAAGCTAAAGGCACGACAAGAGATCTCAAGTGATATACCTTAACCAACCCTAGTGGAACAAGCTGTGTTAAGTGGATGTCATAATACCTAAGAAGCAGGCACAAGAAACGACTAATGGGCACTCGAAAGTTAGAAAAACTGAAAAAGGAAGTATATAGAGCTATCATACCGTCAGGGGCATCCCTAACGGTTGATGCGGAAGGAGGAACGGTAGGCTTAAGATCTAAAGGGACTGCATAGCGGAGTACAAAGTTATCTAAGTAATCTTGGGTGATAATCGAGGTCTGGGTATTCACGTCATTCCTACCATCCATTACGAACATAAAAGAACAAGTTGAACGACACTTACCGGAAGAAGAACTCTTGGAGAAGAGAGAATGCAAGAAGAAGAAGAGAAGTTGAAATAACCCACAAGTAAAAAGCAAAGGGGCAAATGGTTTATATAGGCAAGTAAGGAAGGGAAAACCCACCTTGGGTGGGACGCGACCCGATGGAAAGCGCAACCCGAGGTGGCGGCTAGGCCAAGGTAGGCCGCGGCTAGGAGGTGACCACTAGAGCTAACCTATAAACGAGGGATACATTGAAAAGACTAGGCATGGGAAAAAGTCAAGGGGACAAGGAGGCAAGGCGCCGCCCTAGGGCCGCGGCCCAGTGACGCGACGGCCATTAAATGCCGAACCATGGGGACAAGTGCACCCGCGAACCGAGGAAGTAGCGACGGCTAAAGCACTCATGACAAAGTCAAATCACATCAACAAAGGAGATGGGATAAGTACAACCGTTAGGTGTCAACCGAGATTTTTTATTATTCCAATGACATGGTTATAACCATGACATTGGACTGGGGGGACATGAAGGGGTATCACCCCAAAATGAGACAAAACCCGAGACGACAAAAGATGATGGCTAATGTTACGCCTAACAAGGCCAAGTTGCCGCGGCTCGGGTGAAACAAGGCCAAGTTGCCGCGTCTTGTGGGGGAAAAAAGGCCAAATTGCCGCAGCTTGGGGGAAACAAGCAACATTGCCGCGGTTTGGGGGGAAGCAAGCTTGTTAGCCGCGGCTGGGGTTCCCCTATGTTAGCCGCGATCAAAATTAGACATGGAGAGCCCTCGTGTCCAACACTTATGAAATTCGCATATAAACTTGGTAACCAAGGAAGCCATTCATAGGTTACAAAGGGATAAGAAAGAATCACAACATGACAAACGAGTAAGGCCAAAACATGGGCAGAAGGTCAGAGCAGCCCTAAAATCCCCAGGTCAACTATAGAGACAAACCACATTAATGACAGTCAGAAACCCTTTGCATTAGGAGGGTATAAAACCTCTGGCTAAGGCACTTCAGTCCCATATGGTTGACTACAGGTTTCCAAGAATAGAACCATATCATGTCTTATTCTAATGCACCAACACTATAAATACTTCTTCCATTCCAGAGGAAGGGCATCATTCTTAGATCACTCACACTCCACTTAACTATTCACTAATTCACCCTTTCAAATTCTCTCAACACATATACTTATTCTCACGCCGGAGTGTGGTCTCGGGGAGAAAACCCTTTCTGCCTTCTCCCGAGGCGAGGCTCACGGTGTTATTTTGTCTCACAGATATCCAGTTCAGTCGAAGTCCAGCTCAACCAAAGCCCAGTTCAGTCGAAGTCTTGCTCAGCCAAAGCCCAGCTCAGGCGAAGTCAAGCCCAGCCGCATCCTGTCAAAGCCGAATCCTTGGAGATAACCCCATCCTTGCACTGCTCCTCGGTCTTAATCTCTTGATTAGAATTCGTGTAGCAACAGGTATCATATTGTTTTTTTCTCTAAAAGGTATATATTATGTTTTGCATAACCAATTCAATTTATTTCTATCATGTTACCTTTCAGGTATGTTAGTTTTTACACATTCAAGATTCATTTCAATTTGCCTACTTTTAACTTTCATACAAGTAGTGGTATAACATACAACTCACATTTCACCGAAAACTTAAATACATCTTTTGGTTACTTTAAAGATCAATGTACACGTTATACACACTTTTCACTAAAACATCTATTAAGGAATCTGTTACTTATCAATATTAATTTAATGAGCAACTCGTTTTTTTTTACCCTTAATCTTCAAGGTAGTAGACTACTTAATCGAGATATTTGCATTTCAAGTTATGAAATGATGAAATTGTTTTATGTGAGATGTTATGTATTATTAATCAACTATATATGAGGATGCCTTACAAAAAAAAAACTATATATGAGGATGAAATAGCGATAATTACAAAGAAACCTAACCCAATCATAATTTCTAAGAATGATAAAGACATTATAAATCTTATCTACTATCAAACTCTAACTAATATATTTATAATATACTAATTATCAACTTGATTGGTGCATTGCAGTTATACCTTAGCCTTCAAAGGTTGTACCCACAATAATCCTTATATATTCAACATATTAATTAATTATATATTATATTACTAATTATAAACTTATTTATGTATTATGAGTTATAGCTAAGTTTTAATGGGTTGTATCTACTTTTTTTAAATTTTTTATTTATTTTTGACCCCAATGCTTTTACATATTTTACAACTTAACCTAATAACCTCTACATGCAATATTTTACTTTCAACTTTAATTCTTTATACTTTTCATCTTTTATAAATTTTCATTTAACTTCGGTTTAAACTTTACGAGTTAACACTCCGCAACGTGTACATGTGGATCAGCGTTTTTATGCCTATTTTTATCCCATTTAACGGCATCGTCACAACGTGTAGGTCATAGATCGACTTAGTTATTGTTTTTAGTGTTTACGTTTTACGTGCGGGGTTCGACATTTTAACTTTACTCGTCGTTCGGATTTAATTTTCCTTTTTCTATATACGAGTTTTTCAGTGTTAGTGATCGCTAATAGTAGTGTAAAATAGATACTACTTGACACGGTTTTACGCTCACGCCGCAACGCGGGGGTCTTAATACTACTTTTATCCAATATATATCTTTAACCCAAATTTTACTTGAATCACCAATATTTTACCATATACTTATCTAGTAATTGATTACTGAAACAGTGAAACACATTGCACATTATAACCACACCAATGACCCAAAGCATATTTACTTGTATGAAATTAATTATTATTATATCTTGATTCCTGACTACTAAACTTCACTTTTTAAAAGTTTGAGACTAATCTAAATATATATTTGGATATATGGTCGTTTGTTACATATTAATGTATCGGGCACTATATAGGAGTCTAGTGGGTGGAGGATTGAATGTAGTGATGAATATATAGGACTGAGCTCAACCAAAGGTTATGACTTGTGAGTTCGAGTTTTAAGGTGGTAACACCTGTATTATTTAAGTGTTACTTATTGTATCATAGATATTCTAGAATCTAGATAATAGCTGTTAAAAAATATATATATAACTGTAAGTTTTGGTACTTGCAATCACTTTCGTTATTGATAGGGTGTAGTTTTGACACACTACTTTTCAACATCTATGAGGTTCTAAAGTTCAAAACTTTATAATCATAACACGAGATGCACATAACTCCCAACTTTTCTTTACTCATCTTACAACCACTTCATTATATCAAACAAAGTTTCAAACTTGATGCTTCAAGAACCACCACCAATGGCTACACCACAACCCAAAGAACTCAACTTCGACGCACCATTACTATCAACCAGACGACCCACCGGTTCCACCGCCCACCCGAGCTCACGAGCCGCCTCGTGGGACTCACGTAACCGCGTCCCCTTTTCATGGGAGCTTTCGGCTGGTAAACCGAAAGACCCCCGAACCACTCAGTTCCATGATGAGTTTCCCATCCGCCACCGCCCGGGAGGAAACTCGTGGAACACGAATACGATGGAGACGACGACTTCTCGGACGCAATGGACACGTTTTCATTGTCTGCAGCCATTGATATGGTGGAGTCTGCAGAGATGGCGAAAAAGAGTAGTAATATGCTGGATGGAATGGAATTGGATTCCGGTGGGAATGAGTCTCCTAGTTTTATTATTCAAGGTTTCTTTCGGATGCTAAAGCTCTTGCTGTTTCGTCTGGTCTTCCTATTCCGAAGAACATTAGTAATCAGCGTGATAGGCGTAAGTCGCAGATGATCAGCAGTTCCCCGAAAGGGTGCGGGTTGGGGCTCGACGGCTTGCTCCCGTGGCGCACGAAGCACAAGCGCAAGCCGCCGTGTGGTGTTAAGAGTCCGGTTAGAGTGACATCTGCAAGTGTTAAGTCTCAATGGGGATGGAAACCGAAACCCAAGTAGAATGATCAGTAATCTTGATCATTATTAGTTGATGCTTTTAGTGAAAACACGCTGTAGCATGTATACTTGGAACCAGAACTTCTTCGTTGGAGGGTCATGATAAGGTTCGTTATCAGCGGACAACAACTAAAAGGTTCAACTTATATTTTTTCAGAAAAAAACTCAGCTATTATATATATATATAAAAACCGACAAATTTTAGTGACAAGGGTCAATAGACCCTCTTGACCCTCGCTTGGTTACAAACGGGAAACCTGATTCACATGCGAGTTTGAATTGTTAGCAACAAGTGTATTATTATCTTTACGTTGTATTTAGGTAGGATTTAATGAAGATTGGATGTTGATGATGGTTGTATGTGTATGTAAAGACTAAAGAGTTTATATGTACAAAGGTTTGGACTAACATGGATGTTAACTATCAACTTCAGTCGATTTTTATGTAGTTCTAAGCCGAATTACAAACTAAATTATTAAAAGTGACAAATCTAACCGACTGGATTGATTAGAGAAGTCACACCCTCAAAAGTTACTGTGTCCCTTCAGATCAGTTTTCACACTGTGCCCCAACATCAGATAAGTTTGTATTGATTTCTTTAAACTGATCAAATGGTTAATTCTATTAGAAATATGCTAATGAATATTTAAAATATACATTATGAGCACCAACAATGCAAGTGTATGTTGACTAACAATCTATAGGCGTTGCGTTTGTGATCGACAAGTGCATTGAGGAGAGGGGGAAGCGCTTCTACAGGCATTGAAGACTCGACAAGGAGAGTGGAACATCTCTGTCTGTAACCATGGAAGTAAGAAGTAAAAAAAAATTAAGAGTAAGAAAGATGGAGAGGGCTCATTCTGCTACTGAAGATGGTCTTATACAAATCTATTACTTAAAATAAAATACGAAAAAACCTCAACGAGAACGGTTGGTTTATACAGTCACAAATGTTTATTCATACCAATTGAATCAACCTATGTTCAATTTATTAACAACTACAACTAATTCCATTACATTCAAACAAAATATACTCTGCAAATCCTCATACGATAGTCTGCGGAGAGTGAAATGAAGACAAACCCCACCTTTACTCCAAAAGATAGAGGCTCACCCAGAGAGACCCCGGCTCAAGATACTTCGATAACAAGAACCATGACATCCAAATATTCAAAATGGAGAATCACTCTACCCAAAAAATGAAAACCAACGACTATAACTTGAAGTACAACATATCACAGGTTCATAATCCATATAATAAAAAGTATTTGTACAAGCATTCAAGCACAAAGTACAATCCATTCTCGCAATCTCCAAAAAATGATGCTGGCTCGCCTTAGCAGCCGAAATAAAAATTGACCAGTCTTTTCATACTCTTACATCTGTCAATCGTGAAAACCACATTCACATATGCTTTCTCACAATATATAAACACCACCCTTAAAACATGACTACAAACCAGATAAAAAACAGTACAAAATGTTTTCAGTTTTGCATGAAATTTGATTTATTAAGATACTTCACATTCTTGATTCACCTTTGAAGAAGAAGGCAATGACGGTTCATCCGCGTTTTCTTGGACATTGCTAGTCGGATTAGAGTTCTTTGCCCTAAGATTATCCAGTTTTTCAACAAGGCCCTGAACACGACGCACCTGGAGCAAATAAAATAATAACAGCAATATTATTATTCAAATGTCCAAGATACCCTCCAATGAAGAGGAATGTTGAGAACAAACCAATGTTATCAAGACAAAAGGGAGTTTTGGACAAATTACAGGCTTTTAATAGCATATAGTGCTTATAAGAACAGTGATAATAAATAGAACTCAAAACACTAAAATCACAGAAATTGCCCTCTTTGCTAAAAGATCCAACATGTGATCATAGCGAGTATTTATAATACATTGCCTAGAACTTACCCACTCAATGTACATGTTATAATAGCATATAGTGATGACGATGATGATAATTATAATAAATAAAGTAAACTGAACACACTATAACAAACTGTAAAGCAATAGAAACAAAAGAAACTGACCTCCAATTTTCTTTGTATTCTCCCTTCTCCTTCAGCATCAATTCCATCCAATTTCAGCAACTGCCTCATCAGCATCTCGGTTAAATAAATAAAATCTTTATCTGCTACTTGAGTCCCAGAAGAAACGACAGTCTCTAAACTGACCACCTAAAATATACAATTCAATCAGTTAAAGGGGAGTAGGAAAAAGGTAAAGGAAAAAAAAAGTTCAAAATCCCAAAAACATTCAAGGTTATAGAGTGATAAGTTTTCAAAATGAGTGGGTTGGGACACGGGTCAAACAGGTCATTTGACCAGCCAACATTATATCAGTTCCTTTTCGAATTTACTACAATGTATAAGGTGTGATTTAAAATTTATAACACTATAATAATATCTAAAGCGATATGAATTGACTTAAGATGCTGAAATCATCTGAATAACTCTTTGGTCGACTTCTAACCCATTACACTCCCTTGACGCATCTGCCTTTTTTATGTTTGTCACATTCCCACCTGATAGAGTAAATGGCTTAAACTGCACCTATATGAAACCATCATTATTGTGAAAATGCGGATGAAACACTGCATTTGCACGTATAAGCAGCTTAGAGGAAAAGTGCCAAGCATGAATGGTCAATTATATTCATTATGCATTCCAACCTATTTTCACAATCACCTATTCTTGTAAATTATAGTTTTTCCTTTGCATTTTCATAAGAACAATGGTTAGTTTCTAAAACAGAAGTGCAATGGTCCGAAACAGAGGAGGCCCCTTCAATCTATTTACCTATAAACGGGTCAATTTGGGTTATGTTTTATGTGCAACGGGTCAAAGGCGTTAAAGCTAAAAATATACAATTAAAAAGGATATGACATGAAAGCCATCTAAAGAGTATATATATGCCCAAGACACCCTAAATCAATTTATTTAGAAAATAGTATGTGTAAAATTTCTTTTTGTACGGTTGTGTACTTGGGTCATTGAACTTAAAAACGTGTTCTGTTTTAGTTCGGGGAAAAACTTATCAAATGAGATACCAGGTGCTCGAATTAGCTCCCGCTTTACACAGGGTCTGTGGAGGGGTCAGATTGCATCGCTATCTAATGTACGTAGCCTTGCCCCACACTTTGTGTATCAGTGTATGGAGGTTGTTTCCCATGATGCATGACTTAAACTCATGACCTTAAGGTCACAAAAGTTACTCCAAGGCCTGCCCTCTAATCAACACCCTTACAACAAATACTATTATTATTTGATTATGAAAGTAGTGATAATAACAATAAAATGACTTTTTAGAGCATTTTGGTCCATCTTCTAGAAAATGACTCAAACAGAACACACTTTTAACTTCAATGAACCCAAGGTCCAAAAAGTTTTAAAAACCTGATGGAACATTACAGAGAGGTCATTGCTATATTTTGTTATTGGCACTTTAAAAATATAAATTGTTAAAGAACTATTATATAACAAATTAACTATTTATAAAACTCAAATGTATGGGATAAGTGTTTGAAGGATGGCCAACCCGAGCCAATCTAGCCCATTTTGACCCGCACAAAAAGTTATCCATTTAAATAGTCATCACACAAAGAAAATATGGTACCTGTTCTTCAAACTGATTATTCTCCTCTCTTACTCGATTAACAGCCTCAAGCCCTCTTGATATCTCCACAACGTTTTCTTTAGTTTCTTCAACTTTTTCAACGTTTTCTTTAGTTTCTTCAACATTTTCAAGGTCTTCAGTTTTGGTAGGTGAATTCTCAATTAATATCACCTTTGCATTGTCCTTCACACCTGCCATTTGCAAACTTTCATGGTCATCGTTTTCTTTTCCTCTGAATAACACGTTTTGCACCTTCGGATCTAAACCAGTTGCTTTTGCAATCACCGATTTCAAATCACCTCCATTAACCAAAAAAATTGATAAAGAACAGTCAGTATGAAGGGTAAGAATAAACATTTCCAAATCAATAATGCCTATTAGCTATCACAATGACCATTATGCAAAATTATTATTTAAGGGTATGCAGACACAAATATCAGTACCTTCAATCACCTAAAACTAGAAGTGGCAATTTCGCCCCACTTGTAATTGGGTCAATTTGGATTATGCTTTATCCCTAACAGGTCAAATGGGGCAAATAAAAAGATAAGTCAAAAAAGAAATTGGTGTAAATGGTCAAAAAGGCGAACATCTAAAGTGTATTTTTTACGCATAAACAAACATACACAGTAAAAATCCCACTCATAGATGAAAAGGATAAAAAGTCTTAAAATAATATGTTTCATAGAACTGAACCCAGACCAAACTTTACCAGTTATGATCCATTACCCAACCCACACATTTTGCTACATCTACCTACAACTTAATCTTCATTTGGAAAACATATACCTTCTATTTACATTTACGCCATTTTGTAATATAAATACTGCAGTTGTCCTTGATGAAATGAAATCCCCTGCGGCATGACAATTTCATCCTTGACACATATGATATTTTTTTTTCTAAGTAAATAAAGATAGAAACTTGAAGTGTATAGAGTTCGACACACTAGCCTAGGTAAAGATAAATTGTCAACGTAAGCTTTTCTCAAGATCCCATCTTGTAATCCATAGAAGTTTAAGAGCATCAAAATCAGCACACTGTTGATAACTAGTGATTCAAGAACCAACACCCAAAAGAGTAACACTGTCAACAGCCCAACTGATATCTTTTACTTGACTAACTGGAAAAGTAACAAGTTATTTGTTAAATGTTAAGCTGCTTCCGAAGCAATATGACGCTGCTTCCGAAGCTTATTGTATTACTTCCGAAGCTTTGGGTGTAATGTTGGTGCTGATTTCTCATTGTTAATAGTACAGGGACTGTTTTTGTCATTTTTCGTTTTTTGTTTGTTAAGTGGTTGTTAAGGCAAATTGGGGGGAATTAACGACATTCTCGATTTGCTATATATCTTGGGAATTCATTGATTTTGAGTATCCATTGTAATTGAGTTTCTTTCACAATTCAAGATCAATTTCCGATTGAGGGTTGTTATTCTTTTATTTGATTCATTGGTGTGTTCTTCACAATTGGTATCAGAGCCTCGTTTACGGCTCGTCTCAGTGAATCAAACAGAAAGGAGCGATCGATTGAAACCTTCGACATCATTTCTGCGATCGATTGAAGACCTGATCAATCTGCAATCAATCAGGTGGAGCGATGGTGTCAACAAAGTTTGAAATCGAGAAGTTGATGGATAGAATGACTTCGGTTTGTGGCGTGTGAAGATGCGTGCGTTGCTAGTGCATCAAGGAGTAGTTTCTGCTTTGGCCGGAGTGGCACCAGTTCCTCACGCAGGGGCAACAGACAGAGAGAAGACCGATCTTGAGGTGAAGTGGAAAGATACACTGGACAAGGCTCACAGCGCGATTATCCTAAGTTTAGGGGATCGTGTCTTGAGAGAGGTTTCGAAAGAAACAACAGCAGCAGGGATTTGGTCTAAGCTGGAGGGGCTGTACATGACCAAATCGTTGGCCAACAGGCTATACCTGAAGAAGAGACTCTACACATTTCACATGTCTGCTGGTAAGAATCTTGAGGATCACATTGATGAATTCAATAAGCTAGTTCTAGACCTTGAGAACATAGAAGTAACAGAGGATCAGGCAGTTATATTCCTGACCTCTCTTCCACAATCATTTGAACACTTTGTGGACACCCTAATGTACGGAAGAGAAACCTTAACCATGGAAGAGGTTTTGGCTGCCCTGAACTCTAAAGAGTTGAAGAAACGGTCAGATGATAGAGATGAATCAGGAGATGGACTGGTTGTTAGGGGCAGGTCAGAGAAAAGAAACACAGGTTTCAAAGGTAAAGTGGGATCAAGATCCAAGTCAAGAACTAAGAGAAGGTGTTACATTTGTAACTCTGAGAAACACTTAAAGAGAGAATGTCCAGAGAGAAGAAAGAAGAAGAGTGATGAATACACCTTCAAGGGACAAGGAAATGTGTCACAAGAAGAATCTAATGATGGGTATGAAAGTGCTGATGTACTGGTAGTGTCAAGAACAAGGGCTGCTAATCACAGTGATTGGATTCTTGACTCAGGGTGCTCATACCATATGACACCTTATAAAGAGCACTTTAAGAGTATCAAGTTTGATGATCTTGGAGTGGTGCAGTTGGGTGATGATAGACCCTGTGAAATCCTTGGTTTAGGGAATGTTTCATTGAGGTTAGATAATGGAACATGTGTTGAACTTGAGAATGTAAGGTACATACCAAAGTTGACTAGAAATCTGATCTCATTGGGTACATTTGAGAAAGAAGGGTATGGTGTTAGTCTCAAGAATGGAAATGCCAAGGTGATAAAGGGGTCATTGGTGGTGATCACAGGAACAAAGGGAGATAACAACATCTACTTGTTAGATGGTTGTGTAACAGATGCAGTCAATACATCTGTGAGTTCAAATCATAAACAGGAAGCTGTTCAATGGCATAGAAGATTGGGCCACATAAGTAGTCAAGGGCTAATAGAGCTTGTAAAGCAGTAACTGATTGACATTAAAGCAGTTGATGTAGGATTCTGTGAGCATTGTGTAATGGGAAAGGCTCATAGAGTGAAGTTTACAAGGAGTGTACATACCACCAGAGGCATATTGGACTATATACACTCTGACATGTGGGGACCAGCCAAACCAGAAACACTTGGAGGGGAAAGGTATTTCTTATCCCTAATTGATGATTAGTCCCGGAGGTGTGGGTTTATGTGCTTAAAAGTAAGGTTGAAGCATTTGATAAATTCAAAGAATGGAAATCAATGGTTGAAAATCAAACTGAAAGAAGGACTAAGAAGCTTAGAACAGACAATGGACTTGAGTTTGCCATACTCAGTTCAATCAATTTTGTAAAACTCATGGTATTGTTAGACATCTAACTGTTCCTGGCACACCTCAGCAAAATGGGTTAGCTGAGAGGATGAACAGGACTTTATTGAATAAAGTAAGATGTATGTTGTTGAGTTCTGGGGTACCTAAGTCTTTTTGGGGAGAAGCTGTGTCAACTGCTGCTTACCTAGTGAATAGATCTCCTTCTAGTGCACTCAATATGAAAACACCCTTGGAAGTTTGGTCAGGGAAGAAGACAGATTATTCTAATCTTAGGGTGTTTGGCACTCTAGCTTATGCTCATGTAAAGCAAGGTAAGCTAGAGGCTAGAGCACAAAAGTGTATAGTGATTGGTTATCCTGAAGGTACAAAGGGGTACAGGTTATGGAGGTTTGGGAATGTAAGTCCCAAATTATAACTAGTAGAGATGTCACATTTGTAGAAGACACTTACTACAAAGATGTGATAGGTAAGAGTCTTGAAAGTGATTGAGAGAAAATTGGTGGTGAGAAGGAATTTCAACTTGAGGTGGAGCTTGACAGTCATGAGCATCATAGTTCCCATCCTGCACAGCCTGATAATGCCCATTCAGGTGATAATTCTGATGGCCATGCCGAAGGAACTACACAGCAGGAGTCTTCTAGTACCAGTTCATATAGCCTTGCTAAGAACAGGACTAGAAGACAAGTCAAGCCACCATTAAGGTTTAGAGATGTTGAAGATGAGAGTTCAGCAAACTTGTCAGCATTTGCATTTGTTACTGCTAAACATGAAGACACAAATGAACCACTTAGTTTTCATGAAGCCATTACATCACCTAATAGAGAGAAGTGGATAGCTGCTATGAAAGAAGAAATGAATTCTTTGCTTAAAAATGAGACCTGGGTATTGGTAGACAGACCTAAGGACCATAAGGTAGTCCCTTGCAAATGGTTGTATAAGTTGAAAGAAGGTATACCTGGGGTTGAGAAGCCTAGATATAAAGCAAGGTTAGTGGCTAAAGGGTTTAAACAAAGAGAGGGGATAGACTATCATGAAATCTTTTCACCAGTAGTAAGACATACATCTATAAGGGTGATATTAGCATTAACTGCTTCTATGAACATGGAGTTAGAACAGTTAGATGTTAAGACAGCCTTTTTGCATGGAAGATTAGATGAAAAGATCTATATGACTCAGCCTCTTGGGTTTGAAGAATCTGAAGATAAGGTGTGTCTATTGCAGAGATCCTTATATGGTTTGAAACAATCACCAAGACAGTGGTATAAGAGATTTGATGATTTCATCTTATCTCATGGGTTCTGCAGAAGTGATTATGACTCTTGTGTGTACATGAGAAAGGGAAACACAGAAAATCATCTTTATCTGTTACTCTATGTAGATGACATGTTGTTAGCATGTCAAGACATGAGTGAGATAAGAGATGTTAAAGACCTTCTCATGAGTGAATTTGAAATGAAAGAGTTAGGTCCTGCTAAAAAGATCCTAGGTATGGAGATTAACAGGAGAAGGGAGTTGAAAGAACTCAGGTTGTCACAAACATCATATATAAAGAAGATACTTACAAAGTTTGGCATGATGGATTGTAAATCTGTTAATACTCCATTGGCATCTCATTTCAAGTTGTCTGCACAAGATAGTCCTAATTCTGATCAAGAAGTTGAATATATGAAGAAAGTTCCTTATGCTAATGCAGTAGGAAGCCTCATGTACTTAATGGTATGCACACGCCCAGATATCAGTTATGGTGTAAGCTTGGTTAGTAGGTATATTGCCAATCCAGGGAAAGGTCATTGGGATGCAGTGAAGTGGATATTGAGATATCTTAAAGGGTCAATTGAAACTGGATTGGTGTTTGGTGGCAATATAGATGATAGTCAAATGGTTCAAGGCTATGTGGATGCTGACTTTGCTAAAGACATGGATAGGGGAAGATCCATTACTGGGTATTTGTTCAAAGTAATGGGAAGTTTGGTGAGTTGGAAAGCATCTCTTCAATCTGTTGTAGCTTTGTCAAGCACAGAAGCAGAATACATTGCATTGACTGAATCAGTCAAGGAAGCATTGTGGTTAAAAGGATTTGTTGATGAACTTGGAGTTGATTCAAGTAATACTTGTGTGTTTTGTGATAATACTGGTGCTATACAGTTGGCTAAGCACAGTGCATTTCATGAGCGAACAAAACACATAAGGGTTAAATTTCATTTTATTCAAGATGTTGTGAACACTAAAGAGGTCAAAATTGAGTATGTATGCACTGAAGATAATGCTGCTGATGTTTTGACTAAAACATTATCTGTTGGGAAGTTTCGAAAGTGTTTGAAGATTATGAAGGTGAGTTAATCTTGGTTAACTGTGTTTGATAGAGAAATGCAGCCCAAAGGTGGAGATTGTTAAATGTTAAGCTGCTTCCGAAGCAATATGACGCTGCTTCCGAAGCTTATTGTATTACTTCCGAAGCTTTGGGTGTAATGTTGGTGCTGATTTCTCATTGTTAATAGTACAGGGACTGTTTTTGTCATTTTTCGTTTTTTGTTTGTTAAGTGGTTGTTAAGGCAAATTGGGGGGAATTAATGACATTCTCGATTTGCTATATATCTTGGGAATTCATTGATTTTGAGTATCCATTGTAATTGAGTTTCTTTCACAATTCAAGATCAATTTCCGATTGAGGGTTGTTATTCTTTCTTTGATTCATTGGTGTGTTCTTCACATTATTATCTTACCAAATGGTAGAATTGAGAGATTATCAGATTAATTGTCAATAAGGATACATAATAATATTATGTTAGAATAAAGAGCAGATGTCAATTCTTTTCTAATTGAAGTGATTTCTAGATGAATGTGTCTTCTTGACAATAACAAATAAAAGTTAAAAATGAGAACTTATAAGTAAACAGGCATATCGGTCCAAATATGTGAAGGACAAAACAATTTAAAATTTTGCACTTGATTTAGAAAGCAAACGCTTTGAATGTTGATGTAGGGAACTTTGGAAAATATGCTAATCCCTTGATTTAAAAGTACTTGATCATCTATAACAATGAAAAATACACTTACATAATCCCTTCTATATAGCACAAGTGAATTGAGTATGAAACAAAAATTATAATAGCTATCAGTATAGGCCAAATAAGATGCTGAAGTGCTGTATTAAATTTTAAACTCAATTTGTAGAAAATTACATGACCAAATAAATAAACCTAATATAGGGGATGAATCAACCAAACTACAGTACAAAACAATTAAACACCCTAAACCATAATACAATTGTTGCTGCCGAATAATAAAAGACATGACTTGACCAAAAGAAAGTTCATGTTTCCGTGTTTAACGTGAGATGAAGTTGTTATTAATAGTGTAACCAACTGATATTAGAAGAATAAGAAATTATACCGAAAGTGGATTGAGGGAGATAAAGACGTCGAAATTGTTTGAACCAAAAGAGATTTTGATCTTGATGTTACCGCCACCGCCGTCTACAGCTTCGTTGTCTCCGGTGGTGGTGGTGGTGGTGGTGGTGGTGGTGGTGGTGGTGGTGGTGGTGGTGGGATCGGCGTCTCCTCCGTGGTCTTCCATCATCCAAAAAGCAACTTAGTAGCGTCTGGCGGTAGGTGTTTTGAGATAATGGCCACTTCAAATGGAATTAAATACTAAACCTGCGATATACCACCGACCCGACCCGACTAAAAATAAAGATTAGAGTAATTGCCATTTTCGTCCCTGTGGTTTGGTGAAAATTGTTACTTTAATCCAATAGTTTGTTTTTTCGCATCTGGGTCCCCGTGGTTTACAAATCTTGTCATATTCATCCAGTCCGTTAACTCCATCCAAAATTTCCGTTAAATGAGGGGTATATTGGTCATTTTACATATATGTTTTTATTTTTCTTTTTTTTAAAACCTGATTTAATATATACTCTTTAAATACATTGTTATTTTAGTCCCTGTGGTTTGAGCGTATTTGTCAATTTAGTCCAAAAATAACCACCACACCACTACCCGTCACAAGAACCACCGAACCACCACCACCGCCCATCATAAAGCCACCAACACCACACCAGAGCGCCCACCACCACCACACACATTGGATCGTCCCTACCATGTAAACCCTAAAAATCGACAATCAATATTGGACTTGTAATATACTACTTCAAAAATGCATATCAAACCCTACTAATACCTCTACAATACTCGTTTTCAAGGGTTCCATATACGTTTTCGAAGGGGTTTGTTATAAGTTCGAGATTAACGATTTGTTTCTATGGTTTACATGGTGGTGGTGATCTAGTGTGTGATGGCAGAGATCTAATGTGTGGTGGTGGAGATCTAATGTGTGGTGGTGGTGCCCGTCTGGTGTGGTGTTGGTGGTTTTATGATAGGGTGGTGGTGATGATTTGGTGGTTCTGATGAAGTGGTGGTGGTTTTGCGGCGTGGTGGTGGTGTGGTGTGTAAATACGAGGTCCAACTCTAGATGGTTCCGGTCTTGTTGAACTTCGATTTACCGATGCTCTCTGAAGCTTCACACCTACGCACAATGAAAACAACACCAGTTAAGGCGTTTCAAGGGGAAAATATCCATGGAACGACCCTGCAGCGTGAGAGTAAGTATTGGTTGAATGGAAATATGTGATAGGGATAATTAAGGGGGAGCTTTTGTGTGTATTCTTTTGTGAGGATCTCGATCCTCCTTACCTGGTATTTATAGTGTTTGACTGCTGCAATCGTGTGCTGATTTACAGGGATTATTCCCCGACAAATCCATTACCTTTTATATTCTCCGACCGTTACTGAATTATCGGTTATGATTGGGGTGATTCCGATGTAATTAAATGTGGGGCACATGTCCTGCTGGCTTACCCGTTCCGCCCACATGGGTCGGGCTTTCGGGTTCGGGTACCCAGTCTTGTGTGGGTTATTTGTACCCTACATCTACATGGTGGTTCCATCACGGGTGGTGGTGATATGGTGTTTTATGCCAAGGTGGTGGGATTTTTGGACTGAATTGGCAAACATGTCCAAACCACAGGGACTAAAATAACAATTTATTTAAAGGGGATATATTAAATGGGGTTTAAAAAAATAGAAAAATAAAACATATATGTAAAATGACCAATATACCCTTCATTTAACGGAGAATGTTGGATGGAGTTAACGAACTGGATGAATATGAAAAGATTTGTAAACCACAGGGACCCATGTGGGAAAAAATAAACTATTTGATGAAAGTGACAATTTTCACCAAACCACAGGGACGAAAATGGTAATTTACTCTAAAGATTAGTTTCATATTTACAATAATCAATACTTATCAAATTCTTAATTTTTTTAAAACAACAAATCTGTAATACTACTACTCATGCTGTACACCCTCAATATATATTGCAATTGCTAAAATTTAAGCATTTGATCTCCAGATATTGATATAAATATGGTTTTCATTTTACCCACTTATCATTTTATATATATATATATATATATATATATATATATATATATATATATATATATATATATATATATATATATCACTGAACCATGGTATCAAATTTTTAATAATCACAATAAAATAAGTCAATATCTCTTATAAACTTGTAAAATAGTTATATATTATTATATAATTATTCTTTAGTCTATTTTGTTATTTTAGTGTAATTTCTTTTTAAGTTTTATAAATTCTGTTTAAGTTAAACTTTTTTATTTTATTTTAATTATCTTTTATTCTTATACTTAAGACTCAATTATATTTCTCTAAAAATCCAACCATACTCTTACGCCATGATTATTTTTATCAACAAGTTTATCAATTTTTGAACTTCGAGTTTTCTCTTACAACATACTTATTTTTACGTTATGATGATTATTTTTATCAACAAATTTTGTCAATTTTTGAACTTCGAGTTTCCTCTCACAACATACTTATTTTAACATTATGAGCCTTCATGTTCATATATGTTTAGTTCCACATTAACATAATACTATTACACCATGTTTATTTTCACTTAAGAGTGAGGTTATTATACAAAATGTATTTTTGTTATAAAGTGTGAGAAGACTAAATAAGGCTAAAAAAGTAACAAAATAATTTAATATCTCACAATCTAAATCGAATTTTAAAAAAGTACTTCGGAACCTCTGTTCCTCTCGTTGTCCTCTTTCAGGAAAAAAAATAACTTATTTTTCATTGTGTCTTTATATGACATAAAGACGTCATTATGTCTTTTATATTGACACAAGGACGTCATCGTGTCTTTCATAATGACACAATGAAATCATTGTGTCTTTCATAAATGACACAATAAAAAAACGTTAATTTTTTTATTTTTTTAAAATTTTTCGTTTATTTCTTTCTTAGTGAGGACGACTAGGGGAACAAATGCTTCGAATTATTTTTTTGAAATTCGATTTAGATTGTGAGATATAATTTTTTATGTCTTTTTTTTGACTCATTATGCATTCTCACACTTTATAGCAAAAATACACATTGTATTTGAACCTTTTTTTCACTTAAAATCAAGTTGTGGCGAAGTGGAGATAAATAGCTAGTACTTTTTATAAACATAAAAATTTACTTAATAATTTTGATAATTTAAAATGACAAGAGATTAAATTAGCATCAAAACCTACTTGGGTTTTGGGCAACCGTGAATCATCTTCTTACTGTTCAACTCCTCCCCTCAATCGACATCATCTTCTTCTTTAAACGGAATACCCTCTTCTTCCAATCATATCAAGGTATTACATCTGATGCTGCTGTCATTCGTCCCTATTTTCCTTCAATCCTTATGTGTACTAGTGTATGTTTGCACGAGTTGATTTTGAGATTGTAAGGCTGTAATGTGTTCAATCCTTATTCTTTCATTGTACTGTCTGCTGCTTGTAAAGTCAATTATTTTTTCTCTCGTCAATTATTGATATTTTTATCAATGCCAAAAAAATTAAAATGTGAAATGCTTGTCACAGTCAATTCATTTGTTAAAGAGATAACCAAGTTGAAACAAAGGATTATATACACTACAAAGATATATAGTATTGCATATTGGTATTGTGTAACATTTTAATTCGTGGTGTTCAATAACCAAACCATTACATGTTGTACCTAAAGATAATCCTGATTGCATAACGTTAAGAGTAAGAATATGCAATACAATAACAAAGGAGTATCAAAATGGTTAGGATATTGGACACTTAACAAAGACAACAAAGAATCACAATTTTGAAAGACTAAAGAAACACTTGTAACATTTAGTACACAAGTCTAGCAGACACTATTGTATCATAAAAGTGTGATGGATAAAGTTAAAAAAAAAAAAAAAAACAGAACACACATGACAATCAACATATATATATGTAAAGTAAATCTAGTATTCTTCACTTAATGTACAGCCATAAGCACCGCCTCCCCAACCACATGGCCCTCAATGGCCTCAAGTAACTTCTCTTTGGTCACCTTGTTCCCCAAATCGATCTCATCATCCAAAGCATAGAGCTTGAACTCGAACCGGTGTCCGGTCGACGGCAGCTTCGGTGTACGCCACCCCGGTAACTTAAAATCGTTATTTCCTTCCTTAATACCAGCGAAATCGCCACCCATCTCCTCCTCTTTCCCGGAGAATCCCTCCGGCAGCCCTTTCAGACTAGGCGGTATGTTCACCACCACCCACACGGTCCACGGAACCAGTGGACCGTTCGGGTCCGGAGCATCAATATCCTCCACCACTAGTGCTAGTGTTTTCGTCCCTTCCGGGACGTTGTACCATTCTAGCGGTGGCGATATGTCTCTTTTCGCACCTACAAAAAAATAAATAACAAACGGTAATAGATCGAAATATTAATACTACTTTTTGCACTAAGAGTACATCCTCCACCACTAGTATTATTGTTTTCGTCCATTCCATTCAAGGACGTTACGTTGTACCATTCTAGTGGTGGTGATATGTCTCTTTTCGTACCTGCGAATGGTGGTAATACTAATAAAAATAGTAATATAGTAATAACAATAGTTGGTAATAATAACAGTAGTAACAGTAATGATTGTTTGTGTGGGATATGATGATAATACCTTGACCGTCACTGGTGAATTTTCGAGGTAGTCGGCCTTCGTGATCGATGCCGGAGGATGTGAGCCTGAATTCGTCACTTGCATTCGCCATTGTTGGACTTTAATTAATTTGCAGGTTTTGAGATCGACTTGATTAATTCTGATGTTTAAATAGTGTTGGTGGAGGGTCAGGACTTTGTGGGTTGTTGACACGTGTAACCAAGAGTTCTAGTAGTTTTGGGAAGGTGTTTGCATGTTGACACTTGACATCTACGTGGTAACTAGAAAGAGCTACTTCAATCGTTTTCAATATATGTTTATTTAAAATTGGTATCGGTATTTGGATAATAATCTTTCAAGTAGTGGGATGGCTACGCAACAACGTAAAATGAAAAAAGACACGATTCCGTGAAGCGAAGTCAGGGCCGATTTAATGTTTTAGGGAGCTAAACCGAAACAAAGTCTCGGTTTACAAATCGGATGTGTGAATTTATATGATTACCAACGGCCGAGTTATGGTTATTTTCATAGAGGGGACGGGGGCGAAATAAATTTATTTTAACGGGGCGAACTTGTTATATATGAAAAAAACTTACACCATCGGACAAAAAATTAACACCATGTATAAAAAAAAAGGTGTGTGTGTTTTTTTTTTTTTTTTGAGTTGGGGGCGCTCCCAGCCCTTTTAATGCTTCACCCATGATGATTACCATTGGTCTTATCAGGTTGTATGGCAAGTTGAGAGGCAAGTAAAATGGATGAAGGAAAGTCATCATTTTAAATAATCATTTTGTTCACCCTTTAATACATTCTTATTTAAATAATCATTTTGTTCATATTCACTCTTTCACGTCCTGTCAATTCAAGCAAAATCATACGTTCTTGTTTAAGTCATTATTTTTTTTTTTCCGTATTCATTCTTTCACACGCATCCCTCTTTTGATGGTTCGTGCAATCCAAAGATTTAGTTGAGAGAACCAATTTCTTACAGCATGACCCATTTTCTTTATTTCAACCGTAGATGATAAAGCCGCTCCACGGTGGTAAAGTCTCATCTTGTGTCCTTGTTGGTCAAACCTAGTCTTGTCGAAACTGGAGCTCCACTACTATTGCTTATGAAAGATAAAGAAAGAATGGCATGGGTAGACTAACTAATTAGAAGTAGCATGAGCACCCATCAAAGGGCAAATTTATCATTTAGAAAACATTTGATACCAAGCATGTCGTTTTGGTTAACATACTGAGAGTCGTCTTTTTGCTAACGTTGAATGTAAAGCTTAGCTCTTGTTTAGCAAAAATCATATTTACATTCTGCTTCAGCGTCCTTCTCTTTTCAAGTTAGGGCAAAGGTAGGGAAAAATCATTCGCTATGTTCAACTCACCTGGTAAGCCTCATAACTATATGAAGGTTCATAAAAATAGTGAAAGAGGAATCCTAAAGAAGTAGAAGCTAGCTTGAATTGAAGTGGAGAATACAAGATCGGCTAGCTATCGACTTTGCTAACAAATACGACTCTACTTTAATTTATTTGTGTCTCTTCCTATGCGAACCCGCTTGTGAACTATATCATTTGACGAGTCCAATACACTAATCTCAGCTATTTCCATGCTTGAGATTGAAAATAATAGACAAAAATGTTTAAAATTTGGTGGCGTAAATTGAAGCTTCTATTTTTCTGTTCTTTTCCCTTTTAAAGCTATCAGTTTACAATTTTGATTTAAAATGACAAGAAAAAAGAAATTAATAAGCTTTTAAGTATAATCAATTTAAGGAAGAAGTGAACTAACAACAACAATGAATAAAAAAACCAAATCTAGCATTAATCAACAACATCAACTACAAAAACAACCGCGAATTTTCCATTGTGAACTCGTGACAGAAATAACATGACATAAATAAGCACATACCCATTGAAGCAAAATCAAAATTCAAGATTCGAGTCTATAAGGAAAATTATTAAACTCAAACATTTTAAAAAGTTCACTCGATCATCATGAATAAAAATTACTATTAACTATATCTCATCTTACAATGTCGGTAATTTTTACATCGGCCATTGCAACCCCTTCGCTTTATATTTTAAAATTTTGACCCGTTAACTTTGTTAATATAATTAATTAAGTAATTTTTAGTATAATTAAATGTTGGAAATCAATTAATTATAACTTATTTAGCAAGGTTGGTGAGCGTCCACCGGACTTGCCAAGTATCACCACTTGATTGGGCCGCAACTTTTTTATTTTTATTTTTGAATTTTCCAAAGTGACAAACATCATATATTTGTTCGGAGAAATAAAACGTGATTGTTAGGTTGGTGCAGTGGCAAAACTGCGCCCCGTTAAAGGTTAAATCCGCATAGGTCGCGAGTTGAAAACCTTAGCTACTCCTTTTTTTTTCTTGGTTTCTTTCGATATTCTTACATTATTTTCATTTAAAATACCTTTTTTCTTTTACTTTCTAATATTTATTTTATTTAATTTCAGTTTTCTAATTATTAGGTCGCACAGGCGTAACGTATCACATACGCGTCGCAACGTGCCGTTAAATCGTATTACTCCGCCGCAACATGCGGGCCTTACAATCAAACTTTTTATGTACTTTTAGTTGATCTACGTGTAAATGAAAATTTTGTTCATAAACAAGTGAGGTCAAACAAAATAAGTATCGTAGAACATCATAATTCGAAAAGGAGTTGAGTCGATTGTAATTTATACTTTACCACGTAACATATGATCCCGCCGTAACGTGCGGCGGGTAAAGAAACTAGTTATTATTAAGATATAACATTAAAACCCTTTATACGAACTTCTTACCTCAGATTTATTACTTTATTAGTTTTCTGTTTCAATATTAAAGACCAATGCACTTTAAGTCTTTAACAAAACAAGCCTGCAAGAATAATTATCGACAGAACTAATTTTTCTTAGGAATTAATTTATTATATATAAAAATTATTCAAACTGTGAACTCCAATTTGGGCCTTAAAAATTACATATAACATGGGCTGTAAGTTAGTAATGATACTTAGTACAACTAGTTCTATAATATTAATAAACGAATGGAATAAATAGTAGTTTTTTTTCCTTCAAATTTAGCCATAAGAGTTTCTGAATTATCCTATTACCCTCCTGCCCTCTTTTGTTTATAAAGGCAATAAAAGAGGGTTTACGTATTTAACCCTCCCGTTTGATTCTAGAGAGAGAGGGCGACGCCTCTAGCTCTGCCGACCACGACAGGTCTATGTCGTCGGTTAGTGGTCGCTGGTTTTTTGTGTGGGTGGCGTCTCCGGTGGAGCCGTGTATCGCCGCTATCTGTGGATGGCGGTGCGTATTTAAACCGGCCTAAATCTGTCGCCTTCGACGCCGTCGGTGGTCGGTCAACCGCTTTTGGTGGCGTCTGCGTGTCCCTCAGCTCTGATTTTTCACCTCCTTTGGTGTTGACGGTGTTGGTTCGCCAGCCTGTGTGGCCCTCTTATCTACTTGTCTCTCCAAGACTTGTTTAGGGTTTTCAGATGTAACTATGTTGTGGTGTTTTTGCTATTGGTGCCGAGGGGTTTCTACTATCATCATCGTGTACCTCCCACTGATGATCGGCAGCGGTTGTTTGGGAAGCGGGCACCGCCTGTGTTGTGCGCAGCAGCCGCCTCTAGCATGCATGGAAGGTGGCCCTCCTTTATGTTGATGCACGACGGGTGGTTCAAGGGACCACCTGTAAGCTGGCCAGAGGTTGAGTAGTGCCTCTAGGAGGCTTTTTCTGGCCTACCGAGGCCTTATGGGGTTCCGATTGGTCGATGACGGTAGGCAAACACTCACCTGAGACGAAAGTATGATGTTTTTGATGTTTTGGGTTGAGAACCCTAATTTGTTGCTTCATGTCGATGATGATGGAGATACTTTATCTGAGATTTTCATTCGAGGTCTTTAGAAAACCCTAACCAAGGTTTCTAACCTTGAATCTCCATATTTGTTTCTCTGATTCATATTTTGTCTATGATTTTGGGGTTTTTGTAACTAGAATCTTAGTCTTTTGTAAATGTTGATGAAATGTTTTTGTGATTTCATTTGAATTCTAGGGTTTCTCTGATTGTGTTGGTTTTTTAAAGTCGGTTGGTCGATGAAGATGAGAACATGTTCATCCGAGACCTTTTTTTGGGTCTATTCTCTGATTAAGATGAAGTTAGACTCTAATATGTTTCTGGTTGCTGATTAGTTTGTCAATGGTGCGTATCCACAAGAGTAATACGTAATTGATGTTGTGATTTGAATATCTTGTGATTGTTGGTGATTCTTTGTAACTTGTCGATGATGTTGAACGGTCATTCACATGAGGCTTATCGTCAGGTCCATGTTGTTGTTGTTGTCGGTGGTTCTTTGAAACTGCTCGATGATGTTGAACGGTTGTTCACCTGACGCTTATTGTCGGGTCCATGATGTTAAGCGCATGCTCATATGAGACATACTAGAATGCGGAGATTTGTGGGTTTACTGGTACCTCTGTTTGTTGGGATTGGTCTTAACCCTAACTTTAAGATGTTGATAATGAAGATGTTTGCATCTTTATTAAAACTATTAGGTTACAATCATGTGTACCTTATTTGGGCACTCCTGGGTTGGGATGAGATACCGAAGTGTTATCGGTTGCTAAGGCGTGGCTGTCAATTATGGTTAGCAGCTGTAACCGAACATTCTTTTTGTGCCCGATCCTTGAGTTTCAAATTGTTTTGAATCGGTAATCATGCGCGCAACGCGCGCAAATGAAAAAAAACCTAGTTAAAATGAAATACAGAAAGTTATAGCCGGTAAATTTTCTCAATAATAAGTTGGAGTGCGGTCCGACAGATTAAAATAAGACCTATCTTCAGAAATCCTCCGGAAAAAAAAAACATGGACTGCAAGTTGCAAATGCTAAAAGCGTCGACGATGAAATCGTCATGGAAGACAACTGCGATGCTGATGATAATGTGGCTTCTGGTACGCATACACTTACTTTCTCTATCTATTTGCGTTTCAATGTTTCTCAATCTCCGTTGTACAAGTGTTTCTAGTGGTTGCTCACCAACTGTTCGACAAAATTTCTGAATGGATGTTTAGACTTGACTGAAGCATAAGTAATTTGTTGAATTTTGTAAAATTACTTCAATATCAAAGCTCAAATCTTTGATATATGATTGAAGATCTTGATGGGGTCTTCAATATTGGAATGTATATAATATATGGAAGCATTAGAATCAACAAAAATTGACAACAGATGAAAGGAAAATCACTTTGTGAAGCCTATTATGCTGATAAACTAATGAAACCTAATTGCTTACCTCAAGAATTGACATTCTGTATCTACATGTACATTGAAAAATTTAGAAAAAGAAAGAACTTTGGACGTCAAGACTCACAGTTTGGTGAATGGAGACTCTGCTTCTGATGAAGACGTAGATGAAGAAGTAGATAACTGTTTTGTTCGGTCAAAGCAAGTGCATTTTGGATCATGAATGACTTGTGTTCTAGAGAAATCAAGTTTGGTACAAAACACACAGTACCTTCCTTTTGACAGGTCAACTTCTGATTCAAATTCACTTTCATCTGAGTTTTCATCACTGTCTAGCGTCTCCTTTTCATCTTCGTCTTCGAATAAACCATGGGGTACATAACGGATACCCAATACCAAACAAATCATCATCAGAAGTTTGTTTGCGTATTCATTCCAGAAGTGCCTCCCTTTCCTAGTAAACACAATAGGCCCTGTAACAGCGGCTGCACCTGCTCCAAATCCCACCCCGGTGAATATGTACTGCCAATCATATCTGTTCTTTGTTTCTTGAAACGTTCGTACATATTCTGTTTTGGGAATGTTTGAACTAGTGCATTTTATGTCCATTGGAATCCCACACAGTTCCTTGTTTCCTAAATAGGAATTATTCTCAAAGGTCGAAAATTGTCTGCCTGTTGGGATTTTTCCTTTCAATTGGTTGTTTGACAAATTAAAGGCAGAAAGAAATGAAAGGTTTGTGAGTGTATCTGGGATCTCTCCGGTTAATTTGTTTGAAGACATGTCTAATGATTCCAGTTGACTCAAATCTCCCATAGATGGTGGGATAGAGCCTGTGAACTCATTATGTGATACATTGAGAACATACAATGCTTTGAGCTGCCCAATTGTGCGTGGTATTTCTCCTGAAAATTGATTGTTTGAGATATCAATGGATGTGAAGACTTTCAAGATTTTGACCAACTCCAACTCAAGTCCTTTTAGTGTGACTGTAACTGTATCTTGATAATAGTAACCACTTAGCTGTAATACAGTGAAACCAAGGTGCTTCTTTTCTGGTGGATCTCCATTATCATCATTCATCATAGCACTCCATCCTCTAAAACAGGTTGTAGGGATTTCACCGCTGAAATGGTTGGAAGCTATGTCTACAATCTGGAGCTTTGACCAATTATTATGTTGGGTTTGACTACAAATCACTGATCCATGTAACCTGTTGGATCGCAAAACAAGAACACGTAAGTTGGTGTTTTTACTCAAAGAACATGGATACGTGTCGTTTATCTGATTGTTTCCCAGGTTTAACACTTCTAACATTGTGCAATTGACTAAAGATTTTGGAATATTCCCTTCTAGATAATTTTCATGCAGATCTAGTGTGTTCAACCCACAGCTGCTAGGAAATGTTCCTTCAATTCGACCACTAAGACTGTTGTTTGCCAAGTTTAGTACACCAAGACTGCCACCTAACTCGATCAAACAATTCGGTATGCTCCCGTTTAACTTATTTTTTGACATGTCAAGAACCTTTAGGTAGGCAACATTGCATATGCTTTTTGGGATCTCCCCACTGAGTAGATTGTTAGAAACCGAAAAGAAATATGCATAGCTGAGGTTTCTCCCAATGCTTTTCGGGAGTGATGAGTTGAAAAGATTGTTTGAATAGTCGATAAATGTGGCGGTTTGTGGCGGGAATGGAATCACCCCACTGAGGTGATTGGAATGCAAGTCAAGAACGTAAAGATCAGGAAAACTATGAGGCTCTTCGAGGCCAGTTAGCTGGTTATGAGAAAGGTTCATGTATGAAAGACTTCCATTTCCAACTTTCCATATCCATGTTGGTATTTTTCCTCCTATATTGTTGTTGGAAAGATCAAGAGTTCTGAGTCTTGCTTGGTTTCTCAGATTAGGAAATCTTGAAAGATTGCAAGAAGCCAACTTTAAGGTCGAGAATCTCGGAAGACGGTTCACAAGAGTAATGTTATTGCTTGTTTCAATCCTAAAGTTATTAAACGAAAGATCAAGAGTCGTCAAATTGCTCAAACGATCTTGAAAATCAATGATTCTTATGGTGCCACTCAGGTTATTTGATGATAATAACAAGATATTAAGCTTTCGAAGTTCAAAGATAGATCTTGGAATTTCTCCTTCCAGCTTGTTACTACTCAAATCAAGTGTATCCAACGAAGATAACGATGGATTAGTGAAATTGGCTAGTAAACCATCAAAATTATTATTGGAAAGCTGTAGTTGTTGCAGTTTTTGCAAAGAGAACAAAGATGAAGGTATACTTCCATTAAAACCATTAAAACTTAAAGAAACTGAAACAAGATTTTCAAGACCTTGAAAGTTAGCAGAAGGAATCGTACCCGATAAACTGTTACGCGACAAATCAACATGGATAAGATTTTTGCACATTTGAAATGATGGAATTTGCCCAATAAAGTTGTTCGATGACAAATCAATGTACTCTAATTGGGTAAGACTTTGTATCGATTTTGGTATTTGTCTACTAAAATTGCTGCTCCAAAGCTCAATTCTTGATAACTTCTTCAGATTTCCTATAGATTCCGGTATCCCACCAGAAAAATTTGTGTGGCCGAGCGTTAAACTTTTAAGGGACCCGTTAATAGGAAATTCGGGTAAAGAACCGTAAAGATTTTTGTTAAGAGCTAAATCAAGAATCTGTAAATTCTGCAGCTGAAGGATTTCACTGGGAAATGTTCCTAGCAAATTACAAGAACCAAGATTCATAACGGTCAAATTCTTGAAACTTGCAAAGAAAACAGGAACTGATGCACTTAGGTTGTTTAGAGTCAGATGAATTACAGAAAGTGACTGTAATTTCTTAAGGGAATCATCTATTGGGCCTGAAAGTTGACAGTTTGACAAGCTTAAAACCTCCAAGTTAGGTAAAGATGAAGATAAACTCTGGCCCCAATCAAATTTCTGTGATGATATATTCACATTATCCAGATAAAGACCCGTTAACCTTGTGAAGTTCTGAACAAGTGTGGCTAGATTCGGGTTTTCAAGTCTTAATGAACGAGTTCCGAATGAGAACAATGAAGAAAGATCAAGAGTCTCCAGCCGAGTCAGCTGTGATAATTCTCCAGGAATCTGATCAGAAAAACCTGAATTCGACAAGTTCAAATACTTCAAACTTGCAAAACTGCCAACTCTTGAAGGAACCTGTATGAAATTGAAGTTATTTCCAGCAAGATTCAAGATTTCAAGATTCTTCAGATCAAAAAGAACACTGGAATCATTAATTCCAGCAGAAATCGTTTCATTGCTTAAATCCAGACCAATAACTTCACCCCTTCTGCTGCAAGTGACACCCTCCCACCTGCAACAATCTGTAACATTTGTATTCCAGTAAACAAGTTTTGCTGAACGTGAAAAATTGAACTGCAGATCGTTCTTTAACTGAATCAAGATCGATTGCTGGTCGTTTTGACATTGACCAGAAACAGGTAACAAAATTAGGTAAAAGGGTAGGAAGAAAATATGAAAACACAGGTGGGTTTTCATTGGAAGCTAAAATCTGTGACACCCATATGATGATTATAAATCTTATAGAAATGAAATCAAAAGTTAAAACCTTCAACAGGAAGATTTGTTGGGGTTGAACCAGAAATTTCTATGAAGTGGGTTTGCAGCGAATTATTAGGAACAGAGAAGATAGAAACTAGAAAGAGAGAACAGAACAGAGAGAGGGTTGAAAATTGAATCTAGTATAATTATTTGGTGTGGTTGGTAGTTTAGCATCGACTTATTTTGTTGACCAATTCTTTACGTTGACTACACTAAATTTGATACTCTGTTTTATTGTATATTACCTTTTTTTTATTAATAATAAAGTGGAGACCAATAGACCATGTATAGTAATCCTCTGGTGGTTTATGAAGTAAATTCGGGTACATAATATAACTATATAAATTTTAAATGGACTATTTTGTTGCTGTAAGTTGTAACTTATGTGTAGATATTATATTTTGTGATGATTAGCATCTTTAATCAAAACGAACTGAATTCATGTTATATGTTTCTTTCAACACGGCATGTGGTGCTGGCCTAAACTTGACGGGTCTTTCTTTGGGACTAGGGATAGAACACGCGGCCTCATATTAGACGCCATACTAATATTGAATTCGACTTCAAAGACATATTAGAGACTTAAAGCATCGCGGATCGTGGGTTCACGGACGGTTCCAATCCCCTTCCCTTTTCAGTCTCACAACACCTCATTGATAGCATTTGTTCACACATACACACCCCTTCCCTCGCTCCTATATTTTTAATTCATATCAATGTCACGTCCTTCATAGGTGAGTGAGCACCCAATTAGAATTCTTTATAAATAGTTATATTAGATTTCAAAGTAAGTGATGTTTTAGTTTTTAGTAAATTTCAAATGAATAAATGGTTATTTAGATGAGATTTTTTCAAGTAAAGAAGTATAGAACAATTTATGAAAACAAGAAAAGTTGAAAAATATTGAAACTATTGAGGTTTGATAATGAAAAGTTCTTTAAGGTGGTTTTTCATTGTAATTATAAAACTTGTTAGTGCTATTTTAGAGAAATTAAGTTAAAAGTTTTTTACAATGTTTTAAAAATCAGATAAAGATGTATTAATTTCTAGACCCATTTAGTTTGAACAACACTAATTGACACTGAAATAAACAAATCCTAACTCGTTTTGATTAAAAATAAGTTGATCTAAAGTTATTTTTTATTATAATATTTGTAACGTAAAGTAGAATTCTTTAATAATAACTATGCCGTGTATTTTGACCTTTCAAAATCGGTGACTTTTATTACGTATGATAAAAGGTATTCGTTTTTGTTCTTACCAGATATATCCATCTGAATTTGAATATTAAAATTTAAAATTAGAAGCCTGAAATTAGATCTACGATAAAGTTAAAGATCGAAAAGGGTCTTACAATAATAAAGAATAAACAATGCGTATAATATTATAAATCACAAGTTATAATATTCCAAATTAAAAGAGGACAGATAATAAGAAACAAGAAATATGTAAATATAATATGCATGGGTAACCACCTGGTTTTATTAAGTTTTAGTTTTTAGGTATCAAGTTCGTCAAATAGAAATTAAGTTTATGTGATGATATATTATACTAGTAGAATTGTATACGGGTCAACATGTATAGGAAATTTTATTTAAGTTTTATTTGATTACTTCAACCTAGCTTAAGTGAATTTTATTAAATTGAATTTAAGCACAAATATAAGTTTGTGACATACAACGGGTGAGTTGACTCGAATCATTATTGAGTCTTTTCGAACGTTGTGTTATGCATGTATCATGTATGTGTTGCAAGCTGGTTTTTGTTTTTATCCAAGATTGTTCTGTCAAAATAAATTCAAGCTCTTTTTTTATATTTATACTAGCCTAAAGACCTGTGTAACACACAAATTCAATCTAAAAGTATCGTTATTATTTAAAAATGTTCGTAAGTTATAACGTTGTTGATAATACTTTGTATATCAACTTTTATGTATAATTTTTAACATTAACTACATCTAATATTAGTAGGTTTTCTCAATTAATATTTATATGTCTAAATAATGTATAATATTTAATAAAATAAACTTATATTTAAGAAATTTAAGTAATAAACAAATTAAATTGAACATAAAAATTAATATTTCAAATTCGTAAACATCAGAAAATTTATTTGTATGCAACAATTGATATTTTGTTGGTGATTTTTTTGTTATTATCTAATGTTAATAGTTTTAATATCTGTCTATTTTTAACTCGAGATAATGCAATATAGAGCTGACCATGATCCCTGTTTAAAAACAAACCAACTTTGGATGACGATTGTCATTGATTCTTGTTTATTGTCATTGTAAAATACACTACTAATAGGAACTGTCTTCTTTGAAATTTAAAAAAATCCTTTTGTCTAAAAGTGTCAAAGTCAACTATAGAATAAAAGTGTGATTTTTAATATTACTTCCAGATACATCAATTCAATTTGCACACATATCAAACGAATTCCAATCAAACATAATAATAATATGACAATACACATAAAAAATAGAGATGTTTAAAAAGTAGAAACATGTAATACCTCTTAACAGATGGATTTGAAGTAGATCATCGCCAAATAAAAGAAAATAAAAGTAGAATAATATTAATTAAAAAGAAAATTGTAGACAATGATAAGTTAAATCATAAGGATGAAAACTCAAATATAAAGAAAAAACAAATACACTTTGTTAAAGAAAACTTGATGAAAGCCAAAATGAGAACGTTGATGGAGTCCGTCGAAGGAGATATCATCAGATTTTATAAAGGCGAATCGCGAGGATCGTAAAAGCTAGGATGGTTGAGAAATATTTTAAAATTGGGTATGATTTTATTTCTAAAAAAAGATGCCCATGAATTCCTTCAAATTGGAGAGTAGTCGATGAAAAAATCCCGTAACTTTTATCAAGATTGAAATATAAACCGAGTATTTAATGGAAACACACAATCAAGTAATCGATATCATAGATAAAGAAAATCATAAATGATTTCTATATTTTTTGTTGATTAATTATTTGAAGAAAAAAAGAAATATCGAGTACAATTTAACTTTTTTAAAAAAAAGATGTGCTCTAATTTAGGGTTAAAATTTTTAAATTTTCTTTAAATATCTCCTGTATCCGAAGTTGACTTTTAGTCAAATGAACCTAGACTAACATTAAGAACATGTATATATTTAGGCGGGAATTAAAAAAATAGAGTCTTAAAAGAATGATACGTGTCACTAAAGTTATTGTTATATTAACTAGTAAATATGGCGCGCGCGTTGCCGCGCGTATGCGAGTTTTAATGTAACCTCAAATCAAAATTAAAATGAATGTTCAAAACCACAAAATCGGTAAAATACACAAAGTAAAACACACCAAAACACCAAATCCATAACACACCAGAACATGTGGAACCCAAAAACTAAATCAAAGCCCAACACCATACACAAAACAAATGAAAATCAAAGCCGTATGAAAGCGACACAGTCCAAAATAGAAAACCGACGAAAATCAAAGCCCCAAAAAGAGCAAACAAAAGGAAAACCTAAACCTTAATAGCGAGAATCGTTAGGGTATCGATAACGAAAAAAAGAAAGCAGGAAACCGGAGAAAGACAACGTCAACGAACCTAAACCATATTAAAACACAAACAAAAAAAAGAAAAAAAAATAAACACACAAACAAAATAATCAAAGAAAATTTTAAACAAAAAAAACACAAATACATAATCAAAATAATCAAAATCAGTAAAATACACAAAGTAAAACATACCAAAACCCCAAATCCATAACACACCAGAACATGCGGAACCCAAAAACTAAATCAAAGCCCAACACCATACACAAAACAAACGAAAATCAAAGCCGTAAGAAAGCGACACAGTCCAAAATAAAAAACCGACGAAAATCAAAGCCCCAAAAAGAGCAAACAAAAGGAAAACCCAAACCTTAATAGCAAAAATCGTCAGGGTATCAATAACGAAAGAAAGAAAGCAGGAAACCGGAGAAACACAACGTCAACGAACCCTACAAATCAAAAATACGTGTCCAGATACAAAAAAATCCATCCCAAATTCTCGAGTCCACACACAAAACAAACCATATTAAAACACAAACATAAAAAAGAAAAAAAATAAACACACTAACAAAAGAATCAAAGAAAATTTAAAAAAAATGATAATAATCAAAAGAAAATTTAAAAAAAAAAAAAGTAGGAAAAGTCACCACCGACCAAAACTATTAATTATAATAGTAATAAGTATAGATGATTCTATCTTCCTTTTAAACTTTCACCCTTTTGGTTCTTTTTAAATCTTTCATAAATCATAATTAATAATCCTTTCCAAATATATCTACATTAATGTATTTTACATCTAAAAGATTTGAAGTAGATCAAACTAACTTTCATGTATAATTTTCTTTATATTGAATTTAAATATGTAAATATTTTACCATAAAAACTTTTCATGAATGCAAAGTTGAAGAAAAAAAGTTTATAACCTGTATCAATAAATTCATCACATTTATTATAAATTTATGTACGAAAACAATCAGTTTTTTCTCGTTAAAAATGAAACTTATTATTTTTTCTTAACTTTCTTTCAGTTTTCCGACTCGAACACACAAATAAATCAATTATTAATACAAACCGTAAAGAAAATGATTATTTTCTGCTTGTTTAGTTTTTAAGAATGTTGTGATTGATGTGTAAATTTGATTGTGTACCGACTATAGACAGGTTAGAGATAATTGAATAATAAACGTAGACTACTGAATATTGATACAAATGCAAATTACCAAAAAATAGTCCAACAACTTGAGTTTATTGTATTCAAATACTCAAATGAATATATTATTCGGTTATTGAACGTTTATTATAAGTTAAAAGCAACTCTACGTCAATAACTAAAAGGGTAATCGTCTTCTCGATTAGATATAACTAGTTACTAAGACCTGCGTGTTGCGATGGACGCGTCAAATCATAAACAAATAGACTTTTAGAAACTAATAAAAATAATTATGTTGAGCCCACGCCATGAGGGTTGGGGGGGGGGGTGGTGGGCGGGGCGATCATTGGCGAAGCTTAGCCTTTTTTTTTCGGTAGTGCTAATTTGCGGTCTGATGATATAAACTTTCGGTCCGTTAGTGTAAGTTTTTAATATATTTAGAGTTCGCCCTCCAAAATAGTTCACTTTCTCCCACACCTCATAAAATAATTTACTTTCTCTCACACCCTCCTATGGTGTGATTCAAGCTTAGCTACTGAGGGGTGATAATATTCAAAATCTTATACGATCAAATGTAGCTTTGATGTAAACTAATGTGTTGGGTTTTTTCCTCGACTAGAAAACATGATATAAGTTTAAAGTACTTGTGAAACTCTTATTACTGCTGCGAAAGGAGCAGCTTATTATAAAAGAAGGAATATAAAGAATGAATTTTCAAATATGTTAGTGTAGTGGCGGAGATTGAACAAGTTTATAAAGGGGGCGTGGGGCGAAAGTAATTTATTTTAAGTGGGGGCAAACACAATGTATTAAATTTTAAATTATCAAGGCAAAAATTAACAATATCAAGCCTAATATTAACACTATCCACGAAAAAAAAAAGGGGAGATGGTGGCCCCCTCCGGCCCTAGTGAAGCTCTGGCATGGAGTGTAGTATTCTTTAAAGAGCGAAGTGGTACCTACTAGTAGTCTGAAAATCTCATAATTAGAGAAATCCAAGACGAGCTTTCAGAAGGAGGACCAACATGTGATGGTCAAATGTTTTTGAAAATGTTCCATGATTTATAAAGGTTTACAATGATAACGTATTATATTTTTCGGGTTTTGTGGAGTTGACATCAAAGGAATCTCAGGCCTTTGATCGGAGGGAAGTTATGTTTTTATTGTTGTCAAGTATTGTCTCTCCTAGCTAGGCTTATCAAGTGGATTGTACATCAAGGTCCAAACGAATTAGTTGTAGCCAGGGATGTCGAGAACGACGAATTCGAGTTTGGATAAATTTGACATTGCATCTTATACTGAATATTTCATTGTGGTTAAATATATATATTTTTTAAGTAGAACCACATGTTCAATAATGATCTAACGATCATTAATAACTAGTTTTATACCCGTCCGGTGGCCGAGTTTTTTAAAATCATAATAATACAACTAATATCTTGAAATTCTAAATAAATATATTTGTTTAACATCAAAACAACTCGTTTTGTTTACAAAACGCATAATTAATAGAGTTATATTAGCCTAGTAAGAATTGAGAACATATTTTAATTGAATTCTTATGAAATTAAAAGACATAAGGGTAATCTACTTCAATTTATTTTCTGATTACCAGCGAGTATCATCACTTTCACTTTATATACACTTTGCTTTTTGAAGCAGTGTTCTTCAATCAGGGTGTTAAAACTTTCAGAACTTCTTCAAGAACACATGATAATCATGAGTCAAGTTGTCAATTTCACCTATTACATAAATTTGCAACAAATTGAAAATAGAGAAAAAGTGGTGTAATAGTTCATGAAGTAAGAAACGAACTATAACTTTGATCGTGAAATAAAAAGCATCATGAAGACTGATAAAAGTTCTCCTTTCGTCTTCACGAATATTTTATTAAGAGAACAAACATGCCTATTAAAAAATTTGGATCTTCAAAGACTGCGGGAGCTTTGAGACATCTGTGAAGCATACTCGTTAGTCCTGCAATCATTGGTAACTGCATATAACATAAAAAACAATATGAACTACAAAACCATACATGTTAATATACCAACCGGGAAACAATTGCGTGAGATATATAGTATATACACTTCTTATCTTGAGATTGAAGTGTGAACCTTTGCTTCCATTGTATGTGTTGTTATCGTCTAACAAATTCATCCAAAAATGATGAATAAAAATGTTTACATGTTCATATCTGAATTGGTCAATATCTACTAAAAAATTTAAACATCGAGCCAAATTTTGTACGGGTCGATCACACCCAATTTGTTATAGACAAAGCTTAATGTAATTAATCAACTTGACTAAATTATTGGCAAAAATCATGAAGATTTTTGAGATTATTGTAGCTAATAACCAACCACATCATATAGATAACATCAAAAACTTGACAAAAACTTGATATTTCACAAATTTGAAAGCATACACCTGCAGATTACTTGATTTACATTTTATATGGTGATAAAAGCAAACAATTAAGTTATAAAAAGAACCACAAAAAAAATTACACACCTTAGGAAAGCTCCTCCAGCAACAATCTAGGCATGAGAATGAATCAAGACATTGTCATGAACATAGTAAGACGTTAGTCGTGAATGCCCAATATACTTAATTCATTTCTCGTATGCAATTACCTTCAATTCTGCAATTTACACAATTACATCAAATCAACGTTATAGGTGATACATCAATTCCTCAAAATTTCACTGTTCAAGTAAATCTATAAGTGAAATCAGTCAAACTACATTGTAATTGACAGTGAATTCGATATAAAACATAAAACAAATTTTATTTCTTATCAGTTTTGAGTATTTTATGCATAATTGCTAAAACTGAAAAAAAAAACGACCTCATGCATTGCATGTCATGAAGATCGTTGTGCAGATCTTCATCTTTTGTGAACAATACTCTGTCTTTTCTGCAAGTGAAACCTATAGGCTATAACATTTAGTAAAATTAGGAAATCAAACATCATAAACAATTATCAGATTAAAGAAATATATAATTTGGTGCTATAACTTGATCAGCTTGTAACATTCTTTTTAACACGGTGATATTTATATATTGATCCGCAAGATCCATGCACCTACCTTCATATGCCAGTCCAATAGTTGGTGAACTATTCAAAAAGCAATATGCTTAATATAAATGTCCAAAAGCTTGATGCATTTTCATTAGTATATAATATATTCAGTTCAAAGAGCCATATGCTTGATGAAAGGTTCACCCATAGATTAAAAGAAACTATAAAGAACACAGAAAAGGGAGGTACTTGAGTAAGATCATGATGAACTTATTGATGACGAGCCAATGTATGAGAAAAGAAATCTGTTCCGGTAGATGACACCTAAGCTTGCATTTATAAAATTAATTGATGTGGTAGCGGTTCTATGTTAGATCCAAGATTAATCACATTGTCATCATCAACCTTTGTAGACACCACTTTATGACACATAAGCATTTAATCATCCAACTCTGCTTCAATATTTCTTACTTATAAAGATATCCACATAAAAAGACAAAAAAATTGTAACAAAAGTTAAGTCAAGATGTAACAATCAAGAAGGTTAATGTCATACCTAGGATCGTCTGAAAAATTTTCAATGAAATAAAGTATCAAAACTTTTAAATATAATATAAAATATTAATCCTATATATCACGAACAACTTAACAGTTACATGCTAGAAGATGCTTATAGTTTAGTCAAACTCTCCCAACTTAAAACAGAGCATAACAAACCGGCTAGTATTGCAATCATGGGTGCTCTTGCCTTGTTTGTTCTTACTAAAACAACAACACAACATACTTAAAATTAAAGCTAGAAAGAGCCCACACTTTTTCTCTTTGATTAGTATGTTTGCCAAGCAGGTATCTAAATTCAAGCATATGAATGAATCCAAAAAAAACGTGACAAAAAAGGGCCAAATGATGAACTTTAAAGAAACTAATCAAAGGTAGCATATAACTATCCTCTATCATGTAATTATAAAGAGAATAAAACCGATACGTCTACATAATAATCTATAGCATGAATCGTGAGCCACATTGCGGAATAGAACGTGAGTGGCCGACATAACGATAGGCAATAAATGCAGACACCGAGAAGGAAACAAAGAATATGATTTTGAGGGATTCGAAAAAGCAAACCCTAGAAATAAGGATTGATGACTAAAAGAAAGCGTACCACCAAGGATGGGTAAATTACTAAATTGTAACATATAGAATAACAAATTGATGTTCTGATTTAGGGCGTAAAAAAGGATTTAGGGTCAGAATGAATGTAGAAGAGAGGCAGAACGAAGGGAAGATGATGATGTGAAGATGAAGGTGAACATATACTTGATATATCTGGTTCATCAGCGGATTTACAGGAGTTGTATGAGGAGGTTACTTGCGACGTGGGGGAGAGGAAAAAATAACTGCTTGTAACCTCCGATTAAGCTCCTCGTACAAGCAGTTTTTTAACATGGGGGAGAGGAACGTGGAGAGGGAAACCCCAAACCCCTCGCCTAACTGCCACATCAAGCTTTAACCGTTCAATTTACACGGCTATGATTAAATGAGGAGTCTTTAAACGGCTGAGATCTTGTAAAAAAAGATAACTATTTTCCAGCAACCATATATATATAATGTTTTTGGAGTTCAAGATCTCGACAATAATATAGGATTCAAATGAAGTGCTATCTAATATATAGAAAATGAAAGCGTCATAATTAGATCAACGACCTTTCATCAACGACCTTTCAACAAGGATAGTTTTTTTGGCCTTAATTTACAGAGAGTTAAAAATTATCTTTTGGTGTCTAAACTCATTTAAAAAAACTACATTGTAAAACAATAACTTTAAACTTATGATTCACCATCCATTTACTTAATTATTTGTTTAAGCTAGAAACCATTGGGAAGTACTTTTGTGTGACAAAACAGTCTGCTATTTGTAATGGTCTTGTTCAAAACCCCTCCCCACTTAAGTTCTCCATCACTCTCAATTATATGAGGTTTTCTTTTGCAACAACTATTAAAAAAGGGCTACACATATTGTTAGAAAACCAATGTTTGAGAGATCTAGCTAAAAAAGTGCTAAAAGTAATTATGCTTAATGCTAAAACTTACTGGAGTCAATTGTGTTATGTTTGATAAACAGTTGGAATCAATAATTGATTTTCTAAAAATTAGGACCAATCCTCTTATAAGCATACACATGAACCAACCATATAATTAACTCAAGATATCAATAGTAAATGTAAATTTAAATGTAAATTTATAATATTATAAATAACATAATACTTGATGTGATGAATTAAATAATCTTATGTACATTAAATAATATATTAAATAGTAAAATTTTATTAAATAAGAGCAAATTAGAAACTATTACATAAAACACTTGTAGGTTACGAGCACTGATTTCAGACTTGATTCAGACTGGCTGGTCAAACCGGTCGGACCAGGATTCAGAGATCGGATTGGTCTGATGCACTCTAAATCTTTTTGTTTTCAAAGAACCGGTTGGTTCTTTACCAGTTCAATGGTCGGACTGGGAATCAAGAACCAAGTCAGATTGGATTTTTTTTAAAATTTTGAATTTTAATAAGTTTAACGGGTGGTTTGAACTATGAATTAGAGTGTTGTACATAAAATTATTGTTAAGTTTTATATATAACTATAAACCACACATATAAAATATCTGTATTGAATATAACTATATATTTAATATACATATATATAATTATGATATCATCCGGTTCGACCAGTTTAACCAATCGACCAATAAAATGACCAGTTCACCATCCGATTATGTTATAAGTTAATCTAAGGGGCTGTTTGACAGTATCTGAATGATTAAGTGCTGAACCAATAAGAGGTCTGAACCATTAAGTGCTGAACCATTAAGAGGTCTGAACCATTAAGAGATAGTGTATTGCTTAACTATTCAAAGGCAAATGTCTGACCAATTCAGATAAGATGTCTTAACCATTCAGCATTAGACCTCTTAACCATTCAGCATTAGTATAATGCTTAATCATTCAGAGGCAAATGTCTTAACCATTCAGACATTTGCTCGCGAAACAAACAGTCTGAACCATTAAGTGCTGAACCATTCAGCATCTGAACCATTAAGAGGCTGATTAAGAGGCTGCCAAACAGCCCCTAAGACGTTGGTATCAGTTTGGAACTTTGGATCCCATTACAATATTTGACTAGCTTCTTTATATCTATTTCCCCTTATTATATATAATATTAATTGTCAACTTATTTATGCATTATAAGATGACTAGCTTTTTTTTTAAAATTAATTTTCTTACTTTTAATCTCAATCCGCTTACATCATTTACAACTTAACTCATATAATTTTCCACTTTCAACTTTAGTTCTTTATACTTTTCATCTCTTACAAAATTTTTGTTTTTTACGTGTCGGTTTAAATTTTAAGCGTTACCACGTCGCAACGTGTGAATATGGTTCAAAGTTTTACGCCTATTTCCCTCCACTTAACAGCCAGTCAAAGCGCGTATTAGATCGACTTATTTACTGTTTTTTTTTAATATTTTACGTTTAATGTGCGAGATTCAACGTTTTTACGTCTATTTTTTCGTTCGGTTTTATTATTCCATTTTTATTTCTTTTTTTAAAGTGTTTTCAGTGTTGATGGTTGTTGGTGGTGGTATGAAATTAATGCTACTTGATACGGTTTTTTGTTTTCCACCGCATCGCAAGAGGCTTAATACTAGTTTTAACTATTTGATTCCTTCCACCACCACCAGAATTGACGTATTTTAAAACTAAAAAGTTAAAATAATCATCTCAAAATCAACATACAAAATATTGCTTAAAGAAAGAATCAGAATCCAAAACAATATTCCTCTTCGATTTTTTTTGTAGTTGACTAATGATTAAGTCATCCCGACGACTTCTGGTGGGTTTGGTTGCATTCAACTTGTCATGTTATTAAAATTTTACTACATCTTTGTTTTATTTTTTTAATGGATCAGTGGGTTTACGTTACATGTTTAGACATTTATAATTGTGAAGCGATATGTTCACCATGACTTGTATCCTATGCAAATTGTACTAAATCCTACAATATCATCCAAAACTACACTACTAACATATCGTACGTACGTCGTATTCCCTCGCTATTATATTTGTTATAATATATCGGAAAAGACCACTTTGACTGGTCTTTCAAACGTTGTCGGTGATTCGTCGGTAAGTTCCATTCGCAAACTGTCAACAAAGAGATCGATTACCTAAGCCATGTTTTCGGCAACCAAAAATCAACAAAAGCATGGACCTAATGAGTAATTGTTGCCAAATGAAGTGTGAACTATTTGGTGTAGAAACAAAAACTTTTTGAAAATAGCTAAAAATATAAAGATTATATATGTAACTAGTTTTATACTTGTCCGGTGATCGGGTAGTTTAACATTATAATGTTAAAACTATTTTTCTTTGCATATTTAACAAAAACAATGTTTATTTAAAATAAAAGTACAACTCATTTAACTTATTAGTAAAAAAGATTGGTGGAATTTATCTAAACAAACGCAAAGCAATAACATTATATTACAATGTCAACTAAAGTAAGTCCATACTACAATATAAAATTGCAAACAAAATCGTCAATCCAATATATTATCATGTGATAGAAAACATACAAATCTAAAATTATTCGCATGAACCACGGTAAATGAAACCCTGGGTCTGCCTACATTTTTTGTTGTTAACATTTGCTCTCCTACATGGCTACATTACATGACTAAATATCAACAATAATCATTTTATTGAAAAAATTAAAATCAATGCATGATTAAGCAGACAAATTAATGTGATCATCTTGTCGGTTCTTCATGTTCATTAACCTCTCATTCATCAATGAAAAGGTAAGCCATTTCTTTACGAATGTCACTATCATCTCCTTTTACACGTTGATCCTTTTCAACAATATCATCTATGGGTGGACCCAAAAGTTGTGAGAAAATTATGATTTATCATAACGAAACTTGGTATAATAATAGTCAATAAAAGAATATATTTTTATGTTCAAAATAGTGAAATACACTCCCTCATCATCATCAAATAAACATGTGAAATGAAGATAAATGAGGTGAAATCTAGACTCAAAACTGTTGGATGTCAAGAATTGGCATTATCTTGAAAAAGCTCGTAGTCAGATTCATCAGAACAGTTCAAAATACATCATCATATGGTATCTGAAAATCAACTGCAAATTAAATTATGTATACTTTGTTTGCAAAATAGTAAAAAACACAACAACATTATATAAAATAAAAATATAAAAGTTACTAATGCTAGGAGCTTAAACCTGCGTTCTATTTTAACAAAGCCAGAAACTCCACCTAATTAACCAATGAAAAGAAAAAAAATCTCATCATCTTTAAGAACCAAAAAATGACACTTTATATATAACAAAAAATTAAAGCAAACCAATTTTCAGAACTTCTAAACCAATTTTAAGAACCAAACATGTGGCTGTGAATGAATACCGTTTCGTCTATTATTGAATAGAAAAGACTAGGAGAGTATCGATCAGAAGATAGGTTTTTCGCGTCACTTTGGTGTTGAGCCAATGATTGGTGATGGCGTTCGGGTGGTTCCATAGTCGGATGTGGTGGTGGCGGTTTAAGGAGTCATTGATGAGTTAATTAGTGCAGAATGAATCAAGGTACATGTCGTGCATGATCGATTGTCGAGAACAGGTACTCATCCTTCATTGCTAGTGTCTTGTGTTTGGTGCACAAAATGAGGCTTCCAAATGCCTGTGAGGCAGCACTGCTTCTTATATAGCTTGTGAGAATGGTGGTTACCATGTCGACTACCCGATAATCTGGGCTAGATACCTTGAAACCTGTGGTTTTGGCGCTAGACTTGGGAATTTGAAAACAATACTTTGCCGCCACATATGACTCAGTCAAGGGAATTCCCACCATTGAAGGGCTTGTAACTGCTCATAACCACCACAACTTGCTGGTAACCGCTGACTTTCTACGGCCGAGATTTAATCTCATCAAGATCGAACAGTGAAGATGTATTGTAGAGACGGTTACAACATTCACGAATAATAATTAATGTAATATCACATTTATTATTCATGACTTTGATGTGGGCTCCTTATAAGAGGCTCCGTGACATGTGAGTCTTATCTTAAAAAATATCGTGAAACACCATAACATAACTGTTGTGTAGGGGTTTTTCACTATATTAAAATATTTAATTATGTGTTTTTATGTGTTTAATATTATGTAACAAAATTACTTTGAGTGTTAATTGATATTCAGGCTTGCGGAGCTAAAATAAACACATTTCGGGTGTTTTCGGGAGTTAGAATGGAAGCCCGAAGCTTACGCAGAAGGCAACACTTGAGAAATAGAAGAAATGAAGAAAAAGTGAAGAGGGGACGTAAATTACGTCCCTAAGGACGTAAATTACGTCATATTTGCGATCAGCCAGAATAAAGCACGCAAACTAGGACGCAAAACATGAGGAAAAATGTTGATTCAGGGTGGCTAGTAAATGACGTCCCTGAGGACATAAATTAAGTCCCTATGGACGTAAACTACGTCCGTGAGGACGTAACTGCATCCCTGTGCTGTCAGATATGCGAATTTAGGGTTTTGTGACCTATTTGAAGGGGAAAGGGGGGGGTATGAAAAGTCTCTTCACCAAGTCGTTTTTGGTCATCAAATGAGTAATTTTGAGAGCAAAGAAAACCTACGGATCCATCCTTTCATGCAATCAACTCCTACGACAACCGATCTCGATTCCATGACAACCAATCTGGATTCAATGATAACCGATCTCGATTCAATGACAACCATGAGCGGCTAAATCACCCGTGATCTTCTCCCAGTGTAGAATATTGGGTTGAAGTTTTGATTGACATGTTAAGCCATATGATTTCATTTATTGGTTGTTAACTTTAAACTTTTTTTGTTTTGAATCTTAATATAATACTCATCATTTTATGTTTTTTTACATCATGAGCATTACGAGTCTTAGGTTTTGATTAGTAAATTGAATTGGTAATTTGTGAAAAGGTCCGTTTACAACCCGTTTCATCTCTACCACTGAAATCAATCAAACCAATACAATTGTGTCTATGTAATTGTTTGCTAAGAATAACTAAGTTACAAATATGTTTTACAAACCTGAAACCTGGATTGGATCATTCTTCTTCTTATTATTTTTAAAACCAATCAAATTTGTTACTTCATTATTTTGCTTTCTAAATCCATCATTAATTCAAAGTTATTTTCTTAATCAATTATAATTAGTGAACTAGAGTTACACTTTCCATATTTTTCTCATGTAAACAACCTTACTTACCCGTACTATTATAGGTGAGCTAAGTCTTAAATATAATTTATTTTTTAGTAGACCATGACAATCTATATCAATAACCCTATAAAGTTATTCTAATTTAAAACATAGGATACTTTAAATTTCAATCAAGAGCCTTTTGTTTTGACCTTGGTCAAGACAAAATTCGTCTAAAAAATTACAGGGATTGCTATTAAAAAATTATCCTTGTAAATACTTATTATCTTTATCAGTAAAGTCTCATTCATATTTTTAATACATTATTTTGTCTATAGTATGACTTCAATATACAAACTATTACGATATCGACATATTTCGTTTGTCTAAATGTATATTTCATTGGTATCCTGAAATATATTTGTCATACGATTACAAATATCAACATAAAATATATTTTTTTTAACATATAAAGTTATAAATAACCACATGAATTCACTTATGATTGCACTTGGATATAAACTATCTTCGGTGTTGGGTATTTAATCACATAAACGCAAACAAGAAAGCAATAAAAAACACAAGAGATTTAACGTGGTTCGGTTAAGATATGTAACCTACGTCCACGAGCTCAAATAAAAAAGATAAAAGGCGGCACAAGCCTCATGTCTTCAATTTTCATTTCATCAAGTACAATAACCAGGCTTCTTGTCTTCATTAAACTGATCCCAAACCCAAGAAGGAGCCTCCACAACCCAACATTCAGATTATGTGTGTCACAAAATAAAATAAATGTTGATCTTAATACACGTTCAGTTATGTTATTTACCCACAAATGTGTGAAAAACTCTAAAGTAATGTGATAATATTCAAATTTAATTTATCATACTTTTATCCCCAAAGTAGCAAAATAGTTAATGAAATAAAATTTGATTGCGTAGGACCTTAACGGCTAAATGAATTCATGTTTTATTAACGCCCAAAATTAGTAGCCTACTAACTAGTTAATAACCCGAAATAAGTAAAATAGTAGCCTATAAATAATAATATCATTTTCACATTTTCTTACTTCAAGACTTCATATATTCTCAAGCCACATACATATTGATATATATTAATATGATAATAACAATACATAAGAAAACTTCAAATAAGAAAACTCACAGTTTGGAGAATGGAGAATCTGCTTTTAAAGAGGATGAAGACAAAAAAGAAGATGATAGTTGTCTTGAGTCTTGACTTATCACCTTTCAACTCGTATTCAGTCGATCAGTCAGAGCTTCCTTTTCCATTTCCATTTATTGTATAAACCTTATTAAGACACACAATGGACAACCAGAACTAAATATCAATCATCTTGTACCGAAAGAATTAATATCCTTTCCATAGAGAAAACAAGACTGATATAATCATCCCAAATCCGAATCCGTAGTATATGGATCGCCAATCATTTTCATTTCCGGATTCTTGGGAATTGGGTACAGATTTGCTTGAACTGGTGCAAGATTTGCTCAAAGGAAATCCGCATAATCTCTCATTTCCTAAATAGGAGTTATTCTCAAAAGTCTGCAGCTGATTGCCTGTTGGGATTCTTCCTCTCAACTGATTATATGACATGTTCATGACAGAAAGAAATGAAAGGTTAGCGAGTGAATTTGGTATTTCACCGGTCAATTTGTTTGAAGACATGTCTAATGATTCCAACTGAGTCATATTTCCCAGAGATGGTGGGATAGAGCCAGTGAACTCATTATGTGATACATTGAGAATATACAGTGCTTTGAGCTGCCCGGTTGTGCACGGTATTTCCCCTGAAAATTGATTATTTGAGATATCAATGGAAGTGAAAATTGTCAAGATTTTAACCAACTCCAACTCAAGTCCTTTGGTTGTGACTGTAACTGTATCTTGATAGTAGTAAACATTAGATTCAGTTAAATAAAAGTTGAGGTGCTTATTACTTTCTCCAATCTCCTCAGTCATCATAGCATCCCATTGCAAGAAAAAGTCTGCTGGAAGAGTACCACTAAAACTATTATGAGCTATGTCTAAAATTTGAAGCTTTGACCATTTGTTGTGTTGGTTTTGACCACAAAGCACGGATCCATGGAGCTTGTTGGATCGTAGAACAAGGACATGCAAATCGGTATTGTTAACCAAGGAACACGGATAGGTGTCATTAATCATGTTGTTCCCAAGGTTTAACACGTGTAACATCGTGCAATTGACAAGAGATTCAGGGATCTCTCCTTCCAAAGAGTTCCCATGCAGGTCTAGAGTATTCAACCCGCAGTCGCTAGGAAATGTTCCCTCAATTCGACCACTAAGACTATTATTTGCCAAATTTAGGACGCCAAGTATATTACTAAATTCGACCAAGCAATTTGGTATGCTTCCTTTAAACTGGTTGTTTGACATATCGAGAACCTCTAGGTAGGAAGCATTGCATATACTCTGTGGGATAACCCCAGTAAGTAAATTATTAGAAACCGAAAAGAAAAATGCAGAGCTAAGGTTACCCCCAATGGTTTCCGAAAGTGATGAATTGAAAAGATTGTTTGAATAGTCGATGAATCTTGCAGTTTGTGGTAGAAATGGAATCACCCCACTGAGATGATTGGAATGCAAGTCAAGCATATTAAGGAATACTAGATCAGGAAAACTATAAGGTTCTTCAAACCAGTTAACCTATTATGAGAAAGATTCATATACTGGAGATTTCCATTCCCAACTTTCCATACCCAATTTGGTATTTTTCCTTCAATTTTGTTGTTGGAAAGATCAAGAACTGTCAATCTTGATTGGTTTCCTAGATTAGGAAACGTCAAAAGATTGCAAGAAGCCAACCTCAATGTCATGAACTTTGGAAAATGATTTACGAGTGTGATATTATCGCTTGTAATGATCGACACATTATTAAATGAAAGATCAAGATACATTAGGGTACTCAAATGATCTTCAAAGTCTATGATTCTTAGGGCCGCACTTAGGTTATTTGATGATAAATATAAGGCATTAAGCTTTCCAAGTTCGAAGATAGATTTTGGAATTTCTCCTTCTAATTTGTTATTATCCAAAACAAGTGTATCCAATGAAGATGTCAATGGATTAGAGATGCTAGGAAGCAGGCCATAAAAATTATTATCAGAAAGCCGTATTTGCTGTAGATTTTGCAAAGTGAACAAAGATGTAGGTATACTTCCCTCAAGACCATTAGAACTTAAATCAACATAAACAAGATTTTCAAGATTTTGAAAGTGACCAGAAGGAACCATACCGGATAAACTATTATTCGACAAATCTATGTACTCCAATTGGGTGAGATTTTGTATAGACTCTGGTATTCCTCCACTAAAATTGCTACTCCAAAACTCAATTCTTGATAAATTCTTCAGATTCCCTATAGATTCTGGTATCCCGCCAGAAAATTTTGTGTTGCTGACCACTAAACTTCGAAGCGATCCATTTACAGGAAAACTGGGTAAAGAACCGTAAAGATTCTCGTTATGTCTTAAATAAAGACTCTGCAAGTTTGGCAACTGGAGGACCTTACTGGGAAACGTTCCGATCAAGTTCAATAAGCAAGATTCATCACTGTCAGGTTCTTGAAGTCTGCAAAGAAATCTGGAACTGGAACACTCAGATTGTTTCCATCCAGTCTAATTACAGAAAGTGACTTCAATTCCTTGAGGGAGTATCTAAGGGCCTGAAAGTTTACAATATGACAAGCTCACAACTTCCAGATTAGCAAAGACGAGGATAAAGCCCGACACCAATCAGAATTTTGAGTTGATAGGTCCACATCATCTAGATAAAGACTTGTTAACCGAGTTAGGTTCTGAATAAGATTGGCTAGATTTGGTTTCTCGAGTTCCAGTAGGCCAAAAGATAGGTCAAGAACTTCTAGCTTTGTTAGCTGTGACAATTCTCCAGGAATCTGGCCTAAAAAGTCTGAATTTGACAGGTTCAAATATACTAAACCCGTGAGATTACCAATTTTTGAAGGAAGCCGACTGTGTGAGAAACTATTCTCAGCAAGATTCAGACTTTCAAGATTCACTAAATCAAAAAGAACACTAGAATCATTGATTACATCCGATATCATTTCATTGCTCAAGTCTAGGCCAATGACCTCACCGTTGGTACTGCAAGTTACACCTCCCCAGGTGCAGCAATCTGTGGTGTTTGGGTTCCATGACACAAGTTTTGTCGAAAGAGAAAAATCAAAGTGGAGATTGTTCTTTAACCGGATCAAAGTTGTCTCTTGGTTGATTTGACATTCACCCCAAACCAACAGCATATCAAGCCCAAAAAAGACGAGGGATAATGATATTAACAAACTTTGGAACCAGAGCTTGGTTCCCATTATAAAATGCAAAAAGAATACACTCACTTCTCTCTCTTTCTCTCTTGCTTGCTACTTGAGCAAATGTTGATTATATTATGTCTTCAATGTGTAAGTTAAATCCCTCTCTCTTTATATTATTATTGTATTTATTTCTATAACGTGTAAATATTAATTCAACTGAGCGTACCTTGGGGGTTTGGGTGAGTAGACTCAATAATTGAATGTGCATAATAATACAAAAATTGACTTTGACGTGTACTTTTAAGTCATTGAAGTAGGCATGTGTGCCTTAATTGCTAGCCATAAATTCTTTGCACAACTTAACGCTGTGTTCCTGAGATTTTTAATGGAAAAAAATGAAAGGAAATAAAAAGAAAGTAGAAAATTATTATGTTCCCGAGATTTTAATGAAAGAAATTGGAAGGAAACGAGAGGAAATGGAAGAAAAATCTTTGATATTTTTCCCTCTTACTTTCCTCCCAATATTGGACGGATTTGGAGAGAAAAGAATTAACTACAATTATAAACTTTTGATATACCCATTTTACCCTCTCTAACCTAGTTTACGTAGGATATATGGTTATATATAACCCAATTCCATCCTCTCCAACCTACTACCATCTTCATCTTCTTCAATCATCTTCTTCATCTTCTTGATTTTTCAGAGAATTTCACATCTTCTCACCAGGTAATCGGTTGATTTTCGTCATCTTCATCCTCTCAACTGTTTCTATTGCCCTAATTTCGTCATCTTCATCTTCTCAACATGTTTATGTTTTGTATATATCTAACTAGCTTTAGTTACCCGTGTATTACACGGGAGGTGGAGAGTTAAGTATTAAAATAACACAAAAACATAAATAAAACTAAATATATTACACAGGTTGAAAAATAAAATTGATTAGTTGTTGATTGTTATTTATATAATACTAACTTTAGTAAACTCGTGTATTATACGAGTTAAAAAATAAAATATTAATTATGATGAAAGTTTATGAAATATAAAATGATATTTTAAAATAAGATATAATTAAAATTATACATGAGTAATAATTATAAGTAATAATTTTAATTTTTATTTCAAATAAATTTAACCATTTTTTCCAAACAAACCATATTAAAAATATCATTTTTAAAAGTTTTTATTATAACTCCTAATTTTAATTATTTTTAATTTATAAAAAAGTTTACTTTTTTAAAACATCAATTCTAAAATATTTCATATTTTTTAAAATGTTTTATGTTTTAGAAAAACTCTTATTTTATAAAAATTTATTTTCTAGAAATAACATTAATAAAAAGACATCTTTTCTTAATTTATTAAGGAATATTTTAATCTTAAAAATAATTAAAATTATTTAAACTTTAACTTAGGTAACTATTTAAGAGGAGAGAGAGACGGGAAAAATCAACTTAGGGGGCCTAAGAATGTGACAAGTGTCCCCCCAAGTTACTCTTTTAGTATTATATATAGATAACTAGGGTTTACTTTACTTTTAATTATAATCTTAGTTCTTGATAAAGCACATCCAATTTGATTTGACCCATATCGGTTCGTGATAAAGCACATCCAATTTGATTCATTTATAAGCAAATGAGCTGAATTTCCACTCTTGTTTACAGGACATGTTCATTACCTCTTTATGTAAATTGCCATTTCTTTTAAATCTATAAATAATCGGCCACTTGCAGTGTATGATAATATAAACCACACTAATTTTCATAAATTTCATTGTTGTATGTATTTTGATATCCTTCCACCTATTTTACTTGTTGAACAAAATCATTGTTATTAATATATTATTAGGTGACCTCCATGGTCAAAATACAGATCTTCAACGTCTTTTGCTTGCATATATGATCAAGTAGTCTTATAATTTATTTGTTATAAGTTTGACATGTTGTTAAGCTAGATTGACTAACTTACCTACAGAAGTGGATGACTTATTAGCTGCCAACGAAGTAACTTTGGAGAACCAATATAATATTGATGATGATGTTCAAGTGGTATATTCTACACCTTCTCCACCTGAGCAGTCTTCGAGTGCCAAAAAATGTAAAAGTAAAAAAAGAAAACTTGAAGAAGAAGATGAAAATTTGAACTCACATCTCTTGAATGGCGTTGCAAGTGTTGCTAGTGCAATTCGAGAAGGTAATAAAATACTTGAAAAAGTTCATCATGAGTATAATGGAGAAAGAAATTTATAAAGAATTGGAGCTGATGGGTTTAGAATCCGATGAAATAGTGGGAGCCTTAAATTATTTGGCGGTCAATCAAGCAAAAGCAAGGATATTATTTAGTTGTCCTCTTCAGATACGGATGGGTGTCTTGAAAAAAGTGATGGGTGCGGGTAATTGAGCAAGCTCAAGAGACGATGAAAGATCTAGTTTTATACATTTATTTAGTACTACTTTTTTTGTTAAGTAATTTCCAACAAACATGATATTTATTTTTTTTTTTTTGTTAGTTGGTTTTGGTTATGGATCTTAACTATGATATCGTCGCTTATTAATTTTTTTTGTTTAGTTGGGTTTTGATATATGAAGTTTGAAGAATGATTTAAAATGTTGTAATCATTGTTTAATATTGTTGCTAACTTTGCATACAATATTATAAAGTTAATATCAAGGGTATGATTGTAAAATTACAACTTTCTTTTCTTTTCCTTTCAACTCGGGAACACATTAAAACTTTAATTTCTTTTCTTTTCTTTAAAACTCGGGAACACAAAATCATATAATAGCTTTCCTTTCTTTTCTTTTCATTTCTCTCCTAAAATGTCATTTCTTTTCTTTTCTTTCGTTACGTAAACTCGGGAACATAGCGATGAGCTCGAAGTGTTTTTATTAAAAGAATGGAGTACATTGCATTAGTCCCATGGTTTGTTTGAATTGCAAGTTTGGTCCCCAAAATGAAAAATGACAAACTTAGTTCAACATTTGGTGACATATATGATTGCACGTTAGGTCCCCATCGTTAACTACTATCCATGTTTAGTGAAGTTATGGTTAGTGTATCGAATATTTTTAATTGATGTTGCAATATGAAGTTTTGGTTACTGTATTCAAGAATGAACTGTAGAAGCTAAATGCCATTTTGCAAAGTTTTACTCGATGTTGGGATGCATGTAATTTGATTTTAAGCATAGGATGCAATTTGATTTTGTAATATGAAAACATTCATACTGCAATTCAACTGAATATGTTAACATCTTCAGCTAACTAAACCTTCCAATTCTCAAGCATCTTCAAAAATGGGTCATTTGAACAAAACAGTAACATGTAACACATTTAGATGGAAATCATCTTGGTTCTTGAGCATACTTCGAATGAACTAGTAGATTATTTCACTGGACACTGGATACTAGTTGGGCATCACTGAACATAATATACAATATCATTTAAAAATTCTTCAATATACTAACCATGACTTCATATGACATCTTTTAATGTTAAAGTTGATGGGCAATTAACGGTAGGGACCAAACGTAAAATCATGTCACAAAATATTGGACTAAGTTTGCAGTTTTTTATTTCTAGGAACCAACTTGCAATTCAACCAAACTATAGGGACTATTTGTGCAATTTTCTCCAAAAGGGAAAAAGAAAAAAAAAGAAAGCAAAGCAATTGAAGACTAAAAAGTTATCAATTGTATGTACTAGTAGGAAACCCGCGCGATGCGGCGGCAACGGTAACAATTTGCATTGTGGTACTTGTTTTTTATTAATTTATCAATTCTCTCGTAGTATTGTATAGTACTTCTGTTAGGTGAATATATAACATAAATCTATCCCAAATTTAAAAATGCAAATGTTAAAACATATAAACAACAAACGATACACACAAAAAAACAGGTCTCTTTGACATATTATTGAAAGCTCCATCATCATTAATAACCAAGTTTTATTGGACTCAAATTTGACCATGTAAAGGTCATATGCAGAAGCAATTTTGTTAGAAAACATTAAAGCTAAATCAGCCCATAAGTAAATACATGTACCACAACATATACAAATTAAGACAATAGTACTAAACTTGAGTCGACTGATGATCAATAAAAGTAGTATGTTTTATTCAATTTTAATGATTTTAATGTATTTATATACAAGGCTCAAATAACACGTTAAAAGTACCAATGAAACTAAATTATTAATGTATGAAATTTTCAAATGGACTAATCCATATGGATTATGAATAAGTCGCTTGTATGAAATCAACACATGAGCCAAATCAGCTCGAGCTTTATACATGCAACTACCTTTATTTCAAATAGCTAGTACATTTATTCCTAAAAGAACAAAATATTTGTAGATAAACTCAAGCCAAATCAACTTAAGCTTGTATAAAAGCAAGCTTCCCTTAAACAACTATAAAAGTTTGTGAAAATCAGCTTAAGTATTGAATTGCAATTCTAACTTCTAAAGAAAAAATATTTGTAAATGACAAAAGTTTGTGAAAATTAGCTCAAGTATGAATTGCAATTCTAACTTCTAAAAGAAAAATTATTCGTAGATGATATTTATATACTTGATACAAGAATATTGTTACCTAAACAAAAATTATCTTCCTGTTATAATACCATGATATTTAACACAAGATTAGTGTTATAATCTTAGGAACTTAAAGAGAATTGTAAGAGCAAGAAGAAGAGAAATGTATATCTTATAAAAGTGTATACAAGATGTGCATTTTCTCTATTTGTTTTGAGATATGATATTTTTGTGATGGGATGATCATCATCTACCAAAGACACACATATTTATAGTTCTTCATATCAAATGTGCACCGCACAAATGTAATGATTAACCTACTCCACTCAATTATCATGTCCACCAACTATGATAATGATTAACCTACTCCACTCAATGAAATAATGAGAATGTATTTATACTACAAAGATCAATCATTTTGGTAGACAAGGTAAACTATTTTGTAGTTAAGTAGCATAGTAAACTTATCTACAAGTTTGACAAAGAGTTCATCCACTTGCCATGGTAATAATTCATAATACTCCCCCTTGGATGACACTTTTCAAACTTCAAGAGTTTAAGTACTGCCTCATTAAAACCTTGCTAAAGAAAAACCCAGTGGGAAAAAAAAACCTTAGCTAAGGAAAAAAGAGTGCAGCTTATAACTCCCCCTCAAATTGTCTTCTGTAGATCATCATATTGCGTGCACGTGCCACATGCCAATATCATAAACATTTTTCTGAAAGTTGTTTTAGGAAGTGCCTTTGTGAAAAGATCAGCTGAATTGTTGCTAGATTAAACGTATCTCATTTCAACTTGTTTATCTTTAATAAGATCTTGAGTGTATGAAAGAATCTTGTGGTATATATTTGTGTTCTATCACTTTTGATATTC